>CM037855.1:137690433-138117473 GCA_021234595.1 Delia radicum | reverse complement strand
TTACGGTCCCTGGAATTTTTCGCTTTATTTTGCATTGCTATTTTTGAAAATCTAAAATAATGGGAAATAACAAGATATTTTATGAAACTCGGTGTGGTGGCAGAGAAAAAAGTGAGCTTTAATTTAGTACCGGTTCTGATGGCCCAGTCCCCTAGGTTTTGAACTATCTCAAAAACAAAATTATATTTTAAATCTAAAAAAAATGGGATTGATAAGTTGTACTGGATGGAAAAATGGCAACCCATTATATAGCACTACTTCCATTCTACACTATGGTAAAAGTTTCATGTTAATATCTCTACTAATTAAGAAATTATAGCGATTTAAACAAATATCGTTTCAGAAAATGTTTTTACATTTCAGGGTTGCCATACTTCAAAAACGTTGAAAAATTCGGGGACGCTCAAAATCAAATTTGGGTGAAACGATTCTGAAAGAGCGTCGAAAATCCAAAACAATAGGTTTTCCAGCCAGATTGGACCAGAATTGACCCGAGTTATTCAAAAAACGGGAAGTCACTATGATTTTTTGAATCAATCTGAATTTTTCGCTTTATTTTCCATTGCTATTTTTGAAAATCTAAATAATGGGAAATATGCAAGATATTTTTATGAAACTCGGTGGTGGTGGCAGAGAAAAAAGTGAGCTTTAATTTGGTACCGGTTCTGATGGCCCAGGTCCCCCTAGGTTTTGAATTATTTCAAAAACAAAATTATATTTTAAATCTAAAAAAATGGGAATTGATAAGTGGTACTGGATGGAAAAATGGCAACCCATTATATAGCACTACTTCCATTCTACACTATGGTAAAAGTTTCATGTTAATATCTCTACTAATTAAGAAATTATAGCGATTAAAACAAATATCGTTTCAGAAAATGTTTTTACATTTCAGGGTTGCCATACTTCAAAAACGTTGAAAAATTCGGGGGACGCTCAAAATCAAATTTGGGTGAAAGATTCTGAAAGAGCGTCGAAAATCCAAAACAATAGGTTTTCCAGCCAGATTGGACCAGAATTGACCGAGTTATTCAAAAAACGGGGAAAGTCACATTGATTTTTTGAATCAATCTGAATTTTTCGCTTTATTTTCCATTGCTATTTTTGAAAATCTAAAATAATGGAAATATACAAGATATTTTATGAAACTGGTGTGCTGGCAGAGAAAAAAGTGAACTTTAATTTGGTACAGGTTCTGATGGCCCAGGTCCCCTAGGTTTTGAATTATTTCAAAAACAAAATTATATTTTAAATCTAAAAAAATGGGATTGATAAGTGGTACTGGATGGAAAAATGGCAACCCATTATATAGCACTACTTCCATTCTACACTATGGTAAAAGTTTTATGTTAATATCTCTACTAATTAAGAAATTATAGCTGATTAAAACAAATATCGTTTCAGAAAATGTTTTTACATTTCAGGGTTGCCATACTTCAAAAACGTTGAAAAATTCGGGGACGCTCAAAATCAAATTTGGGTGAAAGATTCTGAAAGAGCGTCGAAAATCCAAAACAATAGGTTTTCCAGCCAGATTGGACCAGAATTGACCGAGTTATTCAAAAAACGGGGAAGTCACATGATTTTTGAATCAATCTGAATTTTTCGCTTATTTTCCATTGCTATTTTTGAAAATCTAAAATAAATGGGAAATATACAAGATATTTTTATGAAACTCGGTGTGGTGGCAGAGAAAAAAGTGAGCTTTAATTTGGTACCGGTTCTGATGGCCCAGGTCCCCTAGGTTTTGAATTATTTCAAAAACAAAATTATATTTTAAATCTAAAAAAATGGGATTGATAAGTGGTACTGGATGGGAAAATGGCAACCCATTATATAGCACTACTTCCATTCTACACTATGGTAAAAGTTTTATGTTAATATCTCTACTACTTAAGAAATTATAGCGATTAAAACAAATATCGTTTCAGAAAATGTTTTTACATTTCAGGGTTGCCATACTTCAAAAACGTTTGAAAAATTCGGGGACGCTCAAAATCAAATTTGGGTGAAAGATTCTGAAAGAGCGTCGAAAATCCAAAACAATAGGTTTTCCAGCCAGATTGGACCAGAATTGACCGAGTTATTCAAAAAACGGGGAAGTCACATGATTTTTTGAATCAATCTGAATTTTTCGCTTTATTTTCCATTGCTATTTTTGAAAATCTAAAATAATGGGAAATATACAAGATATTTTTATGAAACTCGGTGTGGTGGCAGAGAAAAAAGTGAGCTTTAATTTGGTACAGGTTCTGATGGCCCAGGTCCCCTAGGTTTTGAATTATTTCAAAAACAAAATTATATTTTAAATCTAAAAAAATGGGATTGATAAGTGGTACTGGATGGAAAATGGCAACCCATTATATAGCACTACTTCCATTCTACACTATGGTAAAAGTTTATGTTAATATCTCTACTACTTAAGAAATTATAGCGATTAAAACAAATATCGTTTCAGAAAATGTTTTTACATTTCAGGGTTGCCATACTTCAAAAACGTTGAAAAATTCGGGGACGCTCAAAATCAAATTTGGGTGAAAGATTCTGAAAGAGCGTCGAAAATCCAAAACAATAGGTTTTCCAGCCAGATTGGACCAGAATTGACCGAGTTATTCAAAAAACGGGGAAGTCACATGATTTTTTGAATCAATCTGAATTTTTCGCTTTATTTTCCATTGCTATTTTTGAAAATCTAAAATAATGGGAAATATACAAGATATTTTTATGAAACTTCGGTGTGGTGGCAGAGAAAAAGTGAGCTTTAATTTGGTACCGGTTCTGATGGCCCAGGTCCCCTAGGTTTTGAATTATTTCAAAAACAAAATTATATTTTAAATCTAAAAAAATGGGATTGAATAAGTGGTACTGGATGGAAAAATGGCAACCCATTATATAGCACTACTTCCATTCTACACTATGGTAAAAGTTTTATGTTAATATCTCTACTAATTAAGAAATTATAGCGATTAAAACAAATATCGTTTCAGAAAATGTTTTTACATTTCAGGGTTGCCATACCTCAAAAACGTTGAAAAATTCGGGGACGCTCAAAATCAAATTTGGGTGAAAGATTCTGAAAGAGTGTCGAAAATCCAAAACAATAGGTTTTCCAGCCAGATTGGACCAGAATTGACCGAGTTATTCAAAAAACGGGGAAGTACACATGATTTTTGAATCAATCTGAATTTTTTCGCTTTATTTTCCATTGCTATTTTTGAAAATCTAAAATAATGGGAAATATACAAGATATTTTTATGAAACTCGGTGTGGTGGCAGAGAAAAAAGTGAGCTTTAATTTGGTACCGGTTCTGATGGCCCAGGTCCCCTAGGTTTTGAATTATTTCAAAAACAAAATTATATTTTAAATCTAAAAAAATGGGATTGATAAGTGGTACTGGATGGAAAAATGGCAACCCATTATATAGCACTACTTCCATTCTACACTATGGTAAAAGTTTCATGTTAATATCTCTACTAATTAAGAAATTATAGCGATTAAAACAAATATCGTTTCAGAAAATGTTTTTACATTTCAGGGTTGCCATACTTCAAAAACGTTGAAAAATTCGGGGACGCTCAAAATCAAATTTGGGTGAAAGATTCTGAAAGAGCGTCGAAAATCCAAAACAATAGGTTTTCCAGCCAGATTGGACCAGAATTGACCGAGTTATTCAAAAAACGGGGAAGTCACATTGATTTTTTGAATCAATCTGAATTTTTCGCTTTATTTTCCATTGCTATTTTTGAAAATCTAAAATAATGGGAAATATACAAGATATTTTTATGAAACTCGGTGTGGTGGCAGAGAAAAAAGTGAGCTTTAATTTGGTACCGGTTCTGATGGCCCAGGTCCCCTAGGTTTTGAATTATTTCAAAAACAAAATTATATTTTAAATCTAAAAAAATGGGATTGATAAGTGGTACTGGATGGAAAAATGGCAACCCATTATATAGCACTACTTCCATTCTACACTATGGTAAAAGTTTTATGTTAATATCTCTACTAATTAAGAAATTATAGTGATTAAAACAAATATCGTTTCAGAAAATGTTTTTACATTTCAGGGTTGCCATACTTCAAAAACGTTGAAAAATTCGGGGACGCTCAAAATCAAATTTGGGTGAAAGATTCTGAAAGAGCGTCGAAAATCCAAAACAATAGGTTTTCCAGCCAGATTGGACCAGAATTGACCGAGTTATTCAAAAAACGGGGAAGTCACATGATTTTTTGAATCAATCTGAATTTTTCGCTTTATTTTCCATTGCTATTTTTGAAAATCTAAAATAATGGGAAATATACAAGATATTTTTATGAAACTCGGTGTGGTGGCAGAGAAAAAAGTGAGCTTTAATTTGGTACCGGTTCTGATGGCCCAGGTCCCCTAGGTTTTGAATTATTTCAAAAACAAAATTATATTTTAAATCTAAAAAAATGGGATTGATAAGTGGTACTGGATGGAAAAATGGCAACCCATTATATAGCACTACTTCCATTCTACACTATGGTAAAAGTTTTATGTTAATATCTCTACTACTTAAGAAATTATAGCGATTAAAACAAATATCGTTTCAGAAAATGTTTTTACATTTCAGGGTTGCCATACTTCAAAAACGTTGAAAAATTCGGGGACGCTCAAAATCAAATTTGGGATGAAAAATTCTGAAAGAGCGTCGAAAATCCAAAACAATAGGTTTTCCAGCCAGATTGGACCAGAATTGACCGAGTTATTCAAAAAACGGGGAAGTCACATGATTTTTTGAATCAATCTGAATTTTTCGCTTTATTTTCCATTGCTATTTTTGAAAATCTAAAATAAAGGGAAATATGCAAGATATTTTTATGAAACTCGGTGTGGTGGCAGAGAAAAAAGTGAGCTTTAATTTGGTACCGGTTCTGATGGCCCAGGTCCCCTAGGTTTTGAATTATTTCAAAAACAAAATTATATTTTAAATCTAACAAAATGGGATTGATAAGTGGTACTGGATGGAAAAATGGCAGCCCATTATATAGCACTACTTCCATTCTACACTATGGTAAAAGTTTTATGTTAATATCTCTACTACTTAAGAAATTATAGCGATTAAAACAAATATCGTTTCAGAAAATGTTTTTACATTTCAGGGTTGCCATACTTCAAAAACGTTGAAAAATTCGGGGACGCTCAAAATCAAATTTGGGTGAAAGATTCTGAAAGAGCGTCGAAAATCCAAAACAATAGGTTTTCCAGCCAGATTGGACCAGAATTGACCGAGTTATTCAAAAAACGGGGAAGTCACATGATTTTTTGAATCAATCTGAATTTTTCAGTGACCGTAATCATTATGAGTTTTATAATAAAAATTACACAATAATGATTATGTTATGAGTTTTAAGGATTTTCTTCAATGGTAATGATTATTTTTGAGTAATAATAAAAAAAATCCGCAATAATCATTATTTTTGAGCAAAAAAAATAAAACTCAAAAATAATCATTATTTATGATTTTTATTTTTTTCGCTCAAAATAAAACTCACTTTCATGTAGGTGTAAATATATATATAAATTAGGTTTTGGCGATTAGTATAGAAGGAAAAAAATCTTAATGGGCGCTTCGCGTTTCTGATTCTTGGGATTGTACTGAGCAAAAAAGTACACTAGACCATACGTCTACGGTGAAAATCGAGCTTAAAGATTTTGACTTTACGGCAAAAAAGCCCTATTTTGAAATTCTTAATTAACCCCTTAAACCCCACCCACAAATATGATTGATGCATTAATCTGCTAGAGAATCTTCCAAAGAAGAGATTGATACCATAATTTTGGATTAAGTCCTCCTCCTTCCTGAGATATGTCCATCCCGCGCATTGTTACTTTCACAAAATACGGCAAAAAAGCCCTATTTTGAAATTAAAAATTAACCCCTTAAACCTCACCAACAAATATGATTGATGCAATAATCTGCTAGGGAATCTTCCAAAGAAGAGATTGATACCATAATCTTCGATAAGCTCCTCCTGCTTCCTGAGATATGTCCATCCCACACATTGAAAGTGAGTTTTATTTTGAGCGAAAAAAATAAAAATCATAAATAATGATTATCTTTGAGTTTTAATTTTTTTGCTCAAAAATAATGATTATGGCTGATTTTTTTTATTATTACTCAAAAATAATCATTACAATTGAAGAAAACTTTAAAAATCAAAAATTTAAAAATCACGACGGATCTGCAAAGATTGTCAAAAAATAATAATAATGGTGCAATAAATTTTTTTTATGTCTCTTCTAAGTGATTGATTTTTTGCTTCAAAAAAACGAGCAATAATCATTATTTACGGTCCCTGGAATTTTTCGCTTTATTTGCATTGCTATTTTTGAAAATCTAAAATAATGGGAAATATACAAGATATTTTTATGAAACTCGGTGTGGTGGCAGAGAAAAAAGTGAGCTTTAATTTAGTACCGGTTCTGATGGCCCAGGTCCCCTAGGTTTTGAACTATCTCAAAAACAAAATTATATTTTAAATCTAAAAAAATGGGATTGATAAGTTGTACTGGATGGAAAAATGGCAACCCATTATATAGCACTACTTCCATTCTACACTATGGTAAAAGTTTCATGTTAATATCTCTACTAATTAAGAAATTATAGCGATTAAAACAAATATCGTTTCAGAAAATGTTTTTACATTTCAGGGTTGCCATACTTCAAAAACGTTGAAAAATTCGGGGACGCTCAAAATCAAATTTGGGTGAAAGATTCTGAAAGAGCGTCGAAAATCCAAAACAATAGGTTTTCCAGCCAGATTGGACCAGAATTGACCGAGTTATTCAAAAAACGGGGAAGTCACTTGATTTTTGAATCAATCTGAATTTTTCGCTTTATTTTCCATTGCTATTTTTGAAAATCTAAAATAAAGGGAAATATGCAAAATATTTTTATGAAACTCGGTGTGGTGGCAGAGAAAAAAGTGAGCTTTAATTTGGTACCGGTTCTGATGGCCCAGGTCCCCTAGGTTTTGAATTATTTCAAAAACAAAATTATATTTTAAATCTAAAAAAATGGGATTGATAAGTTGTACTGGATGGAAAAATGGCAACCCATTATATAGCACTACTTCCATTCTACACTATGGTAAAAGTTTCATGTTAATATCTCTACTAATTAAGAAATTATAGCGATTAAAACAAATATAGTTTCAGAAAATGTTTTTACATTTCAGGGTTGCCATATTTCAAAAACGTTGAAAAATTCGGGGACGCTCAAAATCAAATTTGGGTGAAAGATTCTGAAAGAGCGTCGAAAATCCAAAACAATAGGTTTTCCAGCCAGATTGGACCAGAATTGACTGAGTTATTTAAAAAACGGGGAAGTCACATGATTTTTTGAATCAATCTGAATTTTTCGCTTTATTTTCCATTGCTATTTTTGAAAATCTAAAATAATGGGAAATATACAAGATATTTTTATGAAACTCGGTGTGGTGGCAGAGAAAAAAGTGAGCTTTAATTTGGTACCGGTTCTGATGGCCCAGGTCCCCTAGGTTTTGAATTATTTCAAAAACAAAATTATATTTCAAATTTAAAAAAATGGGATTGATAAGTGGTACTGGATGGGAAAATGGCAACCCATTATATAGCACTACTTCCATTCTACACTATGGTAAAAGTTTTATGTTAATATCTCTACTACTTAAGAAATTATAGCGATTAAAACAAATATCCTTTCAGAAAATGTTTTTACATTTCAGGGTTGCCATACTTCAAAAACGTTGAAAAATTCGGGGACGCTCAAAATCAAATTTGGGTGAACGATTCTGAAAGATCGTCGAAAATCCAAAACAATAGGTTTTCCAGCCAGATTGGACCAGAATTGACCGAGTTATTCAAATAACGGGGAAGTCACTTGATTTTTTGAATCAATCTGAATTTTTCGCTTTATTTTCCATTGCTATTTTTGAAAATCTAAAATAAAGGGAAATATGCAAGATATTTTTATGAAACTCGGTGTGGTGGCAGAGAAAAAAGTGAGCTTTAATTTGGTACCGGTTCTGATGGCCCAGGTCCCCTAGGTTTTGAATTATTTCAAAAACAAAATTATATTTTAAATCTAACAAAATGGGATTGATAAGTGGTACTGGATGGAAAAATGGCAGCCCATTATATAGCACTACTTCCATTCTACACTATGGTAAAAGTTTTATGTTAATATCTCTACTACTTAAGAAATTATAGCGATTAAAACAAATATCGTTTCAGAAAATGTTTTTACATTTCAGGGTTGCCATACTTCAAAAACGTTGAAAAATTCGGGGACGCTCAAAATCAAATTTGGGTGAAAGATTCTGAAAGAGCGTCGAAAATCCAAAACAATAGGTTTTCCAGCCAGATTGGACCAGAATTGACCGAGTTATTCAAAAAACGGGGAAGTCACATGATTTTTTGAATCAATCTGAATTTTTCAGGGACCGTAATCATTATGAGTTTTATAATAAAAATTACACAATAATGATTATGTTATGAGTTTTAAGGATTTTCTTCAATGGTAATGATTATTTTTGAGTAATAATAAAAAAAATCCGCAATAATCATTATTTTTGAGCAAAAAAAATAAAACTCAAAAATAATCATTATTTATGATTTTTATTTTTTTCGCTCAAAATAAAACTCACTTTCATGTAGGTGTAAATATATATATAAATTAGGTTGGGGCGATTAGTATAGAAGGAAAAAAATCTTAATGGGAGCTTCGCGTTTCTGATTCTTGGGATTGTACTGAGCAAAAAAGTACACTAGACCATACGTCTACGGTGAAAATCGAGCTTAAAGATTTTGACTTTACGGCAAAAAAGCCCTATTTTGAAATTCTTAATTAACCCCTTAAACCCCACCCACAAATACGATTGATGCATTAATCTGCTAGAGAATCTTCCAAAGAAGAGATTGATACCATAATTTTGGATTAAGTCCTCCTCCTTCCTGAGATATGTCCATCCCGCGCATTGTTACTTTCACAAAATACGGCAAAAAAGCCCTATTTTGAAATTAAAAATTAACCCCTTAAACCTCACCAACAAATATGATTGATGCAATAATCTGCTAGGGAATCTTCCAAAGAAGAGATTGATACCATAATCTTCGATAAGCTCCTCCTGCTTCCTGAGATATGTCCATCCCACACATTGAAAGTGAGTTTTATTTTGAGCGAAAAAAATAAAAATCATAAATAATGATTATCTTTGAGTTTTAATTTTTTTGCTCAAAAATAATGATTATGGCTGATTTTTTTTATTATTACTCAAAAATAATCATTACAATTGAAGAAAACTTTAAAAATCAAAAATTTAAAAATCACGACGGATCTGCAAAGATTGTCAAAAAATAATAATAATGGTGCAATAAATTTTTTTTATGTCTCTTCTAAGTGATTGATTTTTTGCTTCAAAAAAACGAGCAATAATCATTATTTACGGTCCCTGGAATTTTTCGCTTTATTTTGCATTGCTATTTTTGAAAATCTAAAATAATGGGAAATATACAAGATATTTTTATGAAACTCGGTGTGGTGGCAGAGAAAAAAGTGAGCTTTAATTTAGTACCGGTTCTGATGGCCCAGGTCCCCTAGGTTTTGAACTATCTCAAAAACAAAATTATATTTTAAATCTAAAAAAATGGGATTGATAAGTTGTACTGGATGGAAAAATGGCAACCCATTATATAGCACTACTTCCATTCTACACTATGGTAAAAGTTTCATGTTAATATCTCTACTAATTAAGAAATTATAGCGATTAAAACAAATATCGTTTCAGAAAATGTTTTTACATTTCAGGGTTGCCATACTTCAAAAACGTTGAAAAATTCGGGGACGCTCAAAATCAAATTTGGGTGAAAGATTCTGAAAGAGCGTCGAAAATCCAAAACAATAGGTTTTCCAGCCAGATTGGACCAGAATTGACCGAGTTATTCAAAAAACGGGGAAGTCACATGATTTTTTGAATCAATCTGAATTTTTCGCTTTATTTTCCATTGCTATTTTTGAAAATCTAAAATAAGGGAAATATGCAAGATATTTTTATGAAACTTGGTATGGTGGCAGAGAAGAAAGTGAGCTTTAATTTGGTATCGGTTGTGATGGCCCAGGTCCCCTATGTTTTGAATTATTTCAAAAACAAAATTATATTTTAAATCTAAAAAAATGGGATTGAATATGTGGTACTGGATGGAAAAATGGCAACCCATTATATAGCACTACTTCCATTCTACACTATGGTAAAAGTTTTATGTTAATATCTCTACTAATTAAGAAATTATAGTGATTAAAACAAATATCGTTTCAGAAAATGTTTTTACATTTCAGGGTTGCCATACTTCAAAAACGTTGAAAAATTCGGGGACGCTCAAAATCAAATTTGGGTGAAAGATTCTGAAAGAGCGTCGAAAATCCAAAACAATAGGTTTTCCAGCCAGATTGGACCAGAATTGACCGAGTTATTCAAAAAACGGGGAAGTCACTTGATTTTTTGAATCAATCTGAATTTTTCGCTTTATTTTCCATTGCTATTTTTGAAAATCTAAAATAAAGGGAAATATGCAAGATATTTTTATGAAACTCGGTGTGGTGGCAGAGAAAAAAGTGAGCTTTAATTTGGTACCGGTTCTGATGGCCCAGGTCCCCTAGGTTTTGAATTATTTCAAAAACAAAATTATATTTTAAATCTAAAAAAATGGGATTGATAAGTGGTACTGGATGGAAAAATGGCAACCCATTATATAGCACTACTTCCATTCTACACTATGGTAAAAGTTTTATGTTAATATCTCTACTACTTAAGAAATTATAGCGATTAAAACAAATATCGTTTCAGAAAATGTTTTTACATTTCAGGGTTGCCATACTTCAAAAACGTTGAAAAATTCGGGGACGCTCAAAATCAAATTTGGGTGAAAAATTCTGAAAGAGCGTCGAAAATCCAAAACAATAGGTTTTCCAGCCAGATTGGACCAGAATTGACCGAGTTATTCAACAAACGGGGAAGTCACATGATTTTTTGAATCAATCTGAATTTTTCGCTTTATTTTCCATTGCTTTTTTTGAAAATCTAAAATAATGGGAAATATACAAGATATTTTTATGAAACTCGGTGTGGTGGCAGAGAAAAAAGTGAGCTTTAATTTGGTACCGGTTCTGATGGCCCAGGTCCCCTAGGTTTTGAATTATTTCAAAAACAAAATTATATTTTAAATCTAAAAAAATGGGATTGATAAGTGGTACTGGATGGGAAAATGGCAACCCATTATATAGCACTACTTCCATTCTACACTATGGTAAAAGTTTTATGTTAATATCTCTACTACTTAAGAAATTATAGCGATTAAAACAAATATCGTTTCAGAAAATGTTTTTACATTTCAGGGTTGCCATACTTCAAAAACGTTGAAAAATTCGGGGACGCTCAAAAACAAATTTGGGTGAACGATTCTGAAAGAGCGTCGAAAATCCAAAACAATAGGTTTTCCAGCCAGATTGGACCAGAATTGACCGAGTTATTCAAAAAACGGGGAAGTCACATGATTTTTTGAATCAATCTGAATTTTTCGCTTTATTTTCCATTGCTATTTTTGAAAATCTAAAATAATGGGAAATATACAAGATATTTTTATGAAACTTGGTATGGTGGCAGAGAAGAAAGTGAGCTTTAATTTGGTATCGGTTGTGATGGCCCAGGTCCCCTATGTTTTGAATTATTTCAAAAACAAAATTATATTTTAAATCTAAAAAAATGGGATTGAATATGTGGTACTGGATGGAAAAATGGCAACCCATTATATAGCACTACTTCCATTCTACACTATGGTAAAAGTTTTATGTTAATATCTCTACTAATTAAGAAATTATAGTGATTAAAACGAATATCGTTTCAGAAAATGTTTTTACATTTCAGGGTTGCCATACCTCAAAAACGTTGAAAAATTCGGGGACGCTCAAAATCAAATTTGGGTGAAAGATTCTGAAAGAGTGTCGAAAATCCAAAACAATAGGTTTTCCAGCCAGATTGGACCAGAATTGACCGAGTTATTCAAAAAACGGGGAAGACACATGATTTTTTGAATCAATCTGAATTTTTCGCCTTATTTTCCATTGCTATTTTGAAAATCTAAAATAATGGGAAATATACAAGATATTTTTATGAAACTCGGTGTGGTGGCAGAGAAAAAAGTGAGCTTTAATTTGGTACCGGTTCTGATGGCCCAGGTCCCCTAGGTTTTGAATTATTTCAAAAACAAAATTATATTTTAAATCTAAAAAAAATGGGATTGATAAGTGGTACTGGATGGGAAAATGGCAACCCATTATATAGCACTACTTCCATTCTACACTATGGTAAAAGTTTCATGTTAATATCTCTACTAGTTAAGAAATTATAGCGATTAAAACAAATATCGTTTCAGAAAATGTTTTTACATTTCAGGGTTGCCATACTTCAAAAACGTTGAAAAATTCGGGGACGCTCAAAATCAAATTTGGGTGAAAGATTCTGAAAGAGCGTCGAAAATCCAAAACAATAGGTTTTCCATCCAGATTGGACCAGAATTGACCGAGTTATTCAAAAAACGGGGAAGTCACTTGATTTTTTGAATCAATCTGAATTTTTCGCTTTATTTTCCATTGCTATTTTTGAAAATCTAAAATAAAGGGAAATATGCAAGATATTTTTATGAAACTCGGTGTGGTGGCAGAGAAAAAAGTGAGCTTTAATTTGGTACCGGTTCTGATGGCCCTGGTCCCCTAGGTTTTGAATTATTTCAAAAACAAAATTATATTTTAAATCTAAAAAAATGGGATTGATAAGTGGTACTGGATGGAAAAATGGCAACCCATTATATAGCACTACTTCCATTCTACACTATGGTAAAAGTTTTATGTTAATATCTCTACTAATTAAGAAATTATAGTGATTAAAACAAATATCGTTTCAGAAAATGTTTTTACATTTCAGGGTTGCCATACTTCAAAAACGTTGAAAAATTCGGGGACGCTCAAAATCAAATTTGGGTGAAAGATTCTGAAAGAGCGTCGAAAATCCAAAACAATAGGTTTTCCAGCCAGATTGGACCAGAATTGACCGAGTTATTCAAAAAACGGGGAAGTCACTTGATTTTTTGAATCAATCTGAATTTTTCGCTTTATTTTCCATTGCTATTTTTGAAAATCTAAAATAAAGGGAAATATGCAAGATATTTTTATGAAACTCGGTGTGGTGGCAGAGAAAAAAGTGAGCTTTAATTTGGTACCGGTTCTGATGGCCCAGGTCCCCTAGGTTTTGAATTATTTCAAAAACAAAATTATATTTTAAATCTAAAAAAATGGGATTGATAAGTGGTACTGGATGGAAAAATGGCAACCCATTATATAGCACTACTTCCATTCTACACTATGGTAAAAGTTTTATGTTAATATCTCTACTACTTAAGAAATTATAGCGATTAAAACAAATATCGTTTCAGAAAATGTTTTTACATTTCAGGGTTGCCATACTTCAAAAACGTTGAAAAATTCGGGGACGCTCAAAATCAAATTTGGATGAAAAATTCTGAAAGAGCGTCGAAAATCCAAAACAATAGGTTTTCCAGCCAGATTGGACCAGAATTGACCGAGTTATTCAAAAAACGGGAAGTCACATGATTTTTTGAATCAATCTGAATTTTTCGCTTTATTTTCCATTGCTATTTTTGAAAATCTAAAATAAAGGGAAATATGCAAGATATTTTTATGAAACTCGGTGTGGTGGCAGAGAAAAAAGTGAGCTTTAATTTGGTACCGGTTCTGATGGCCCAGGTCCCCTAGGTTTTGAATTATTTCAAAAACAAAATTATATTTTAAATCTAACAAAATGGGATTGATAAGTGGTACTGGATGGAAAAATGGCAGCCCATTATATAGCACTACTTCCATTCTACACTATGGTAAAAGTTTTATGTTAATATCTCTACTACTTAAGAAATTATAGCGATTAAAACAAATATCGTTTCAGAAAATGTTTTTACATTTCAGGGTTGCCATACTTCAAAAACGTTGAAAAATTCGGGGACGCTCAAAATCAAATTTGGGTGAAAGATTCTGAAAGAGCGTCGAAAATCCAAAACAATAGGTTTTCCAGCCAGATTGGACCAGAATTGACCGAGTTATTCAAAAAACGGGGAAGTCACATGATTTTTTGAATCAATCTGAATTTTTCAGTGACCGTAATCATTATGAGTTTTATAATAAAAATTACACAATAATGATTATGTTATGAGTTTTAAGGATTTTCTTCAATGGTAATGATTATTTTTGAGTAATAATAAAAAAAATCCGCAATAATCATTATTTTTGAGCAAAAAAAATAAAACTCAAAAATAATCATTATTTATGATTTTTATTTTTTTCGCTCAAAATAAAACTCACTTTCATGTAGGTGTAAATATATATATAAATTAGGTTTTGGCGATTAGTATAGAAGGAAAAAAATCTTAATGGGCGCTTCGCGTTTCTGATTCTTGGGATTGTACTGAGCAAAAAAGTACACTAGACCATACGTCTACGGTGAAAATCGAGCTTAAAGATTTTGACTTTACGGCAAAAAAGCCCTATTTTGAAATTCTTAATTAACCCCTTAAACCCCACCCACAAATATGATTGATGCATTAATCTGCTAGAGAATCTTCCAAAGAAGAGATTGATACCATAATTTTGGATTAAGTCCTCCTCCTTCCTGAGATATGTCCATCCCGCGCATTGTTACTTTCACAAAATACGGCAAAAAAGCCCTATTTTGAAATTAAAAATTAACCCCTTAAACCTCACCAACAAATATGATTGATGCAATAATCTGCTAGGGAATCTTCCAAAGAAGAGATTGATACCATAATCTTCGATAAGCTCCTCCTGCTTCCTGAGATATGTCCATCCCACACATTGAAAGTGAGTTTTATTTTGAGCGAAAAAAATAAAAATCATAAATAATGATTATCTTTGAGTTTTAATTTTTTTGCTCAAAAATAATGATTATGGCTGATTTTTTTTATTATTACTCAAAAATAATCATTACAATTGAAGAAAACTTTAAAAATCAAAAATTTAAAAATCACGACGGATCTGCAAAGATTGTCAAAAAATAATAATAATGGTGCAATAAATTTTTTTTATGTCTCTTCTAAGTGATTGATTTTTTGCTTCAAAAAAACGAGCAATAATCATTATTTACGGTCCCTGGAATTTTTCGCTTTATTTTGCATTGCTATTTTTGAAAATCTAAAATAATGGGAAATATACAAGATATTTTTATGAAACTCGGTGTGGTGGCAGAGAAAAAAGTGAGCTTTAATTTAGTACCGGTTCTGATGGCCCAGGTCCCCTAGGTTTTGAACTATCTCAAAAACAAAATTATATTTTAAATCTAAAAAAATGGGATTGATAAGTTGTACTGGATGGAAAAATGGCAACCCATTATATAGCACTACTTCCATTCTACACTATGGTAAAAGTTTCATGTTAATATCTCTACTAATTAAGAAATTATAGCGATTAAAACAAATATCGTTTCAGAAAATGTTTTTACATTTCAGGGTTGCCATACTTCAAAAACGTTGAAAAATTCGGGGACGCTCAAAATCAAATTTGGGTGAAAGATTCTGAAAGAGCGTCGAAAATCCAAAACAATAGGTTTTCCAGCCAGATTGGACCAGAATTGACCGAGTTATTCAAAAAACGGGGAAGTCACTTGATTTTTTGAATCAATCTGAATTTTTCGCTTTATTTTCCATTGCTATTTTTGAAAATCTAAAATAAAGGGAAATATGCAAAATATTTTTATGAAACTCGGTGTGGTGGCAGAGAAAAAAGTGAGCTTTAATTTGGTACCGGTTCTGATGGCCCAGGTCCCCTAGGTTTTGAATTATTTCAAAAACAAAATTATATTTTAAATCTAAAAAAATGGGATTGATAAGTTGTACTGGATGGAAAAATGGCAACCCATTATATAGCACTACTTCCATTCTACACTATGGTAAAAGTTTCATGTTAATATCTCTACTAATTAAGAAATTATAGCGATTAAAACAAATATAGTTTCAGAAAATGTTTTTACATTTCAGGGTTGCCATATTTCAAAAACGTTGAAAAATTCGGGGACGCTCAAAATCAAATTTGGGTGAAAGATTCTGAAAGAGCGTCGAAAATCCAAAACAATAGGTTTTCCAGCCAGATTGGACCAGAATTGACCGAGTTATTTAAAAAACGGGGAAGTCACATGATTTTTTGAATCAATCTGAATTTTTCGCTTTATTTTCCATTGCTATTTTTGAAAATCTAAAATAATGGGAAATATACAAGATATTTTTATGAAACTCGGTGTGGTGGCAGAGAAAAAAGTGAGCTTTAATTTGGTACCGGTTCTGATGGCCCAGGTCCCCTAGGTTTTGAATTATTTCAAAAACAAAATTATATTTCAAATTTAAAAAAATGGGATTGATAAGTGGTACTGGATGGGAAAATGGCAACCCATTATATAGCACTACTTCCATTCTACACTATGGTAAAAGTTTTATGTTAATATCTCTACTACTTAAGAAATTATAGCGATTAAAACAAATATCCTTTCAGAAAATGTTTTTACATTTCAGGGTTGCCATACTTCAAAAACGTTGAAAAATTCGGGGACGCTCAAAATCAAATTTGGGTGAACGATTCTGAAAGATCGTCGAAAATCCAAAACAATAGGTTTTCCAGCCAGACTGGACCAGAATTGACCGAGTTATTCAAAAAACGGGGAAGTCACATGATTTTTTGAATTAATCTGAATTTTTCGCTTTATTTTGCATTGCTATTTTTGAAAATCTAAAATAATGGGAAATATACAAGATATTTTTATGAAACTCGGTGTGGTGGCAGAGAAAAAAGTGAGCTTTAATTTGGTACCGGTTCTGATGGCCCTGGTCCCCTAGGTTTTGAATTATTTCAAAAACAAAATTATGTTTTAAATCTAAAAAAATGGGATTGAAAAGTGGTACTGGATGGGAAAATGGCACTACTTCCATTCTACACTATGGTAAAAGTTTCATGTTAATATCTCTACTAGTTAAGAAATTATAGCGATTAAAACAAATATCCTTTCAGAAAATGTTTTTACATTTCAGGGTTGCCATATTTCAAAAACAAATTTGGGTGAAAGATTCTGAAAGAGCGTCGAAAATCCAAAACAATAGGTTTTCAGCCAGATTGGACCAGAATTGACCGAGTTACAAGATATTTTTATGAAACTTTGTGTGGTGGCAGAGAAAAAGTGAGCTTTAATTTGGTACCGGTTCTGATGGCCCAGGTCCCCTAGGTTTTGAATAATTTCAAAAACAAAATTATATTTTAAATCTAAAAAAATGGGATTGTATATGTGGTACTGGATGGAAAAATGGCAACCCATTATATAGCACTACTTGTACATAAATGTAAACAAACAAAGCTAAAAGCAGCAAACACATATTTTTAGTTTCAACGTTTTTTGAAAATTGAAATAAATAAGTCTGGGGTCGCAGGTCCACATGGGTTAATAGTGTTCGAAATATTTTTGTTTTTAGCTTTGAGTAATGCTTATAAAATAAAACTATAAAAGCTTCAAAAGTAGCTAATTTTTGATTTAAAATATTTTATGGCAACAAAAAACACAATTTCCTCCAAATCCGTAAAATTTAAATCGTTGCCCTACCCAAGTGTTATTTTTATTTATTTTTAATCTTTTAGTTGTTTTAAACAAGTTTAAGCAATAATATCTAAATTTTTTCGATTTTGTTGAAGAAATTTTTTTAAAATTTGAAATTGGAGATTTGAAAAACACCCCAAAAATTTTGTTCGTTTTTTACATCACCGTAGGATAAGTTAACGCCATCCAAAACAAAAAACTTCTTTTATGTCTCACAATTATGAGTGTATTAAATAAAAAAATTATGTTTCAGTAATCAGTTTTAAAAACGTTTAAAATTTGAGCTCGAATTTCTTGCTGAAGTGATATTTGGCACATTAGTGGTCTGGGGCATTATTTATTACTAGGGTAGTTCTTAACCGAGTTAGGATTTTTATACCTTTTTGAATACACAATTTTATCTTAATCTCGATTAATTTATCAACTAGAGTAAAAACTATTGCAATATTGCAAAAAAAAACAGCAAAAACTAAAAAAAATATCCCATTTTCGATCTTTAAGGCCCTATCGGGTAGGGAAGACGTGGTCGTAGGGGCGTAAAATTACACATGAGTTATTTTCAAGACAAATACAAAAAAATTAGAGGGTAGCGTCTCAACATTTCTAACATTTAACTTTAAGGGACACTCTAATACATATATATATATTTATATAAATCCATCTAAAGATCCGTTATAAATAATGAGTGTTGCAAAATTAATAATCGTTTTAACCAATTTATTTAATATATTCAGTCAATTAATTCTTAAAATTAAACCGAAAAGTCATTTTTTTTTTTTTTGTAAAACATAAAACTTTATTGTCTTTCAATCCTTTTAGGTGAATTTTTTCGTTTTTAACTAAATTAAAACATAACATTTTCTGTGGTAATTCAATATCCTTTTTGTATTATTGTTAAGCCTAATCTAGTGGAAACTTTTCCCTTTTTTTGTGCTTAGTGTGATTTTTGTGTTTTGGTAATAAATATGAGTATGTGGTTTAACCTTTTTTTTTGTTTTGTTGCTCCAAAGGCCCAAACCAAGTGTTAAAATCGATTAACACCATAATGTTTGCAGAAATAAAACTTTTATACTTCCTTTTTTTTTTTTAAAGGAATGAAGAAAACTTAAATAAAAAGTATCAAATTGCAAATGTAAGCTATAAGAATAACAATAACCATAATCTCTTTTTGTCAGTTTTTTTTTTTGTTGT
Organism: Delia radicum; assembly: GCA_021234595.1. Classification (NCBI taxonomy): domain Eukaryota; kingdom Metazoa; phylum Arthropoda; class Insecta; order Diptera; family Anthomyiidae; genus Delia; species Delia radicum. Next base: position 138,098,569 of record CM037855.1, on the reverse strand, counting down.
CGTACGCAAACAAATTGGTTAAGCATGAAATCACTTTGAAAGCATTTATATTGATTTTTGATTTTGTAAAAAAATTCTCTATTTTATGCATTGAATTTTTTTTTCTCATATTTGGGTGTATAAATGTTGTCCCTTTTTTTTAAAAATGATATTGCGGTTTTGCTGTCAACCGATTTTAATAATAGAAATAATCAGCTTAATAGCGATTGTCAAAAAAAAAAAATTTAAACTAATTAAAATTACACTACTCAACAAACAAACAAAATTTGGCTTGAAACACTCAAACATTTTTGTTTCTCATTTGCAATTTTTAAAATCTCGCGGTTTTTATATTTACACCATTCTCCTTCATTTTTTTTTGTATTTTTTGCTTAATTTTTTGAATTCTATTACGAAATCACAGTTTTGTGTTAAGAATATAAATCTACATAAATTATGTTATAATTTAAGCATAACCATGTCGGTGTTTGTATCAGGATATCGATATGGTATTGCAAAGAAGGTTTGTAGTTTTATCCTTATAAATTTGATGTATTTTTAAATTTTATCACTGTACATTACAGTGCAGTAAAAAATAGGTGCATAAGGATTAACATGTTTTATAATGATTTCTAAAATTTTTCAGCTCTAGCGATTTGTAAATTTTTTCAAATATTTTTTTCGTAAACAACTTATTTTTGGAGGATAATAAAATAAAATTTCCAAATGAAAAGGAATTTTCTACAAATTATATAGTCGTGAAATTTTGTGCAAGTGAAAAAGATCTAAAAGGTTTAGAAACGTTGAATCAAAACCCGTTTTTGCAGTTAATGAAATTAATGCAAAACTCGTATACAACTATTACTGATTTTGTATATGTTTGTATCAGTTCAGATATGGTTTTATACTTTTATATAAAAACTGATTAAATTGTATAGCGCCATTATTCGGATGCAATTTAATCAAATTAGAACTAAATTAATGCAAACATATATAATTATATGTGCCCATTTTTCGGATAAATCTGTATAAAGACACATATTAAATTATGTATGATTATATACATAAACATTATATACAGTGGTGTTCAAAACCTTTGCAACTGAAATCATAATTTACGTAATTATAATTTTTTGGATCAAAAAGATTTGTGGTATAAGTTTTTGTTTTTTTTTATTAAATTCAGTTATAGCATATTATTTAACAAATACAAAAACATAACTTCTCAAAAATAAAAAAAAGTAATTTTAACAAAATAAGTCGATAGTGCAGTGTTCAAAACATTTGCAACTCTTAAAGTTATTAACCGGAAATACAAACGTAGCCATTATTTTTTATAACTTCTGAACACCTCTTAGGCATTGAGGCAATGAGCTTTTTAATATAATCGTCAGAAATTTCATTCTACTGCTTCTCCAACTGGACGAAAAGTTCATCACCATTTCGGAATACTTTATTGCCGATATTCCGTTTTACAATCATCAACATGTTTTCAATCGGGTTGAGATCGGCAGATTGAGCCGGCCACAACATGATATTAATTTCATTTTCCTGCAGCCAAACTTTTACAACCCCCGCCGTGTCTTTTGGGTCGTTGTCGTGCTGGAAAGTCCATGAGAGTGGCATTTCCCATTCAGCATTCTGCATTTTAGTAACTAAATGTGATTTGAAGAAAATAAATCAATGAAAACAACAAATGCGATCTCAGTTCCAAATGTTTTGACCACTACTGTACATTTTTTTTAATTGAGGTAATTAAATTTTTTCAAAATACGAGAAAATCCGAAAAATCAAAAAAACTTTCTCAATTTCAAAACTTGAAAATCGAGAGAATGTTATAGATTGTTTCCTAATAATTTTATGGACTTTACTGCTAGGATAGGTAAAATTGGATATTTGCAAAAAAGTCAAAAGTTATAACCCTAATTTACATTGAATTGTGCCATTTTTTTTGTCTTCTCTAAAAATAAGTTTGAAGGCTATAACATAATTTGCTTACATAGAAGGTTTTTATCCAGTGCACACACCAATTTCGGCAACAAGAATTGAATCGTTTGATTTTTTTCATAATTTTTATTTTTTTTAGTTCAGTGGGTGTCCCAATAGAAGACCTTACTTTTACTACTTTAAACCTGATCATAAATAGTTGAGTCGAAAAAGTCCGAGATTATCGCTATCATTTAAATAAGTTCAATTTATAGACCTCAATGATTCGTCAGACGTTGTGTTTTTTTTTCTCACGATGTAATTCAAAAGTTTTTTTTTTAAATTTGGGATGACCAAACTTTAAGATTTTCCTAAGACTCCTTTTGTTTAGAAAATAACTGAAAAGGAACATGGAAAGGACATCTGTTTAGTTTTTTTTGTCAACATTTGATTTTTCAGTAATTTTTTTTTTTTAATTTGAACAAAAAATTTGAGATATCAGCAATACAAAGTGATTAAAAAAAAAACGAAAAACCGGTTATTATAACCGGCTTTAAATTTTAAAACCCGAAAAACGGTTTTTAAAAATTAATTTTTTAAGTACTCGAAAACGATTTTTTTTTAATGGGTCGAATATTTATAAACTCTAAATGACTCATACATCAAATGTGTAAGAATAAAACTAAACATGCAAAATGTTCAATTCCTTGCTAGTTATACAGGTAAGATATCCCAAAACTAACACTTTAATGATACACTCAAGATTAAAGATAAATTTACATAGATTTATATTTAAAAAAAAAATCATGATTTTGCTGTTAAATTTCGAAAAATTTTACAAAATGAAAATGAAAAATATTTAAGTTCGAGGCCATACTCTATATTTCTTTATTAGGATATTGTCCAAACAAATAATCTATAGAGTTTTTGTTTTCAAATTTTGAAAGAACTGACAATCCCTTGCAAAACATCAAACATTCATATAACCTAATTTTCCCAATAAATGAGAACTAATATATAAGCTCGAAGTTAAAGATTATCACCATTGATCAAAAATAAATTGAAAATTTGTTCGTTATGTGCAAGCTCTACCTTTGTTATTCTCCTTTTTATTTTCACGCTTGTTTTGTTTTAAAACAAGTTGTAAAGGGGGAGTAAAAAAGACCGTACTTTGTCTTTTTTACAAGTTTAGTACAATATAGTTTTTATTAAAAATAAAAATTATGTTTTTTCGACCTTTAATTGAGCAATGAAAATGAAAATTATTCAAGTTCGAGGCCACACTCTATATGTCTTTATTAGGATATTGTCCTAACAATAAAAGATCGAAAAAATATAATTTTTATTTGTAATAAAAATTATATCTAACGTAATTCTACAAAATATTAGAAAAAATAGGCGCAGTGCGATAAAGCCATGGGCAGTAAGGCCATATGGTCTTATTTCACCGTTTTTAGAGAAATAAGACTATATGGCCTTACTGCCCATGGCTTTATTGCACTGCGCCGAAAAAAATAGGTAAATGATGTGGGATCTGAGCCTAAACGGACTACTAGATCGGGGAGGGATTATTAGTGTTAATTTGATTTGAAAGTGTAACGTATATTTAGTGGGCGGAGACAACAGGATAGTTTTTCTATTATGAGCAGACATATACAGACTAACGTGAGCGGACAATGACAGACAGACAAAGATTATTTCGGCAGAGTTCTGTTGCAGCCAGCAGCCGTAGAGTAAAGTTGAAATCGGAAAGTTGTATTTATTTTAAGTTGAATATAAAAGTTGTTAAGGTGAATTCATATAAACCATTTTGTTTCATTAATATTGAAATATTTAATCATACCTTAACCATTACTATTAAATAAATATGTATTATATACCACAAATAAATTTAACCAAAAGTGTTTTAATTTACAAAACAAACAGAAGTCTTTAAATTTCGGGATGAAATCACACAATGATGTAAATATAAAAGTCGCGATATTTAAAAACTGCAAATGAGCAAACCAAAATTGTTGGATTCAGCGTACCTTAGCCTATTATAAGTATTCAAAGGCTGATTCTGCAAAAAATATAGAAATTTGTTGATTAGTGTTAGTTTCTTAAAATCGGTATTACTTACATTTCATTTCATCTTTCAGGTTTATACAAATAACACAAATTTAACGCGAAAAAAAGATTTCATCAAAATTTTATTGATACCAGCAAAAAAAAAAAATTTAAAATAGTACATAATATGAATTAGAATTATTTGTTTGTTTGATTGTTTAAATATAATTGCAATTTTTTATACATATAATTATATAATTATATAATTATATAACATATAAGAAATATATTTAGAGCAAAAAATAAAAAAAAATATGGGAAAGGCATAGATATAGATGGATAGAAAGGATAAGTCAATTTTTAAAAATGGCAGAAAAAAATATGAATTTATAAATCGTCATAGGGTTTGGGTAAGTAATCAAATAGAGAAATTGTGAACAATAAAGAATTAAATTTAAGAAAACCTAACAATTTTTAAGTTTAAAAAAGATCTATTATTAACTGTGTTATATATAGTATTATTTAAAATGAAATCTTAAACGCGTTATTTTAATTTCGGCACTTAAACTTTGTTAGGTTTCATCTATGAAATTTATTTTGTGTTGAAATTTTGATCAATACAAAGGATCGTATATCGTTATGATTCGTTGGGATTCAGACAAAAAGCATAAAGTTATAGGAGGGAATTCTAAAATTTATAAACTAAAACAAGTTTTCAAAAAACAAAGTATTGTTGGTAGTTAAAAATATAAGCTAAGCTTGTTTTTTTTTCATTAAATTAATATTAATAGTTTTTTTTTTATATTATGATTAACTAAATAAAAGAATTTTTTTTTTGTTTAATTAAAATCAAAGTTTTTATGCATAAATGATCCCTGATGATAAGGTGCGTGGTTTAGCGTTAATGTTGTTGTTTTTTTTTTCATTAAAGATTTTTGTTGTTATTCTTAACAACTTAAGACCTTAACGAGCGTGATTCTTGCAGAAGGGACGACCACCCTTGTTGTAGAAGCTTTGACCTTCCAAGTTTTGTTTGCAGTACTGGAAATTAAAAGAAAAATAAATGGATTAGAAAACAAAAATAAACTTTATAAGTCAAACATGAGCCTTAAACTAATTTCAACGAAATAGTGCACGTAGCGAAAATATATATATAGCGCACACTAAATCTATTAGCGTTAAAATTTTTTCTTTAACGGCCCAAAAATTGTGACGATTTTAAGTTTCAACCAAATTAAAAATATTAAAATTAATGTTTTTGCTTGAATTTAATTTTAAAGCGACATTAATTTATAGATCTCATTGTATTTATAACATTTTAAAATTACAACACAAAACTATATAAAAGTACACTCAAAGAAATTGTTTGTCAAATATTAGAATTTAAAAAGTAAACGGCGATTACTTTGATAAACACACATTTTTTGCCGGATCAATGACACTTAGTTGGCTTTAGGGTTATTTATTTGCAGGAAATCATATTAAATACTTGTACATTTGAAAAATTTAAAATTTTAGCCCGGCTAAAGAAGTTCATATATATTTTTTATATGATCATATGTGTTCATCCATATGTACATTATACATATGGACAAATATGGTCATATAAGTTCATATATTATTTTATATGGTCATCCGCCGTAACTAACGTTCATACATTATATATTTTTTGTTTTTAATTTTGAATTTTAAAACTGTTTTAATAAAAAAAAAACAATATAATTTAACCCTTATGTTTACACCAAGTTGATTTGTCACATTCATAACACCAGGGTCTAGCCAGACCCGGTACAAAACTAGACGACTTTATATGAAAACGTATAAGTTAATATAAAGATTACGACTGATAAACCAAGTCAACTTCTTCTATCCCTTCATTATTTCTTTCCATTTTCTAAAAAATATCAACAAAACACAAACTATACACAACCACTATTTCGAATCACAATTTCAATTGAACTGATTATTTTCTTTGCAGCTCATGCACATTGTTAGTTCAAATAAATTTTTCTTGCAATTCACAGCCTACTTAGTATTTTCAGTTAAAAAAAATATTTTTGAAAAGCCACGTTTACCTTGTTTTAAAAATTGGAAGTAATTTTTTCAAAATTTCGGAAGAAAATGTTGCAATACATGTTAAAATATTAAGAAAATGTTGCGGGTCTGGCCAGACCCAGGTGGTACGGATATGACTAGAGTTTTAAAAACCCTAAACTTTACACCCCCCTTGCAAAAAAAAAGAATTAAATGTGCACTAAACTGTTCTAAAATGTATCCTTGAGGATATTATGGTATATCATTACTATAGCTTCTTAGGAAGTATAAAAAAACACGACAAAAAACAAGAAGGGCCAGGTGCTGGTGTTAACATAAGGGTTAAAAGGCATAATTGCGTCCATGTATTCGTCTTTGGGTATATGGAGTCACATGTCATACTTTCTTATATGTTCATATATGAGTCATTTTTGCACATATGGAATTCCTTATAAAGGGTTTTCCAATAGGTACTTGACAACTTTGAATTTAATTTGTGAGCGCACTATTTCACTGATCATCTAACTGTTACTTTCCTTTTTTTCAGTAAACTCAACATTTTCATCGTGGTAAAGTACACGAACGAACAACTTATGTAAATTATAAAAATGTACTACCGAAATTCGGAGTCGGTGACCGCAACTTTAAGAGCGAATATCATCGCAAAATCATCTTCATTTTTGGGTTCGTCAATAAGCAAAATATGCGTTATTGGTTTGGTGAAAATCCACATGTGCTCCATTAATCAACACTTCATCCACAAAAAATAACTGTTTGGTGCTGTTTCCATGCTCGCGGCGTCATTGGGCCATATTTTTTTGTCGACAATAACGATCGTCACGTTACTGTGAATGGCGATCGTTATCGCGACATGATTACCGATTATTTTTGGACCGAATTGGAAAACAAGGACTTGGACGACACGTGGTTTCAACAGGACGGTGAAACAAGCCACACAGCACACGTTACAATCGATTTATTGAAGAGTAAGTTTGGTGAGCGTGTTATCTTAAGAACCAGTCAACTGGCACCCTCTAGACTTTTTTCTTTGGTGCTACGTCAAATCATTGGTCTATGCCAACAAGCCGACGATGTTGGAAGAACTCAGAGTCAACATTGAACGCGAAATAGAGGCCGTTACGGCAGAAATGTGTGACCGAATCATCGAAAATTGCGTCCAACGAATCGATCGCTGCCGACGTGCCCTCGGTGGCCATATGAACGAAATCGACTTCCATTCATAAATGTTTTGATTGTATTTCAAGTCGATAATAAAGTTTTGGAAATATCTCAAATGATTTGCGTTTTATTTAAAAAAAAAGTTGTCAAGTCCTTATTGAAAAACCCGTTACTTACATATTTGCCCATATATGGCCATCTTTTGCGAATATGAAATAACATATACTTCCATATATGTCCACATATGAGCTCATTTTGGAAATATGAAATGACATATACTTTCGAATATGACCATATATAACACAGTGCAGCATTTTTAAGGTCATCGTTTGGTTCCTCCTTCATACCCGTTTTTTTTTGAAGTGTATATCGAAACTAAAAAAAATCCGCAAAGGACTTGGCCAGATTACATCGAAATTTTTTTTTTTGGACACCCTAAGTTTTTGCACCCAAACATGATTTTTTTAAAAAAGGAAAATTTTTATGGAATCCATATATCATAAACTGTTCGGAATTTTGTTTTTATGTCTTTGGCAAAGTTGTAGATCCAAACCAAAGCAAAAAAATTCTCATATGGACCGACCCAAAAAAATTGCATCCACTGCATCAAAATTGCAAAAAATTGGGAAAAAATGCTATTTTTTTATGATTTAAATATTTGATTTGATGTACGTTTTGGCGGATTTCATATAGCGCTTTCGTTGTCTCTGTAACCGCCAGGAATATAAAAAAGTATTCTCTTTGCACTTTATTAATATAGTCCGTTCACAAAACAGACCAGTGCCTCTGGAGCGCATTGTATGAAATTGTATATATTTTCACACAATTATTTACAAAAATTTAACATTTAGTACAATTTTACCAGACTAAAACTCGGCTCTTATTACATTTAGATGTATCAGTTTGCATACAATCATATACAATTATACCAGGACAAAATCCGGATATAAATATATCTGGTTTATATATAATTTATCAGTTTAGATATAAACTGCTACAATTAGATACAAAACTGATACAATCTAATACAATTATATCGTTCCATAATACGGATAACACTTTACTGGACATTTATCTAATTACAGTAGATTAAATCTAAACCCAAATAGATACAATTATATGGGCCCACATTTCGGATGAAATTTAATAAGATCACATATATCGTCACATAGAAATTGATATGACTACATAAAGTTCCATAACATTTTTTTTTAAATCGGGTGCCATTTATTTTTTAACAATAATTTCATTTAAATGTTGACCATGACTACGTCGTAAATGATCCATACGGGAGGTGCTTATTTTAACAACATTTTCTATTATATTTGCTGGTAGCGCTAAAAAACGTTATTTTGTTTTCCAAGGATGCAATTGGCACAGGATTTTTGGAATACACGACAATGCAAACCATTGTCATTAATCAATAAAATCAAATCCTTAAAACTCATTAATTAAAAAAATCGTAATGAATTTAATTTAATTCATATCAATGAAATGCTAATGAAAACGCCGATTAAATAGTCCACTTAATTAGTTACATGAATGATTTCAGACATGCTTTTATAAAAAAGATTTTAATTTCTACAATACTTTTTATCCACAAAATATGAAATTTCGCCACTAAGATAAATGAGCCGATAATTTTTTTTCATCCGGAAAAACTTCTAATGCCGATTTTTTAACTTTGCAGCTAAACTTCGACTTTATGCTTTTTACTCAAAATCGAATTAAAACGGCTCAACAAATAAGTTGTCAATATCCACATTTGTAAACATTGTCTAAAAAAACCAAAAAACGACCAAATATAGTTTTTTGGCCGAAGTCTTCGGTCGGACACTACTAATTTGGTATTGAATAAAAGGTTTTTCAGAGAGCTTTCTTAAATTATATTTATGATTTAAAAATCGAAAGTATTATAGAGCTTAGCTTGAGAACCACGACAACATATTTTACGGAAATAGCCGCCAAGGAAAAATTTAAAAATTATTATAGTCCCTTTGGGTCTTATGACCGATTTGCAGTAGGAATTTTAATTGAACATGTTTTGGTGAATACTGCCTTTGCAACTATGGGTATTCTACTTGTGAATGATGAATGTTCATTAAGCCTATGGAGAATATGTTAGTTTTCATCTCTGTACTAGGGTCAAACACAGTACTTGTACTACAGTACTTGCTTTCTGTTTAATTTCCAAAATTTACATGGATTCGATGGTTATGGTTATCTCAAGTCGCCATATATTATATACTGACATTTGATTAAAATTGTTTGTAATACTTACAGTGCAATTGAAACATTGGCTATGATAATTATGATTCAAAGCTTCAACCCATCTATCGCCAGCCTCAACGGGGAAACCACAAGCAAAGCACTTAGTGGTAAACAATTCATTCCAATCGGCTTCACAATAAGGCATACCATCCTCTAGGAAGAATGGAGTATTGCCAAACAATTTGCCACAATGGCCACAGGCAAAGCATTCAGGATGGAAATGTTTGCCAATAGCGTTCAAACAATCACCCTGGAAAAGAAAAAAAAACATCACACAATAGAAATTATTTTGTAAAATAAATTAACGAAATCCCGAAATGGTTGGAGAACACAAAGTTTTCATACTAACGGTAGTTGCCTAAACCGCCCAGCTCTAGACCTATGTATATGAAAATTTTAAAATAACGATTCCAGTAGTGGCATGCTTCTTCTATTAAAGGGTGTTTTTTATACAGGTATAGAACTTTAAGTTGGCAACACTTTTTTAACTGGCTGTCATTTTGTCAGCTGTCAAGTGCTTTATGTTTAGTTTAGTTTGGCATTTTAACATGAACAGACTGAACCACGTTTCCAAATTGTGAAAATTTATTTTGAAAATCATGGTTCTGTTACGAAATTTTCATAAGCGAATTTTGTTTAGCGATGAAGCTCACTTTTGGTTAAATAAATACGTCAAAAAACAAAACTGCCGTATTTGGAATGATGTTAATCATCAAGTGTATGCTGAGACACCGTTACATCCAGAAAAACTGACTGTTTGGTGTGCTTTATGGGCTGGTGGAATCATTGGTCCGTACTTCTTCAAAAACGATGCTGGTCACAACGTTACAGTCAATGGAGACCGCTATAGAGCCATGATTGCTAACTTTTTCGTTCATCAATTGAACAATCATGAAGTGCAGGAGCTGTGGTTTCAACAAGACGGAGCAACTTGTCAAACAGCTAGTGCCACAATTGATTTATTGAAGGAAACGTTTGGTAACTGCATAGTTTTACGGTTCGGACCCGTGCATTGGACTCCAAGATCGTACGATTTAACGCCGCTGGACTAGTTTCTGTGGGGATATGTGAAGTCGCTAGTCTACGCCAATAAGCCCGAAACGATTGACCACTTGGAGGACAAAATTCGCCGCGTTATTGCCAATATACGGCCACAAATATTGGAAAAAGTCATTGAAAGGTGGACCTCCAGATTAGACTACGTCCGAGCTAGCCGTGGCGGTCATATGCCAGAAGTCATATTTAAATTATAATGCCAGAAGATTATCTTTCGAATAAAGTAAATTTCATGTCAATTTAAAAAATTCATCTTTGCTTTATTCCATTTTAAAGTTCTATTCCTCTAAAAAAAAACACCATTTAGTACAGGATGAATTTCAAAATTTGTTTCTATCTACAAAATACCGCTAGCAATCGGCGTTTCGGTATTTTAGAGTTATTTTAACTTAATTTAAGATATTTCATAATTAAATCGGTAATATAGCGAAATATGAAACGTTATACCAGATCACAAATGTCTATAATGCAATCACTTTTTAAAATTTTCATTTCGGCCTTGATGTAACTGAGGTAGCCAACTACACAGAAAAAATTATCTAATTAAAGATTTGATTTGAATTAAATTAAATTTGTTTCTAGCAAAATATTTAATTAAATTGGCTTTGAAATATATAATAGAAAATTTTCAGTATAAAATACCAAATAAATAAAATATATAAACAGACGCTGCATTAACAAAAACACACATACAAGCGTATCGTTCACACACTTTTTTGTGAGTATCATTTTTTTGTAGAAGTTATTTATAATTTTTTTTTCTTTTAAATTTTCAATAAAAGTTTTAATTGATACTATCATTGCCGTGATAGGTGCAAAAATCAATTAAAATATTAATTGATTCAATAAATTACTAAATTGAAATCCGTTTTTAGTTTTTTCTGTGTACCGTAAATAAAAAAAAAAAAAGGTATTGGAATTCAACAACCCTGGAAACACACACTAAATAACCGTACGTACCTTAATTTTACCAGCACATTTGCTGCAAGTGGGAGCCAAAAATTTTTCGAAACAATATTCACAATAAAGGTCACCCTTTTCTTCAACAAAGCCAATATCTTGCAATGGACGACGGCAATTGCCATTGAAACAGTGGAAGTGTTCGGGACACCAGATCTTACCCAAAGCGGTAATGAAGGGACCCCTGGGAGAAAGAATTAAGAGAATTTAAAATTTAAATTTTTGAAGAAAATTTTAATTTAAAACGTTAGTAGAATAACAAAACGAAACAAAAAAAAAAAAAAACACTTACGAGGTTATTTCTATATTGCACTGACAACATATAGGCTTCTTACCATCCTTAAGCAACTGACTTACAACTTCTTCATTTTCCGGTGACATGGGCTTATTAGGATCATCACCTGTCTTACCCAAAGCCTTAACACATATACTGAATAATGGCCCATCTTTAGGTTGTTCATTTTGTGTATTCGTTTCTATATAAGAACGTCTATCGGTAGCATGACTGGCCCGTCTATTGGAACGATCATTATTGCGATATATCACAGTTTCAGAAGGTGGTAAATTTCCAACATTTTCTGGTTTTGTGGGAGTTATTAAGGGTGATGGGGGCTTAGTTTTATTATCACATAAATCTAAAACTTTACTCATAGGATGATTCACAGGTAAATCATTTGTATAAACTCCCTTGGGAACTTGAGGTTGTGCTTTGGATTCTCCAGACATTATCGGTTTTAACTCGACGTTCTGGTGTACGGCTATAACAGGTTTTAAAGCAGCTGGTTCTGCAGGATTTATATTTTTAAAATCATCCAAATCTAAACGTTTACGTACTACCATAGGACTTCTAGAAGGATTTGAACTGCAGTCACTGCGTAAACTAAGTAGAGCTACTGCTGTGCGATGAAGGTATGCCAATACCGGTGCCATTATTGTTGGCTAAACGGGCCTCTAACATATTAGATATAACTTTACCCGCTTCAGCCATAAAATTATCCATTTTGTTAGCCCATATTTATTTTACCAATCGATTCGTTGAGCAATGCGGTGGGATCTTCATGGGGTAAGTCAGTTTGCTGTAAGGTTGGATTCGCGGCATGGGAAGATTGCACTTTAGGATTAGCATTAGTTTTGCGAGGCAAAGTTTCACTTAACATTGATGGTTTTATTAAGGATTCTAAAATGGCAGTAACACAAAAAACAAAGCAAAAAAAAAAACAACAAAAGTTAGTTTTATAAACAAAGCATGCACAAACTAAACTTAGATATTAACATTTAAGACAGGATTAAGGGGATTAAGGGGTTTTAAAGAAATAACATTAAGTTAACAATATATAAATGAACAATTTCAAAAAAGATTATCAGTTAATAGTTAAAACTGTTCGAAGTTCATAATTTTTTTATTACAGTTTGAATATTTTAAAGGCGTATTAAATCGGTTTTACAAACACTCGAGGAACTTCTGCTGTAAATATTTATAGTTGTTTGAGTTGTAATACAGTATCTTTATTTTTAAATGAAAAATCAGTCATTTGTAGAAGAAATTTCAGTCTTGACTACAATTGTAGTTAATTTAAAAAAACAAACCACATAAAATTACTGTATAATGATTTTACATTCATTTTATACAATAGTTTTTTTTTATTAAAACAAATAAATGTTTGCTAATTTTCTACTGCATATGTGGTTCATTTTTACTACAAATGTGGTTAATTTTTTTGTACAGTAAAAACCAAATGACAATGTTAGTTAAATTAACTGAAATGTAAGTCGTCCTTTTTTCAACTGAAATTTCATTTGTTTTTAACTACATTTGCAGTAGTCTTTACCTACAAAGTATTCTATGTAAACTGAACTTATATGTGATAACTAAAATATGAACAGATAAAAATATATTTAGAAATTTTTGAAATTTTTCACGTACAAGTAAAACTAAAAAAATATCAAGCGATTTTTTATTTAAAATTAATAAAATAGTAAATTTTCCATCGAAAATTGATTTTTAAATTTTCTCAATTTCAATTAAAAGTTTCAATTTCAAATGTAGTTTTAAATAAAAAATTAAATTTGTAGAATTTTGATTTGAAATTTAAAGATTTTTTGAATGAACCCAAATCGTCCGAAATCGACCATCTCTCTATTGTTTTACAACTTAAAATTTCAAAAACAATAATGGGTTAAGATATTACTTAATTGATTTCGTAATTTTTTGCAACAATTCATTCCTAAATAAAAAGTTTAAGGTTGGATTACAAAAATTTATGAATATATAGTTTTTTAAGTCAACGTTTTATTGCCCACTGACATTTTAAGTATTTTCATTTTAGCGCTTAATTTTTTTTGTCAACAAAATCGTTTGATAATAGCAACCGAATTATTTGGTTGCCGCAAGTTAAATGTATTCACTGGTCAATTCTAATTTTGTGCTCCAATCAAAATTCAGTTGGGTTAACAGATTTAATATTGTCATAAACAAAATTATCGGTGACTTGTGGATGTCACAATAAATCAGTTTGGGAGTTTTGTTCTCTGTGGAACGTCCGAAGCAGACTTCGCTAAGGCAAACTATTTCGAATAACGGACTTCGCAAATGAATGTACTGTAAATAATCACCATACATACATACACACTTGGTAGTGGTGGTTTGTTGAAAATCGAATATTTCGATTGCTATGACCGAATTTTTCGGTTGTGATTACAAACAACAGTAATTCTGCCACGACAATAAAATTTCAATTGCCTCAATAGAAATTTGGTCAGACACTTAGAGAAAAAAGTTTCATCATATTTATGAAACAGTTTCATTGGACGAAAATCTATGTTAAGTTGTGATATTTTTAAAGTTTTCATAAATATGATGAAACTTTTCATAAATATTTATGAAACATTAATCGTTTCATAGAAAAATGTCACTAATATTTTTTTATGATAATGGCCAATATCTCGAAAACCAAAAGATATAGGCCAAAACCTAAATTTTTTAGTCTAGCAAAGTACTTACGGCATTAAAATTGAGGCAGATCCGGGTAGAACTCCGAAACAGTTTCATAAATATATATGAAATAATTTCATTGGACGAAAATCAATGAAGCTTTCGTCATATTTATGAAGTTTTTATATATTTGATGAAGCTTTCCTTTAAGTGTGACTATCAAAAAAAAACTCAGAAGCTACAACCGAACCATCTGCTTGGCTACAAATGCGACTGCTACAACCGATTCTGTTTTAGAAGCTACAACGAATCATCTGCTTGGCTACAAATGCGGCTGCTACAACCGAGTCTGTTTCTGGGTGCGCAAAATCGATGTTTACTCCCGTTGCGAATATGCCAATCTTCATGACCACAATCACGTTAATCATACACTGAGAGAATTTTATGCATGATATCAATGAATTTCCAATTAGATCTATGAAGTGTCACTGTAACTCGTCCATTGAAACTTTTTATTAAATTAATGCAGATTCTCACAAAATGTTATGCAAAATTTAATTTTATTTATTAAAAATTACAAACACCTAATGAAAAAGTTTCATTGAACATATTTTTCATAGAAATTATGAATATTTCTCATAAGGTTTAAGAAATTTTTTATTCACTTTTTGAAGAAAACTTCATTAGTTTAGTGAACAATTTCATTAAAACTAGTCCAAAAATTCTTTCTGTGTAGTCTTTGTTTTTGGTTAGGGGCAATGATTGGAAAATTTGCGAATACAATCCCCATATAGAGAAAAGGGATAATATCCGTGCGGGCTTTTGTGACGTCGCAAAAATACTCTACGGAAGGTGAACTTCAAGCGCGAGTAGCAAACTATAGGATCCTTCGAAAAAATATTGGTATTTATTCCTAATGAGATCAGCAATACCTTCGTATAATATGAGTGATATTATGTCATAAAATTTCCGAAATTCGGTATAGCCTGTATATGGAGTAAAAGTGGACCTGCCTCACTGATCTTAATAACTCTGGATATGTTGTAGAGAATAAAAATGTAATTGTGGATTTCGTTTTATGGGTATAAATTTTTTTTTGTGAATTTGGACATGTTTTCATACATAAACAAACTAATTTTACATCCCATTTTTTAAACCTTAAACGTGAGATTAGACAGCTAAAAAAAAATTACAGGTGCAAGTTTATTATAATCTCCAAAGTTTATTAACATCTGCGCGTTCAGATGGGGATACTTCCCTTGTGAGTGAATTTTGTTGAGAAATCTAAATCTAAGCTCAATATTTTCTGTGGTTTGAAAATGGTCTGCCCCCAGCAATTACAATACTAAATATGACAAAAAAAAAACTCAGTTACTCAAGCTTTGTTCACATTCCATTTGTAAGCGAAAGAATGACCCGATCGGCTAAATATTTTTCTCATATAATTTGACAAACTTCTAAAGATAACTTAATTAGAAAAAACTTAAGTGTCGAATACAAAATCTGTTGTAAGTGAAAATATGTGTCAAATTTTTTTCGATCTAATTCCTTAGACTAAGAATTCCAAGTATACTTTTTACTCATGCGGGTTATTGATCCATTTAGGATTATTGATCCAAAATTTGGGCACCAAAATTTCATGGTTAATGTATTCTTATATCTCAGTCCCAGTTATATGAAAGTTTCTTCTGCAGTCTTATTACAGTTATTATCACCCAATTTTTTGAGTCCTGTGTCGATGAAATATAGTTTTTTTCTTAAATTCAATTTGTGGGTCTCTTCTAAGAATCTCAATATTTTTTTAAACAAATCCTTGAATTTTCTTAATAGTGTTTTCAAAGTATTTCACCAGCTCGAATTTCTAAAAAATAGCGACTGAATTGCTCAAAACCGTTACTGTTTTGGAGGCCACAATAACACTCTGATAATAACACTATGATTTAAGCGACTCAAATTGAACTTCTCTTGCCGTCGAGATATTACGAAAATGAAATAAATATTATTGCAAATCAAGTCTTTGTTTCGACAAGGGTGAAACATTGAAAATGACACAACAAAAACCCAACAAATAACAATAAGTGGATTAATTTCAAAAGAGATTTCGATGCCTTTTCCTTTAAATATTATCGAAAAATCGATTGAGACAATTCAAACTTAAAAATGAAACCTAATCTTATAAAACGGAGTCACTGGATTCTATTACATAAAATACAGTTTACGTGTCCCGCGGTCTTGGTGTGTCAATTCAAAAGTTTAAATTTTTGAAATTCAAAATAGATTTGGAATCAGAGGACTAAAATATCTTTTTCCACTATTTTGATATGGCGGAGAGCAAAGTTTTGTAAATTATATTTAAATATAGAGTAAAAATATCTTAAAAATTATAAAAACATCAAACATGCCATAAAAACAACAAATAAGACGCATGCAAACAATTTATAAAGAACTCCTTTAAACAACAGAAGTACTTCAACTGAACAACATCAGAATCAATTAACAGATTCTATAGTAAATCCATATCCTAACCTGATTTGGGTATTGCAACTATTGCACAAGGGTACACGTACACCAGGAGCAGCGGCCTTATTCAAAATACCACGACCACGCTTGGGAGCTGAAGTAGCACCATAAGCGCCACCTTTAGGAGCCATACCACCTGAATTAGAATCATCATTTTTATCATTAGAAGATGTAGAAACACTAGAAGTAGTGGAAGCTGTTGGTGCAGCTGTAGCTTGCGCTTGCGTATTAGCGGTAATATTAGAAGCTGGAGCATGTGGTGGTTTAAAACCAGCAGCAGCTGCAGAACCTAAAGAAGCATTCGGCCGAGAGCCATTATTATTTTTAATCGATGGTTGCAATAGTTGCTGTTTACAGCACGTATGACCGGGACGACAAAATGTACCGGTAACTGGGCAAACACCAGATGGTGCAGCACCAGCATTTGTTGATAATGATGATGTGGCAATAGCAGAAGTAGTAGTAGAAGTAGCATTAATGTTAGAGGAGCCAGCTGTGATCGATTGATAAGCTTGATTATTAGTAGTAGAAGTAGCATTGGCTTTGGTTAGACTAGAGCTAACAGTGTTAGCTTGTTGTTGTTGTGAAGATGAAATTGTTGAATATGTACTTAATGATTTCTGTTGTTGTTGTTCTTGTTGTTGCTGTTTTTGCAACTGTAATAATGATGCTCCATACATAGGTGATACCGATTTTTTGCGATTTTGCTGGTATTGGTAGCACGGATCAGCCAATTTTTTATTAACGGCTGTAGAAACATAAGGGCACGCGGCCTGAGGTTCATCGTCATGAGGAAACACTGGTTTTGTTGGGAATTTCGCCGGACCGCCTTGACTATGAAATTCGGGAAATTTCGTATCAGTCATAGTAGCAGCACGAGCTGTTATAGCCTGAGCTTGACTTGTCAAATCGGTAATTTCCTGTTCTAAACCCGATAAACGTCTAGCTTGATTGGCTACATAACCAGTTTTACCATAAGATTGTCTTCTTTCCGTAGATGATTGAGAACCAGTGCGAATTTCAACAGTCTTAGCCGATGAAGTGTGTTCAAACTCTTCGGTGACTTTACGTCTACGTTCAATTTGGGTATTACCCACTTGTGTGGTGGTATGTGATTGCATTTGACTTTGTTTTTGTTCTTCCAAATGCGAGGATTTTTCACTTCTTTGCATGGTCATATTACCAATTTGTAATTCTTGACGTTTTTCGGGTTCTTCGGTATAACTTTGCATAGCTGATTGCTTACCGGTGGAGGTATGCGATAATAATCGTTCTTGTTGCTGAGCCTGTTGAGCTCCCAAATAACTTTGACCTGTAGTAATGGAACCAGCTTGTAAATTACGAGGAGCTAAAGATGAAACTTCGCTATCTTTAATACGAGGAGCCCTAATGGCAGCTAATGGATTTGGTGGTGGTCCAGGTGCTGGAGATCTAGCACGATCTGGAAAGGGAGAAGCTGAACGACGATCGTAAGCACGAGCATGAGAAGCCGCTTCTTCATAGAAACATAATTTTTCGGGAGTCTGATAGTACGGTGTAATGGGAGCTGGTTTATTGATCATGGAAGGCGTATAGGGCCGTGAAGGTGTCTGTGATTGATCCCTTACCATATGTTCATCTAAAGCTTGAAAAGCCATGGTAACTGGTCCTGAACGATCTTCAATTATAATTGGTATCGTGGGTTTAGATAATTGTAATTGTTGTTGTTGTTGATGATTAGCAGCAGTTGAGGAAGCAGTGGCAGAAGAGGAAGAAGTGCTTGTAGAGTGTTGTTGCTGCTGCTGCCTTTGTTCAGATTGTGAACTCATGATAGATGAACTATAGGCAGTAGCAGTTGGTTGTTGTTGTGAGGTACGTGCTACCGGTTTATGTACCGTATTACCGTAAGTTTCATTCGTGTTACAGGGTGTTTTGGGAGTATCAACAAAAGCCAGGGGTACATTCTCACGTAATTCTTGTGGTTCCGGTGTACGTATGGGACTCTGGGTAGGCAGTACTGTCCAATTGCGCTGATATTTTGGTATCGATTCAGGTCTATTTAGACCCGAAGATGTTTTATGTTGTTTCAAATGACTTAAGGGGGAGGGTGGTGGAAAAAGAACTTCTGAATGTTCAAGTTCTTCGGCTACTTCTTCAATAATTTCATGAGAATCGATTTTTTTGGAATTAAGACAAGAACCATCGATCTCATAAGCCGAGGAGTAGCATGATTTAGAAGCTTGTGTTAAATTTGAAGCATAGGAAGATGTCAAAGTTTGCTGTTGTTGTTGGACTGCGGAAGAGGTGTTAGATGTAGAAGAACTAGCTTTGGTAGAGGAATATAATGAGGATTCTTCACGTGTTTGTTGTTGTAGTGAGGTAGTGTTGGTTTGTTCTTGTAGTTGTTGTTGTTGGAGCTCTTGCTCCTTTTGTGAAAAGAAACTACGTCTTTTTTGATAACGCTCATGAGCGTCATGATATTTTTTATATTCGAGATCATTTTCGCCTTTTGTGTAGGTTAAGGAGTGTCGTGGTGTTGTTGTGGTGGAGGATAAAGGTTGAGAGGATGGTTGGAATGCTTGCATAGCCGCAAATGCCGATGTTGAGGATTTACGCTTTTCCGTAGTATAATACTCAACCTGATCCAGAGCCTCTTTAGTTAAGCCCAATTCTTCTTCTTTGTCCAAGACCTGAAATTCATATTTTTTCTTTTCTTCTTCTTGTTTTTGTTCTTCTGCCTTAAGAGTAGCATTTTCGGGATTTAAAGGAGTATAAGGACGTTCGGGTGCTGTACGCAATGCGTCTGACATTGTTAGAGTTTCCTTGGGCGTGGGTAAATCCAATACATGTATAGGGACATCACCATCAAATTGACCCTCAAATGGTTTATCGGGAGCTGTTGTCAAAGCTCTTAGTAATGGAGTTTTAGGGCGGTAATCTTCTCTAACATAAGGTTTCATATCCATAGGAGGAGGCATATAAGGTTCAGTCTCCTCGGGTAATGGTATACATTCCGAAGCTGGGGGCACAAATTTCAATTCAAACTCTGGAGCTACAGTCATTGCTTTAGAGAGGGTGGGAGTATTCCATATAGTATTTATTTCCACTGGCTCGGGTTCCGGTGTGGGCGACAACGGTCTTTCATAGGGTTCTGGTATTAGGCTCTTTTGGTGGTTCTTCTGGTATTTCCTTAGCCACCTCGGATTCGGGTTGTAATTGACAGCAACAATCATCACAAGGTTTGGGACATAAACAATTAACCATATGAAAGGGAGTTTCAGGAGCTGTGGTTAAAACACGTACCATAGGATTTATCCATTCTTTAGGACAAGGATTAGGGATTTTAGTAGGAGGTATTTGTTTAACCGGGGCTATTTCGAATTTAATCTCAGGGGTAGGTTGGAAAATACGTTGACTTTCCAAAATATGAGAACGATCGTCTCGTATAAAACCTTCCTCTTGATATTGTTCTTTTGTTTCTTCTACATAAGAAGACTCTTGTGTTTCTAAATGTAATTGTTCTTCTTCTTTACCTTGGGTTTCTTGTTGCTGATCTAAAACTTCCTTAGCTTCGGTATCTTCTAAGAAGACCACATGTCTGGAGCCTTGATTTGCTTGGGGTACAGGACTTGGTGTAACCTCTCGGACCATATCTACCAATTGATACGTACTCAAAGGAGGAGCTAAAGCTTGTCTACATTCTTGAGCACTTCTACGACCACTTTCAGAGTATTCTGAAGAGCAAAGCTGTAAACGCTCTTGTTGTTGCATATCAGCCACTTCCATATCCATATTATAGTCAAGCTCGGAGCCAGATTGTTCAAAAGCTTGTTGCATTTGATAGGCCTGAACTTGGGCAGCATACATACGTTGATATTCCTCGGAAGTGGTAGTGGTAGTAGTACTAGTAGAGGTATAAGAATCTGAACCAGATTCACATTCCTGTTGTTGCTGTACAGTTAGTTGAGGAGCTGAACGACTTTGCCATTGAGTTTGTTGTTGTTGTTGTTGCTGTTGTTCAACTTCTTCAACATATTCACATTGCTGACATTTTTGTTGATGTTGTTGCATATTACCTGGTGGTGGAGGAGGCGGATTTTCTATTGGTTTTGCCACTATATGTTGTGTTTCAGGTGGTGGTATATACAAAGGTGCAGCTGTAGGAGTACGATGACTATCATCATGAGTTGGTGGCCAGCAAAAATTCATACGTTGTTGTCTATTAGCCTGCTCAACCTCATAATCTTCTTCAAAATATGTTTCAGCATATTGCGGTTGCAAGCTTTCCTCACTGATTTCTTCTACATGAAGCCATTTTAAACACCAACGAAGGACATGGGCAACATTTTTTTTTCATATGTTTGATTTGTTTTTTATGAGATTTATACAACAACAGTTTGATTGATATG
Organism: Delia radicum; assembly: GCA_021234595.1. Classification (NCBI taxonomy): domain Eukaryota; kingdom Metazoa; phylum Arthropoda; class Insecta; order Diptera; family Anthomyiidae; genus Delia; species Delia radicum. The sequence continues at coordinate 138,077,275 of CM037855.1, read as the reverse complement.
GATGATAATGGATTTGTTTTGTTTTGAGGTTAGGTTTTAAGTGGTTAGTGGTTATTTTTGTTTTTATTTAAGGAGAAGGTTAGTTTTTTTTTTGGCAAACATTTGTGTAATTTGTTTGTATTTATAGAAAAAGAAGAAAAATAAAAAAATGTTTTTATGTTAGATTTGTTGCAAGCAGCAGTGCGGTAATTTTTTTCTATACAGCTAAAGCTTAAAACAGTGTAAAGGCGAGCGGGTTATTTCATTAAAGTGTAAAACACAAATGGACCCTTTTTTGTTTTTGTGGTGTTTAAAGAATAAAGTGAAATATGGTGAAGTTATAGCGGGACGATTTCATTTCAAAAAAGTTTAAGCAACACTGTAGAAGAAACATGGAAACATTTTATGGTAAGTGTAGACATTTTATACACTTTTTGAGAAACTAAAGATTTGTAAAGTTATTCTTAAAATTAAAATATACAAAGAGAAGGTTTAAAGTCCGCTGTGGCGATTTTTGTATACCCCACATCCGTTTAGTTGAAAGTCTTTTTTGGGAAACAAATTCAAATATAAACATTCTTGCAAATAAAAAAATGCACAAAAAAAAAATAATATAAAAAAATGATGCAAAAAATTTCGCGGACTATGTGATGAAAAAAAAAAATTCGACGAAAAACAATTTTGGTGCAAAATACTCAATAAAAAATTCCACAAAAAAATTTTTTTTCAAAGTTTTCTTCAATTGAATGCCTCGCTCGAATAACGATATATAATCCATTTTCCGAACTTTACAGGAGAACAAAGTGGGAAAGTCTTATATAACCACATTTTTAATTATTTTTAGTCAGAGTGCAATAACTCCGGTCCATTTTAACCGTGTAGAAAATTTAATTCAAATATTATATATGAAAGTGGTTGAATTTTGTATTTAAATGTAACAAATCTGCTCTAATTACCCAATATTTTTTTTTTTATTGATTTTTAGATATTTGAATGACATATTTGCGATTTCAAATTGCATTCTTTAAACTATTTTACTTACTTATGTCATTGCTTATATTGTGCTATATAAAATTATATTTAATATACCTAATTCTATATTACTATATATACAATAAAGAGTTGTAAATGAGTTCGTATATAATTGAACATAAATGTACATACAATTATATATAACTTCATGTGAACAAACAATAAAATATTTTTTTTTGTAATTTTTGATAAGTTAACCCCTGGGGGATGGGGGTTTTCACAGAGGTGCACTTCGGTGTGGAACGCTATCTGCCTGCTATTCACTTGGGAATAGCAAGAAGCAATTCCTCTGATGGATTTCCCAAGCAGCTCACTACTTCCGGTCCTTTGGCCAAGTATCCCCTGGTAATGACGTTCTGACACCCGTCTGATGTCAGCTAGAGTGAGAAGGCGTACAGCTATGAGTAACCTGAATGGCATGCTAACACCGGTGCGTCTCAGGTAATTAGGTGGTAATCCAGACTACATTTTTACCTCTGAAACTCAGCTGTATTTTTCTTTTTTTTGCCTGCCTAGAGGTAGTTGGCAGCCCCAACACTAGGATCGGAGTGCAGTGGTCCAATCAGCCCTCACTCTTAAACTACTACGATTACAGAAACGTCAATAAATTTAAATTTGACGCCCTATGTTCACACTGAACTTAATTTAAGTATTTATGGTGTTCAGAAATGTAATTCTATTTATATTTAGATAAATAAAGGACATATATATATATATATATATATATATAACCGGACTATTCTCTGAGTAGCTCATATATTGTTCCATACAAAATTATATAGAAATATATGAGATAAAATGCTTCGAATATTTTTAATTGAATTCAGATATGAATACAAAAGCCACATTCAATTATATATGGTGCTATTTAAACAATATTTCCGAAGTGATTTTTAATATAATTACATAATTTCGAAGTTTGGATTTTTGATTTAGTTAACCTAAGCTTGCACAAATATTGCTAACACTTGCGCAAAAGTTTTAGCTATATACCTTTATAGAAAATGAACAAAAAAAACTTGAGCCTTTTTCGCAAGATATTTCTTTTCGATCGACGTTAGTTTTGTTACAAACTAACTACTGAGTAATTTAGAATAAATAAGATGTGTAACATATGCTAATATGTAATAATACTTTTTAAAATTTTATAAAATTAGATATAATTTGATACAATTGTTTAGAAAAACTATTAACTCTTTGTATTAGCTTTTATCTAATAATATCGATTTATATCTAATTTGATACAATTATATATAAAATACAAACATTTTGTATGGGGTCAAAATTCGCATGCAATTATATCTAATACTAGCTGACCAGGCAAACGTTATTTTGCCTTCAAATTTTAATTGTAATTAATTCTTTAAATCAAGAAATTTCTTTTACGCAAAAAAATAAAAAATAAATTTACATTAGTAAATCATTTTAAAATTTGTAATTTAATGGGAAGCCCAACGCGGATTCATGTTTACTTCTTTACCTTTTTTATTTATTCTAGGACTATGAGGAACGCTAAAACAATTTTTGAACAACATTATTAAATAATCTTGCAAAAAGTCTTGAATGTGATAATTTATTTTAATGATTATTTGTTTTTTGCTTTTGGTACCACGCCCATTTTCAGTTCGACTACTAATATTTGTAATTGATGGACTCGTACAAAATTTGAAGGCTATAAAGCTAATATAGAACCCTAGATATTTAATATTAATATTAATTTTGTATATGAGCTAAATAATCACTTTGTATGGGAGCTGCCACGCCCACTGGTATGATCCCGCCCAATTTTCCCATGACTATTCATAATATAATCAACGTGCACAAATTTCTAAGACTCTGGCTATTATAGAACTGTAGATATATGATATTAAATATTTACTTTGTATGGGAGCTGACACTCCCACTGGTCCGATCACGCCCATTTTCCCCATGACTATTCACATTAACAAATAATCAACGTGCACAAATTTCTAAGACTATGGCTATTATAGTACTGTAGATATATGATATTAAATATTTACTTTGTATGGGAGCTGCCACTCCCACTGGTCCGATCCCGCCCATTTTTTTTCCTGATTATTCAAATCAGTAACATATGGGATACTGCAATGTTTCAAAACTCTTGCTGTCACAATAGTCAAGATATATGATGTTATTCAATTTATGTGGGAGGGGCCACGCCCACTTGAAATATATATAGCCGAAAACCTAATTTGGACTATAACCTTTCAAATGAAACCGGTTTGGGCCAAATCGGTTGGATAGTTTTAGAGTCTATAGAGGACAAACATACAAACATTGAATTTTATATATATAGATACATCAAATTGTACAAACTCCCAGGTAGAAATTGCCAACCGTACCAAAAAAATAGTATGGGCAAACCACTGCTATTTTTGTTAAACCCACCGTGCTAAACAGTGCCAAAGGTACAACTAATATTGTACTAGGAAAACACTATTTTGTTTGCAAAGCAAGTGTTTTGCCAGTAGCACCAGCAAAATTCTTTGCCAGTATTGTTTATACCACTATTACAACCAATTAGAAGCATTTTTTTAAAAATATTTTTTTATATTTCATACATTTAAATATGATGTATTAGGCTAAGAACGAACTGTATTGCTGCTTTTCAAATAGGTTTTATTAGACATATTTCTCAAAATTAATTTAATTTATCAATCGGGTAACAGGACAAGATTGTTAACCCCATGTGCTGCCAACGCACAACCGACCGTCGCCGACGCTTTGCCAACACTGTCCCGATTGTATATATGTTATCATTTTTGGGATTAAATTTGATATTATCGCATATCTAATTTATATATAATTTAATATAATTTTATGTTACATATTATAATTTTTTTTTACTTGAGTTATAAAAATAATTTAGACATCAGGCACATATATAACTATGTATGGGGATATATATAACAATATATAATAATATCTTATACGCATAGAAAATATGAATTATATCTTATATCATTTAAAATGACATCTGGCACATATATAACTATGTATGGGGCTATATATAACCATATATAATAATATCTTATACGCATAGAAAATATGAATTATATCTTACATCATTTAAAATGTCATATATATTTATATATTAAGTTGTGTTATACATATGACACCATATATTAGCATATCTTATATCACACACAAACATATTTTTTATAAGACAGTATATATTATACTGAATAATGAATGATATATTGTCAGGTCTTTTCGTTATATCGAAATATTCGTTATACAGCAACAACTTTTTGTACTAAATCGACTGCACATTTTAACATTTCTCAAAATGCTGAGTTTATTTGAAATGAAGAAAGAACTGCAACTGTGGGTATACTCCTAAATTAAAAGACTCTCCAACAAAAAAAAAAACTTTTCTTATTAAAATTTTTATAATTTTTTTTTAATTTTAACATGTTATTTACCAACTGTTCTTTATATCGAGTATAAATTTTTAGAAAAATTCGTTATATAAGGTAGTCAATGCAAACAATTGGTTCGTTCGTTATATCGCGTTTTCGTTATACCGAGCTTATATTGCACCATATTATATATTATGTTATATATGAGAATGTATAATTATATATAATAATAGATCTAACTTATCTTATTATGTATATCATACATTTAATATCCAATTTTTAATATATAAAATATATCATTATATATATAAAAATATATCATTATATATATGTTACCATATAAGAAAAATATAATAATATATGGCTATGAATGACACCATATATAATCATTAGGCCGAGTCGATTTGTATGGAGGCAAAAAAATCGCTCAACGTTCAAGGAAAATCGTATTCTAGGGATCAAAATAAGAAACTTTGCCGAAGGAACCATACCTCTAAAACGAATTCTAATGTCAAATTTTGAAAAATCCCAGGTTGACCCATTTAGAGTGCCCCAATCGAATCCAACCCAATCAAATACAATTTATACATTCATCTGCTAGAGCGTCTTCCGGAGAAGAAATAGAGACCCTAATCTTGGAAAGACTCCTCCTACTTTCTAAAATATCTCTATCCCGAGATATGTACATTTTGCTATAAAAACATGGCTAAAAAGGCCCTCTTTCAACTTAAATTTGAACCCCTTAAGGGTTACCTAGAATGATGATTTGTGCATTAATCTGCTAGCGCGTCTCCCGAAGAAGTAGCTCCCATAATATTGGAGAGATTCCTCCTAATTTCTGATATATCGAAGTGGGCTTTTTCAAAATTTGACCCTACGGGTCAAAAGTCGGGACATCAGAATTCGTTTTAGAGGTATGGTTCCTTCGGCAAAGTTTCTTATTTTGATCCCTAGAATACGATTTTCCTTGAACGTTGAGGAATTTTTAAATCGACCAGCCCTAATAATCATATATTATAATATATTTTAAGATGACTAAGACATAAGACTATATATCATTTTTTTTTACTCTGGTCGTAATTAAATTAACTGCGCATTAAAACAATTTCTAATAATTTTTTTTCCCAAAAAGTTTTTACAATTAATCTTGTTTTAAGTAAAGTCGGATGCGACCAAACTTTTTCCTTATAATTTAGATTGGAAAAATATTTGCTAAAAAATTTCACAAAACAATTTGGGTTCTTTTTTCAATCGATATCATTTTATGTGTTTTTTTAATGGTAAAGTGTAATTACTTTTACAATGACGTCATGATTAAAATAATAGTGAATTTAAAAAGTGAAACCATTCAAAATTACGCTAACAAAAATTTTTTTTGAATAAAAGTTTGACAAAAAAAACTATTGCGGTTTTTTTCAATCAATATCGCACACCTAGTTCAAAAGTGACTTAACTCCAAATTTTAATTTTTCGGGTTTATATGCTTAAACTATGCACAATACACTTGTTTATCTATAAAAAAAAATACAAGTGTATTTTGTTGTTGTTAACTGTTGCTAAAAAATAGTTATGTCTTTCTTTATGTTTCAATTGGTATAAAGTTGCAAATATTTTTTTTTTTCGATTTCTGAAAAATTAAAAATTTTGAGTTGAATCACTTTTGAACTAGGTGTGCGATATGTTTTTCAGCGTTTTTTAAATGGTAAATTGTCATTGCTTTTACAATTTAGTGAAAAATATTGTTTAAACTCGTCCAAATATTTTCTCTGAAGTTTTTATTTAAAACTAGTAAAAAATTTATTGAAAATACTAAGCAAAGACTTTGGTGTGTGTCTTGACTAATGAATTTTTAAGCACAGCTCTGAATCACAAATGATTTGTATAACAAAATATCAATAAAACAGAACAAAACATGCATAAAACAATAAACAACATAAAAAGAATATGTGTGGTTATAGAAAATATAGTAAACGGCATTAGTAAAATAAGAAATTTTATTTCAGCACTTTCTTGTCTGAAAAAGTGTTTTTCTATAAAGAAGTAATAGTTTGTTAAGCGGTTAGAAATTTTGAAATGTCATCCAAAACAAGAAAAAAATATTTTATACAAACTACGTAGGTAATACAAAATCCCGTAGAAGTTATAAATAACTTAATTTAGATTGTATTTGATTTTAGTATTAAAAAATTTTATTTAACAAATTTTTCAAAAATTAAATAAATCTTTAAATTTTATTAACCACACATATCGGTTTTCTGTTTTTTATTGATATTATGACAGCCTTAAATAATGATCCTTTTAATGTCCTCATGCTTATATAAACGAATTTATGTTTAAGATGTTTGGATTGTTTTGTGGTGGATGTGTTTGAATTTGGTTTTAATAGTTATAGTAACCTAAAAAAAAAATGGGAAGTTTAAAAAACGGTTAATTTAATTTAGAGAAATTAAAAAAAAAAAAAAATAAGGATTAAATAAAAATAAGTAATTTTGAGGGTTGGGGAAGCGGTGCAAAATAGATTTTGAACGTTTGTGGTGCAAAATAGATTTTGAACGTTTGTCTATACAACTAAATATAAATTAATTATAATCGTTGAGGTAGTTTTCTTATATTTTTTTTATCACTAATCCTGGCGTTGGGCGCCAAATTAATAAAAATATGTTATACATATAACGTAAGTCTTTTTATTAAAAATGATCAAATAAATTAATGTTCTTCTTTGTATTTATACCTTCTAAAATGTAAAACAAAATTACTCCCCAGGAACATTGTTGGAACCCTAAAATTGCTAGTTCCAGAACTACTTCAATTTGAGTTATACCAGTTTCTTTAATATCATTCATAGAACTAGTGATGGTACATATAGTTCTAGAACTCATGCAAGAGACTGTTATTGAGCATTCTAACAACACCTTTGGGGTATTTTTAGAACTAGCTCTTAATAACGGGTTGAATATTACTTCTAGAACGCTTCAAACAATCTTAAATTAGTTCCAGAACAAATGCAAAAAAAAAATTAAAAAAAAACTTTGATTTTTTTACGCAATTTTTGAATCTGGCATTAAAAAAAAATCTTAGAAAATATGATATCTGGTTGTGTCGGAAGTATTTTTATGCTTTGTGTCTACAATTTATCGCACTGTGATGAGAATAAAATTAAAAATAAAAACCACATCATAGGAGAGGGCAGAAAAACTGTCAACTTTTTGATGAGCAAAAATGGCGCTGAAATAATGAGCAGAAACGGTATACAGTAGAGTGCTTTTAGTTTCCGACAAAAATTTGCTAACGGCGCAATCAATAATTACTAAAAAAAAATCGCGATATTTCGCGTTTGCGATGCATTAAATATTTTAAAAACATAAATTCTCAACATATATACGAGGGCGGATCAATAAGTCCGTGACTTTTTGAATAAAACACTGTTTTTTTTTTTTTTTTGCAAAAAAAATATATTTTTTAACATAATCTCCTTTTAGCTCAATACACTTAGTCCAACGTTTCTCCAATTTTTGTATCCCTTCCCAAAAAAAGGATTTTTCGAGGTCCATAAAATAGGCATTTCTTGGCCATATGAGGTCGTTTTTTTTAAATCCTCGTTAAATCGGTCCAATAAGTTGGCATAATATTCGCCGTTTATTGTTTTTCTATTTTGAAGGTAATCGATGTGGATATCCCGCCGTCACCTTATTGGTCACGATTACGATTATGGTCAGTTGAGAGCAAACGCGGCACTCATCTTGCAGACAGCTTTCTTAAACCCAACTGATCATTTAAAATCGAAACCACTCTGCCATATGAAATGCCTATGGCCTCAACAATCTCACGCACTTTTACTCTTCGATCGGCCAACACTATATCGTGGATTTTTTCGACATTTTCTGGTGTATTGACCTTAATTGGCCGTCCAGAACATTCAGCGTCATTGGTACTTGTACGACCACAACGAAAGTCAGTAAACCACTTTTTTACCATTGAAATCGATGATGCAGAGTCCCCATAGTAATTATCAAGCTTTTTCTTGGTTTGATTGACGGTTTTCACAAAAAATAATGTTTAATGAGCACTCGAAATTCACTTTTTTCCATTTTTAAAGAAATCCTCGAGGTTGTATGTTTTGAACAGCTGTTAAACGCAAAGTAAATGACGGAACTTGCTCAAAATTTAATAGTAGTCTATTAACAGGTGGTACTTGATGGGATCAGTGTTGCAATTAAAATAACTACGAGGGAAAAGTCGCGGACTTATTGATCCGACTGACTGACTTTTTTGCAGAAATCTGAAGAATTTCAATTAAAACTGGATTCCTTTTGTATCTTTTACATCAGGCGCAGATCCAGGGGAGGAAAAATGTGACATTTCCTCTCCCAAAATTAAAATTTTCAGTACAAAAATGTGAAATATATTAAAAAAGTTTATCAAATATAATCTAAATGGCCTCCCAAAACATTTTCCTGGATACGCGCCTATTTATATCATAGTGTTAAGCTAAACAACTGAAGGCATTTTCTTTTATTCTATTTTTCTAATTTCATTTCAACACAATTTTTGCATATAAATTTTTTTTTTTAATTTGCCACCCTCAAATCACGCAAGAACTAATGTAAGAATAGGTTTTAGAACAGTTCCACTAAACCAGTTGCCAGCATGACAATTTCAAACAAAAATCATGGATTCAATAATGGGTTCCAGAACTGTTCTGTATAACTAGTACCTGTTCTTCAAACGTTCCTTAGAACTATCTCTAAGGGTGACAATTTCAATCAAAAATCATGGGTTACAACGCCAAACTAGAACCAGTCAGTATTGGCTCTAAATAACTAGTTGTAGAACTACTTGTGGAACTAATACAAGTTTTGCTGGGTTTATACCAATTCTTTTGTTAATTTAATTTTCCATAAAAAATAATTTCCATATTCAATGGTTTCATATTAATCAATTAAATATTTTACAAATTACAAGAATAAAAATTACATTAAGGGATATCCTTTCAAAACAAAAAAATCTTTTTAAAACAATTATTGAAATGTAACAGCCTTTTTATCTTTATATATATTTTAATCAACAACAACCAACCATAACTGTCATTCGTAGGCTGGTTAAAATTTTTACAAGAAGACAATTTTTGCATGCTTAATTGCTACAAATTGCTACTTTACATATGAAAACACTAGATACTCACTACACGGCCAGAAAAATTAAGAAGTTTGAATATGCCATAAATTTTAAAAGTATTTCAATACAGTCTGCGAGAAAAATCCGTAAAATATGTGTTTGGTGTATTTGAAATTATCTTAATACCCACATATTGATTTCATATGTTTACAAATTGTATAACAAATAAAAACGACAAAGTTTTCGATATTGTCTCGTTCCGTATGTTGTTCTCATAATTTGTTTATGGTAATAAGTTTTTATTATTATAATGCAAAAAGAAGTTATCCAATATACCCCTACCAAAGCTCTACGGATGAAATTGTTTGGTTAATTTTCCTTGATGTCATAATGGAAATGTATCTATAGATGTTGTACATAAGTTACATATGTATGTGTGTATGTATTTGTATAAATATAAAAACACAAGTAATTTCTTACTGTGCTATTATCATGATATTTATGTTGCTTATATGCCATACTTTATTCATACATTTGTAAACGCACAAATACATACACAATTACACTTGTTTATAGACATATTCATATGGAATTTCCGTTTTTATTTACACATAAACAATTGAAAATGGCACGAAATAAAAATAATAATAAGGGCATTCATGTCTTAAATTTTCCTCTTGAAAAAAAATGCTAAATTGTGAAATTACACTATTGCTGAAACGCGCACCTCTTTTTATACTTCAAAGCGCAAGCAGCTGTGTTAGATCACCATTTTGCTGCATTTCCAAATCAAGTTTTATGATAGCACATCCATTTCACTATAATCCAGATAGCATCTACCGTTGTTTCTTAAAAAATATTTATAATAGATTTAAACTGATGGACGCGTAGAAAAACACACAATTTAATATTAGTTTTTAAAGAAAAGCCATATTTTGTCATACCTCAAAATCTCGATTATTGCACAAAAAAATTAAGAATTATCAGAGTACTTTAATATTAATTCACTTTTTGGATGTGCTTTTCCTTTCATTAACATTTTTCTGCTTTTTTAATATTTTTAGTTTTAGAATTCATTTTTTGCTTAATATTTATATGTATTTTTTATTTACAGTTGCATTTTTTAGTATTATTTGTAAAATTTTGTCAATGTTGACAATGCTATAAAATATTATACAAAACATATGTTTTGAGTAATTTTTATCCAGACAAGTTCGCAATCGCTTTGACCCAGACAATTTTACAACATTTGTGGGAAATTATTTTCTTTGTATTTGTTGTTGTGTTTTTAAAAAAATTTACACTTTTACAGGCGCTGATCCAGGGGGAGGGAAAATGGGAAATTTTCTCCCTCAAAATAAAGCTTTTCAATACATAAAAACTAATTGAAAAGTTTGTAAAAATACTCTAACTTTCCTCCCCAAAAGCTTTCCCTAGATCCGCGCCTGTTGACATGAATACCCTTAATATAAAAGAAAAATGGATAGTAACCATGTCTACGGTACGAGTATTTTTATTAACAATTTGTAGAAAAATTTGCTCATAATGTCCATAATGTAGGTATAAATGGATATAAATAACAGGGGGATGAAGTCTGAAAGCTTTTGCATATATAGGAGGCGTCTTAAAAGAACTTCACCAGCTACAAGAAATAGTATGTCGGATTAATATCAAATTAACGGTATTACATGAAACTTATAAAATTTTAATTTCTTTTTTTACAACATTTGTGGGAAACTATTTTCTTTGTATTTGTTGTTGTGTTTTTAAAAAATTTTACATTTTAACATTTTTCAAAGATTAAAATTTCTGACATGAATGCCCTTAATATGAAAGAAAATTGAATAGTAACCATGTCTACGGTACGAGTATTTTTTATTAACAATTTGTAGAAAAAATTGTTCATAATGTACATAATGTAGGTATACATGGATATAAATATCAGGGTGGTGAAGTCTGAAAGCTTTCACATATATAGAAGGCGTTTAAGGAGATCTTCCCCACCTACAGGAAAAAGTATGCCGGGTTAATGTCAAACTAACGCATAAACGCAGTTTTTTTAAAAAGAAACTTTTTTCGGCCGAAGCCGTAGCCGAACTTTGGCCAAATTTTCAATGTTCGGCCGAAGCCGTTGCCGAAGCCGAGCTTTTTAATTTGAATACAACTAGAATTTTGTTTGATTTTGACAACAAAATTTGTTTAAAGTAAAACAAAAAATATTAAAACACGAGTTAGGCTTCAGCCACAATTGACTTATCGTTTGTAAATTTAGTTCAAAATTTTTGTTAATTTTTCTTTGAATTTAAGAATGACCACACGCAGAAAAAATACATTTTTCAATATGTTCGCAGGTAATTAAATATATGTGAACAAAGTTTTAATTAAAACTTTAGAGTCCTTTGAATTTGAATCCGCAGATGAAAGGAAATCCTTAATAAAACAGTTTGGTGAAGATTGGAGTGAAAATCAGTCATTACTTTGGTACAAGGATATTTTGTATAACCAAAATGAAAATATGGATGATTTAATAGAAGGAGATAGTGAATGTACTTGCCTTGAAAAAGACGTTGGACCAAAAGTTTAAGGATTTAAAAAATTTAACTATTTAAGAAAGTGTTATATTTAATAATTTTAAGATCTATATAAGTATAAGAAAGAAATGTTTTAGTTGCAATTTAATTTGAAATAAAATATTTGAGTTTTTATATTACTTATTTGTCCTTATTTTGAGTTAAAATTGACATTGTAGTGTAAAAGAGAAACATTGTAACATTTTACAACAATCAATTTTACTTAGACACTTTTTTGAGTTTAATTTTGAGAAAATTGTTGTGTTTTTTAGATAAAATAACCAAAAAATAACAACGAAAAACATATTTAATTTCAATACATATATTTTTTTTTATATAGTTGATCATATTGAAAAACATTTCGTCAAAATGTTATCGTATAAAAAAAAAAAAACGCAGACCAAAACGTTCTTTTTTTAACAAAACGTGCTTTTTTCCATTTTAAAAGTGGTTTGATATAAAACAACCTTAACATTTAATGTGGTGACCTTTGACAGTTTGATGCATCTTTTGATAAGTAAAAAACATGTAACCATTTCCAGGTTCATGCAATTTTTTAAGGGGGTAAAATAAATAAACCTCACTTTCCCAAAAATTTTAAATGTGTGATAAAGCACATTTTGTTCTGCGGCTCCTCATATATAACGAATTTAATACAAATTCTTGTGTTTTTTGTAAATTAAATTAAAGAATTTAATCTGAAAATGTAATCAATTTCTTCAAATATGCGGTTTTTGGCCAAGTTCGGACAAAATTTGGCAGAACGCCGAACTTAGCCTAACATCACTTTTTCAACCGAACTCCGAAGTCGAATAATCGGCCAGACACTAACAATTAGTCTTGTCCTATTATATTTTTTTATATTCCCATTAATTTTCTACGCTCTTTTTGAATACAATGAAATATTATGAAATATGTATATAAAATATAAAACAAACTATTACACATACAATGATCGTTGATGTTAACGTAAATGTCTGTATGCGAACATTGTACAAGTGTGTGTTACACACACTGATGTTGTCAGTTTCCGTTTCCTGTCTGGCTGTTATATTTTCATGTACATATTTATTTATTGATATAAGTATACAATATTGTTGTTGTATATACAATATTTTCACAAGAAATTATATGTTGTATATGTCTATAATTCACATAACATATCAATATGTAAAATAACAAAACAAAAAAATCATATAAATATACGAAAATACAATTATTCAACCTTGCCACAATAAAAAATAAATCTTTATATCCTAATGAAAATATATTTATTTTTTTTGGAAATATTATCTACTGAAAATGTTACTTTAAGATTTCCTACAGTGTTGCTTATAACAAATTTTCAATTTTAATTATATTTGCTTTTTGAACAAAGGTTAATGAATGTGATTAAATTTGTGATATTTCTATTACTACAAAGCATGGTGTAAATAATCGCTTTTTTTAAAAAAAAAGTTTGTGAATTTGTTTTAAATAAAAGCAATTTTAAATTTTATGCTTTTTCCAGTAGCACAATTATTTTTTCAAACTGAATTCTTTTTTTTTTAGTTTTAATTGTTGCAACAACTTTCATTTTTTACCTTGATTGTAGTTATTATTATAGTTGTTATAGGATGTGGTATTTAAGGAAGAAGGCATAGTTGAGTACCTATTGGTTCCAACAATACTGGGGGATTTTTTACTGTATTGTTGTTGTTGTGTTGATGAATAATTGCTGCTATAATTGTTGTACATAGACTGAGTTTTACGACCTTATTTGTTCGAATTTTTTGTAAGTGTGAAAAATGGTTTTGTTTTTTTTTTTTGTATAAAAAACGAATAAAAATGTTGACATAAATATTGTAGTTTATATGACATCAATTAAGAGTTGTTATTGTTAACATAAATTTTGTTAAAAGTTTGTCTAAATTTTTAAGTTTTTTTAAAAATAAGCTGGGCCAAATATGATTTCAAGAGTGTTTGTTTTTAGTTAATGAATTTTGATATAATTTTGTTGTTTTGCAGTGTTATTAAACTTAGAGGGGGTTTTAAAAAGGCTTTTTTTTAAAGAGGTTAAAATAATTTCGATTTTTTATTTAGCAAAAAATTGGGTTTTCTATATAAATTATAACAAAATATATAAATTATATAAGTCAAAAAATATATATTGTCCAGAAAAACATATTTTGTTAAAGATTTTAAATTTTGTTTCAAGTTTTCAAACCCAATCTCCTTGATTTTGTAAATAATCTAAATCATCTTTGTTTAGCAGTTCATTAAGCTTACCTTGTTGGCCAACATTGCTACGTGGCAAAGTAGCATAAGCATTACCACCAGCTGGCTTGGGTTGAGTGGGTGGTGGTTGATTCCATTGTTGTTGTTGTTGTTGGGGTGGATAAGACACAGGTGACTTGGGAGCAGCAGCTGGTGGAGCAGCACCATAAGGACGTGCATAACCACCTTGATTAACCTAGAAATTGTTAAGATGAATTGCAATTTGTAGTACATTTAGCTTTAAGATAAAATTTTATAAATTTAAACAATACATATGAGTATTTTGATCACAAATCACGTCACACTGTGCACACTTTGTGTGTGAAAATCAAAATATTTTCCAAAAATATTTTTCTTGACTATGTATTTGGGATGTTTTGGAAAACTTTTGAGAAAAAATCAACATGTTTTTGCATAAATCTGTTTTAAATTCGCAAAAATTTAAATTTTCAAATTTTCTCTAAAACTATTTGAAAAATATAATTGATATGGTGTAATTTAAAAATTGCATTACATTATTATAGTTGTCAAAAAAAAAAACAATAAAACAATTTCTTTTTTGATGTTCTCGACCTTTTAAAGTGCGCGGGTTTTCGCGATTACCTTAAAAAGTTCTTGTCGGATTTGGATAAAAGAAAGTTAACCAAAATGGCTTTAAAATCGTGGATCCACTAAAATGTCAACTCTAAGTTGCAACATTTGTTCAAATTTAGGCAAAATTTAAAAAGAAAAATTTATAAATTTTTCATCAATGAATGGGTATAACTTTTTTGGTATCCAATAAAACATAAGCTTTCAACCTTTCCAACGATGTACCAGTTTCCAATATAATACCAACATTTCCGTAAAAAAATCATAAAACAGAGTCTGTCACGGGGAGTATATCCCTGTTATTCGAAAACATTACAATAAAACAATTCCGTTAAAATTTCAGCTACCATTTAAATTGTAAAAAAAAATGTTTGTGGAGTGAATTGAATATTATGGAACCCAATCATTATCTCAAATTTTTTGAAAATGGAAGTCTCGGATAGGCCGCCAAGGGCCTATATCCTTCATGACATTTCTTGTATGACTTTCCAAAAACAACCCGTCGAAGTGGATGACTGCGTGGGCTTAGGAATTTATATACTAATTTTCAAATTTGTGGCATAAGAGGTTTGGCCAGGCCGCCAAGGGTGAGACTTTTGCTCTTCATGCCCTTCCCCGTTGGAATTCCAAACAAATCCTGTCTGTGCGGATGTCTACGCGAAATTAGGAACCCATATACTAAATTTCAAAGTCGTGGCCTAAGAGGTTTGGCCAGGCCGACAAGTCTGAGACTACTGCTTTTCATGACCCCCTCCCCACCGCCCAATGTTTTCTTAAATCGATTTTAAACGATATATTTGTTACGGCGGTTTTGATCGATTTAATCAGGAGTGCCCAAAAGTTCCTTATGGAAGAGCAAACACCAATACATTTAAAGAAAAACTAATTTTTATTCAACATTTTTTGTTGTAAAAACCAATACATACAAAGAAAAAAGAAAAAAATATTTCAATGTTTACCAGCAAAGCATACGAAAGTATTGTTGCTTTGCGCTTGCGTGTATACAGTGAAGAACGACAAAAAAACTAATAAGACAAAGTTGTTTGTGTATTTCGTATTGCTAGTGCTGAGCGCTCTATATGTGTATTAAAACACACAGCCTATAGCTAAGTGTTTTTACAAAAACAAATGAGTACCAAGCGCATAGGCCGTGGCCACCCCTGGATTTAATATAATAGATAAATCTGTATTAATAAAATTATTACACACAGAGAAATGAAGTGCCAACCGAATTTAAAAGTGTATTTTAATGGTAACAATTTATAATTTCAGTTACTACAACGATATTTACATTAGATTTCTGAATATTTTGGGTGTTGGAACTAAAATTCAGTTGAATTAACCGAACTTTGTTGTGTAAACTAATGTTAAGTTGTACCAAACTACTGAAATTCGGAATAACTGAATTTGAGAGGTAGTAACTAAATTTCAGTTGGCAAATAGCTACAGTTTTCTCTGTGTGTAGGTATTCTTATCATTTTAATGCGATATAATTTTATTGCGATTTTTACTGATTTATGCGATTTTTACCCGTTTTAAAAAATTTACAACGATTTTATATTTTATTTTATTTTTAATATGCCACTCAAATATATCAAAATACTCATATTATGGTTAAGAAAAGTAATTAAGCGGAAAAATTTCTTTCAGCAACATGTTTCTAAACTTTTAAACTTCATAAACGTGTAGCTAAACACTAATTCCTAAAACAATACATTATTTTCATGCTTTTAATATCAATACAAACAAAAACCAATTCATGCATTAAATTAAATTTCTCTTTAAAATAAAATACACTTAAAAGCATCATTAGATTTTACCATTTGTATCAGCAACACTTATACATACCTTATAATTAACATTACCCTTGCCGGGTGGTACAACACTACGTATAACATTACCCGTTAAGGTGACATATTCAAATGGCTTATCGCCACCATCATCACCACCAGGTGTCGTTGATGTCGTATTAATTTGACCATAAATTGATGATGATTGTTCACTTACATTTGGCAACGAGGCCATTGTCGAGGACATTTCGTTAGTTAAGTTGCTACTAGAATTGTTGTTGATGGTGTTGTTGGCGTTGATAATGTTACTATTACTAAGACTCTTATCTACAATAGGTAAATTGCTAATAGAAGGTGTTGGTGGTGGTGCAACCTGACATGAATCAAATTTTAATTGATTATTTAGTGTTGCTGTTAAGGCAGCAACACTTGGCAAATTACTATTATTGTTAAACTGATGTTGTTGTTGTTGTGGATGATGATGATTATGTTGTTGCTGTTGGTTTGGTGCTTTATGTTGTTGTTGGGATACAATGAAAGGTTTGGGTGTACCATTATTTATATATGAATTTATTTGGTTATTATTATTTTCGGAATGTTGTTTCAATGAATTGTTGTTGGTGGTGTTGGAAGTGGAGTTGTTGGTAGTGTTGTTATTATTTTGTGTTAATAATTTATTGGAATACTCTTTTAAAAATTTATTATAAACCTTTTGTGTTGTTGGTACCACTGGATTACCACCACCCATTGTTGCCGATGATTTTGCATTATATTTATTCATATCATTTTCATTTTGTTTCGTCATCAATTTTCTATTGTTTGTATTATGTTGCTGTTTCATTGTATTTAGATACAAATCCTGATTATTATCCACTGGCATTGGTGGTGGTGGTGGAGGTGGTGGTGTAGGCATTGTTACATAGTTTTCACTACCACTTATACTGCCATAATTCAAAGAAGAGGATGATGAGGAGGCCTGTCTTGAGTGTATGGGTGAAGATGAACCATATTGATCCAATGATAATGTTGAATTTGTTGTTTCACTTTGTTGTTGATAGTTTGGTAATTGTTGTTGGTGTTGCTGATGTGGGTGGTGTTGATAGTTGTAGGGTGTTGGTGATAGAGATTGTGTTGAGGAATGTGTTGTATTTGAACCCGTAGACATTGATGATAAACTACTCAATGTTCTTGTATGGTGTTGTTGTTGATTATTAAGTTCGTATTGTTGTAGTTGTGTGGGGGACGGCGGTGGTGGTAAAGGTAAATCGCTGATGTTTTCCTCTTGCTTTAGTTTCATTTTTAGCATTGGTAGTTAATTTTAATAGCAGAGCCAAGCAAGCAAATTTTATTTGAAAAGCATTATTTAAAAAATATAAAATAAAACACAACATTGAGTTATACATATAAAAATAAAAAAAGCTTTAAAATTTTAAATATGTGTTCACAATTTTTACAAAATTTTCAATATACCACCATCAAGTGGAAGCATTAAAGTCGGCTGTATCTAATATTGTATACCCTCCACAAATTTAAAGGAAACACTCTTTTTTTGGAATTAAAGTCAACACAAAAAAATGTTTCTATAATAAAATTGGCAGAAAGGAAATTCGCAAACAAAAGAATTCGAAAAATATTTCTTTGGGGTTATTCGGCTGTATCTAATATTGTATACTCTTTATTTTGGAATTAAAATGAAATGAAATTCGCAAACAAAAGAATTCGAAAAATATTTTTTTGGCGTTATTTAAACAATAAATTGTCATTACTTATTCAAAGTACTATTGCCACTTCAACAATTTTTTTTCCACCCACGAAAATAAAAAAAAACATTTTTTTTTATCACATTCAAGAACTAAAAAGATTCGAGAAAAATATCGTTTCTTTTTAGCGCTTCTTTAAACGGTAAATTGTCATTATTTTTATTACTGTAAATTAAACACAGTTTAAAAAAAGCATTCTTTAAAATCAAATTAAAATAAACAAAAATCAAGGACGAAAATTTCGAGAAAAACATTTTACGAAAATCAAATTTTAGAATAATAAAAAAAATCGGGGATTAAAATTATCTATGATGAGTTTCCAAAAAAAAACACATTTTTTGTTTTGAAATTAAATTAAAGAAACAAAACAACAATATTTCCCGAAAAAATATATTAAAAAAATTTTGAAGAAAAAAAAAATTTGGGCAAAAAAAAATTAAAAATCTATCGAAAACGGATAAAAAAAATTGGAGAAAATTATTTTTTTTTAAATTATACAGAAAAAAAAACTTCTGAGGAAACAATCTTTCGGAAAGTTGTTGCTTTTTAAGCACTTTTCTAAATATCAAATTGTCATTACTTGTACAATGACAATTAATGACAATTAATGACAATTAATTTAGATTTAACAGAAATATTGAAAAATAAAAAACACATAGGAATTTTAGACAGTAGTTTTCACACATGAACAAATCAATATATGCGGGAAACTAAAGACCATATACAGTAAAACTACGTTTTCAGTTTTTTGCCATCACGTCATAAATAATTTAAAAGGAATTAAAAATTTAAATTTTTCAAAAAAAAAAAAAAAATTAAATACTTGTACTCATTATATGACGTAAAAGTGGGTATCAAATTAAATGGGGAAATATCTGCTTTGAAGATAATAATAGTAAACTTTTTTATATTTTACAAATGACATTTCACAAATGCAATCCTTTGATATTCTTGCTGAGCATTAATAAATTTGTCAAAATACAATCTCTCTAAATCCTTGAATACAGTGTAATAGACAGAAACACGAAAGGAGCATTTTGCGTGATCACTCGTGAGCGTGAGTGAAACCTAATTTAAGTCACGTGAGTGAGTGTTAGTGCACAAAAATAGTTCGTAAGTGAGAGCGCGTGATTCGAATTTTAATGATTTTATATATTTTTTTTTTAATAAATATTTGCCATAATGTTTTCGCCGAATTTATTATTTTGGGTTTGTTAAATACAAAATAATCATTTCTTTAGTTTCGCGGATATATTGATTTTTTCAAATGTGAGAAAAAAAAAATGGAATTTGTTACAGGGTGTAATACGCAATTAAAAAAAAAAAATAAAAATTTGCAGGAAAAAAATAATGCAAAAAAATGTGTTGCTTTTTTAAATGGTAAATTGTCATTAGGGAAACTAGGGTGTCCCGATAAAAATGTAGTTATTTATATAGTTTAATCAGCTGAATATGGGAAAACAAAGAAAATAATTTCAGCAGTTCTTTCTAAAACATAATTTTTAACTAATTTTAAAAAGCTTTTATTACAGGTTCTTTTTTTTATGAGTGTAAAATTTAAGGGATCTCCTGGTTTGGAAATTTTTTTTCGATTTTTTTTTTGTGCATATTTTTTTAACTTCGATATTCTAAAATATTATCCTCAAAAGATTTTTCGAAATTCAAAATAGTTTGGAAGATTCAGAAATTTTTGTGAAGCAATGTTTTTTCATTCATTGTGTGCCAGAAAATTAATCTTAAACGCGTTTTTCTCGAAGTTCCACTAACCCGATTTTAATGACATAGGGCATAATCGACGCAGAATTAACGTGGCTATCGTCCCATGCTCAATCATCTGGAACAAATAGTTTACTATTTATTTTTTACACTAGACTACAAAATATTCTACAAATATCGATTTTAAATTTACAAACGGCCGCCATTTTGATAAATAATTTTTTTTTAAGTGAGCATGGGACGATAAAGGCATTCATACTAACTAATTCTCCGTTTTCCGCTTAGCTTTTAGATAATCGTGACTCCCGAAAAGCTGCGTACCAACAATACACCTTTTTTTGGTAGGCCCTACTCTGGAGGCCGAAAACTTTTCAAACAGCCCACTTATTGACAAATTATTAATTTCGTATTTTTCTTGATGAATTGTGGAACTAATAAAAAAAAAGACAATTTAAAAATCGTTTGACGTTTTCTATTCACAAGTTTTTAAAAAACAGCTAAAATTCAGCCGTCCAACCTTAACAAAAAAAATCCTTTCACGAAGTTATTTTTTTTACATATTTCTGTTAATATTTTTTAAGATCTTCAAGCACACATTTTTTTAATTTAAATCTTAGTTTTATTAACAGCAGCAAACAATTTTTTTTTTTAATTAGTGCACTGAGAGAATTATCAGCATAATAATAAGTTTTCATAAAATTGTATGAAAATATGATTATAATTATTAAAAGTGTCATTAATTCAATGGAGAAGTTTCATTAAAAAAATTGTTTCATAAAAAGTATGAAGTATTCAAATAATTCTTCTTAGTTTAAACGAGCTTAAGATCATTTATTTATTAATTATTTATTTCCAATATTTCGTCTACACATTGGGTGACTTCTTCAGGAAACAAATATTACAATTTGCATATTCAAATAATTTTAAAAAATTTATCGTTCACTTTGTAAAGAAAAGTTCCATTAGTTCACTAAAAACATTCATTATTTTTGGCCAATAAAATTCACTTTTTGTGCCAATAATAATTTATTTTAAAAAATTAAAGCTCAAAAAAAATTCTTTGGAACTTTTTGATTTTATATCACATTTTTTTTTTTGTAATTTAATTCATTGGATTTTTCACAATTTGTATCTCTGTTGCACAAAATTTAAATTTAACCTAATTTTATTTCCTTTCGCATTACACTATTATTAAGACTAGTAATAGGTCAAGGTCATTATGTTACAATTTATAAAAATTTATCTTAAAGTAGCTAAATTTAATTTAAAATTTTGCTTTAAATTGCACTCAACTCATATAAATCCATAGAGTATTCCAATAAATTATAATATGTTTTTTTTACTTTTTTTTTTAATTGATTTGCAATTAATTTTATATGAATTATGTAATATATGTAGTAATGACTTTATGTTAATACTTGTAGATTTAAATTAATTAAATTTAATATTCTCTTTTTTAACTTTTCCAACCAACACCAAAAATATATCGTTTCAAAAAAAAAATATTATAATCTTCGAGTTGAAAAAAGTCGTCAAAATATAAAAAAAAAAAAAAAAATAAACCGTTTATTAAAAAAAATATTTTTCGCTTATGGTTTTCTTATTCTGAACGAACAGCAACCGTATTATATACGTTGACTATAAAGAAACTAAGAAATCACACTAAATTATTGCAATAATCAAGTGGCAACATTAAGTACATACTCATTCATTGGCAATATATACGTGATATACAAGTATATATGTATAAAAAATAATGTCATGTAAGTTAAAAAATAAATTTAAAAAAGTTTTACCGTGATTTTAATTTCAAGTGATCTTTTTTTTCTATACAACAGCTGTCGATAGGAAATGTTTTTAAAAAAATACTGAATAGCATATAAAATTTTAATTTTAAAAATAAATAAAAATACTACTAAATACTCATGGCATGTAGTATGAGTTGTTTGTAAATACACACCTTAGTTTAATTTAGTTTTTTAAATAAAAAAATAATAAAAAAAAACAAATCAGTAAAAAAATATAGTTAAATTTAGAATTGCATACTTTGTGAATGAGTAAAAGTAGAAAAAAAGACACCACATGAATTTTGAATAACGACATATAGAAATTTTGCAAATGGCCAGTTAACTGAGAATTTTTAATACTCTACAAAGTATTTTGATTTTGAATGTGGAAAAAATCCAAAAACATTTGATTTTTCTATATTAGTTGATCTAAAGATTGTTACACAAGTGTTACTTTCGTTCGGTTTAAGATCATATTATCGAATTGCAAATAGAAATTGATAAATATCTTTTTTCACAACATACAGAGAAAAACTTTGAAAGAAACTACCTAGAAATAATGATTAACGCTAATGGGACATTCCTCAGGAAATCGACACATCAATCACATTCATGTCTTCCAATTTACACAGAAAGCAAGCATTCATTAATTTTTGAATTTCGTGGCATGACATATTGAAGAAATTTTTTTTTATTTTTGTATTGACCCATCAGATATATAGTTAGTTTTCTACATTAAAAAAAAAGTCAGTAAAATCAGCAATATTTTTGCTGGAAGGATCTTTGCAGAAAAATTGAAAATATAAGCAAACAAATTAGTAAATTCTGCAAAAATTTGGCTGAATTTAGCAATTTTTTTTGCAAATATTAACAATTTTTTTGCAAGTGTAGTTTAGGTTTCCCTACTTAATTAATATTTATAAATAAAATAAATTGGAAATAGTGTTGCTGTTTTATTGTGGATAGTATTTATTGTTTACTTTATTTTAGCCGTAACTTTAAAATATTTTCAAATATACTTGTAAATGGTGTTGTCGAATTTGACCATCTGGTTTCTTACTTAATGTTGGGAATATAAGTGGAAACGGTGTAATTAACTAATTTCGAAATACGATTAGAAATTCAAGGAATTATATTAAAATGATGCAGTTAAATTAGTTTTGAAATTCAACTGCTAATGGCGTAGACAACTTTGGTGATAAAATTTCAATGATCCAAATTAAATTTTAGAAGAACATTTAGAATTTTCTGAAAAAAAAAAAAAATTAAAATGGCGTAGCTCAGTTTCATCATAAGGTTACCTAGCAGTGTTATGGTATACAACTGTAAACGGTGTTGTTAAAAATTTCAAAACACAACTTGAAATTTTTTAGAATTTAATTGAAAATTGGAGTTAAGTAAAGTTTCTTTTACAAAATTTTTTAAACCTAAATGGAAATGGTGTACATAAGTTAATTTACTTAATTTTAGAAACACAATGAAATAAACTTGTAAATAGTGTAGGTAAGTTTTATATTAGTATTAAATTTCCATGCTATACTTTCATAATATTATGCAAATGGAAATTCATGGAACCTAATTTGAAAGGGTGTCGTTATGTTTTCTATATATTTTATTAAAATAAAACTGGATATGGTATAGTTTCCTTCTTTTAGAAACACAATTTGAAATGGTGTCATTAATTTCTATTAATTTTGTGTAACAAAAAATATTAGAAATAGTGTAATTAAGTTTCCGTTTTTAATTCCAAAATAATTTAACTATATTAGTTGGGAGCTGGTAGCTCGATTTCATAAAGCTCAATTTGATTTTTTTACGAGTTGCTCAATTTAAAAAGCTCTATTAAATTTTTTAAACGAGACATTTCATTTTGAAGAGCTCTTCGTTTATTTTTCTTGCGAGCCTTTGTAGTTTAAGCAGCTCGTCTCATTTTAGCTTGCGAGCTTTGTTGAAAAATGGTTATATTTTTGACTCACTCGCGAGCTTTTTCCATTCCTGGTTGTAATGAAAAAAATTTACCCATGTTTTAAAAAACTATAGAAAAATAAATTTATTATAAAATGTTTACTAGGTAGGGTATAACGTAAAGGGTAGCACGAATGTATTACAAAACATTCGCACGACATTTTTTTATACAACAACAAATGTTTTTTTTTGCTCTAATAATATTAAATCTCGAAAATTATAAAATATGGACAAAATTAAAGCATCCCATGAAAAAAAATTATAACTTTTTTAAGTGAATTAGTCTGTTTTTTGATATTTTAAGTATACAAATCGTCAAAACCTGGCATCACAGCACGTAAGAGAATATTTTGCAAAACATTAATTCTTCCCTTTAGTATATTGAAATATCAGTGTATCAATATCAGAGTATTTTTTTTTTTTTATATTTTTTCAAACATTGTCGAACATTTTTTGTCATAACTTACTGAAATATTAAGAGTTGAAGCGGGCTCAAATTTTCAGCATATACATTTCGAAACATATGAGTCTGGTACCTTATATAAATTAAAAAAAAAGTGAACCATTTAATTGTCTATATAATATATATAAAACTCATTTTCTGTTTGTTTGTTCTCTATACAAATTTGCAATTTTTAACGGATTTTCCTCAAATTTGGCATGAATAATTCTCGGACCTCAACTTAGATCTACGACTACTTTTGACAAAAAATCTAATATTAACATTTTTTTCACCATTTTCAACTTTTTCGGTTTTTTCGAATACAAACTTCTAAAAAAGTTTTAACGGATTTCTTTGAAACTACTTACATATATTGTACGTTTACCGAGGAAGGTAGTAGTTTCACTACCATAGCTTAATACCGATTTTTGATCAAAAACGTCAAAATCAAAAAATTCCACTATTTTTAATAAAGTTTTTTTTTTTATTTGAAAGCATTGCACTAAAATCAATATGAGACAACTTTATTGATAAAGCACATTGATTTATAGTCGTGAATTGCTACTGAAAGCATCATTTTGTAACCTTATTTCAGAAATTTCAAATGGAATCTTTAATTTCAAGTTTAACGTTAAAATCCTAACTGATTCTGCAAAACACAACAGAATTAAGTCGTCTATTTAATAGCTTAAAATTTTTTCTGCATTCAAAAATCGCAGTTGACCCGGGAAATACCGGGCACTTCAGCTAGTTGTCTATAAAGACTTTTTATTTACAATCGAAAGTTGTTTAAATCTTTAAAATTTGTTCAGTAAAATCCTTATTATAACAATTTTTCTAACAATAAATACTAATTAATATTAATCATACGCCATAGACCCTATTATTTGTTAAATAATCGCATAAGAATCACATAAAATTAAAAAAAAATTTAGTTTTTAATAAATGATTATAGCAGAGTTATTTTAGAAAGATATTCAAAAATAATTACCTTATTCAAAATGTGATTTTTTTTTTTTTTTTGTAAAAGCTTTCCCAGTACGAAATTTTCGACTAATTTCTCCAAAACTTTAAATATTAAAAATGCAATTCAAATTATTCTAAAGCTAAAAATGTCTAGTAAAACTTCATTATACTTTAAAATTTAACATTATTTACACATTTTCTAATATTAATTAATTAAATTTAATTTACCCATATTTTTGTTAGTTAAATAAAGATATCTTATAATTGATATAAATCATACGCCATGGGCAAAAATGTGTTATAAACAATATTAATCATACGCCTAAGTATGCACTCATATTTCACCAAATGAAAATGTTATGAGTTTTAGTATGTTTTGTAATTTCTAATATTTTTTTTAATGCAAAAAAATTTGTAAAGGAGCTTTTTCAAACATTTTCTACACCTGTTTAAACTGACTTTAGATGCCTCTTATTTCTCAAGGTTTTGTGAATTGAGAGAAACGATGGTCAGGGTTAGGTAGAATATACGTAAAAAATATGTCAAGCTAAGTTTCACGTTGAAAAATCGTCACCTAAAGAATTGATATCAATTTAAAAGTCGAAAAATAAAAAAAAACTACTTGAAACTTACAAGAGTGTTTTAATTCATTTTATATTTTTGCTTATAGTTTTTAGCTTTTAGATCCAAACCAATACAAAATGGAGTCTCTAGACTTGGGAGATACATGTACCAAAAAAGTTATTTCCATATCGCTGATAGGTGAATAGTTGTATGATGTCAGCGCATCAATAACGGTATACGAACATCTAAAATTTTTAATTAATTGGCTTAAATTTTTTGAAAATTTATGTCTTTGCATCTGACATTCACAACTATTTTTGAAATAGGCTAGCGTGTTCCGTGAACTACGTTTTTTAGTTTATACCACCTCCGACTCAAAAAGACATTTTAAAACATTTAAACACAACCATTTTATGAACTTTTAAAAAATTTTGCTAAATTTTATTATTTCCTTCGCATTTTTTTTAAAACGTGTCTTGAGTGAATCTTAACGACAGACTAAGTTTATAAAGTGTAAAAAAATATTTTTTCCATTGCAACGATTTGTGACATCCCAATGAAAGAAGTCCCGACATAGGTATATATAATTATATATAGTCATAAATATAATTCACTAGCACATCATATCATAGCTAATGCGAAAAATGGCACACATAACCTTATCTCATGAGATCCCATGGGATCTCATCTGATATAATTTGATCCAAAAAATGGGTATATCTAATTTGATCAAGTTATATATGATTTGATAAAATTTTTTATATAACTTCATACAATTCTTTGGAAATCACACACACACAATATTTTTTCCGTAAAGACTACTGAATATACACATTAAATTAACTGAAAATCAGTTAAAAACAGGACTTCGTTTAAAACAATTGCATTTTTTAGTTTATTTTCAACTGTTGAAAAATTAATTGACAAAATCCATAAAAACAAAAGATTGTTTGCGTTTATTTCAACACTCAATATAATATAACAACTTTTTGTTTTAAATAGAAAATTTTAACTGAATATTTTGACTACTACCGAAACTCCGTTTTTTTGTTTTTTTTTTGTTTAATGAAGTTAAAAAATATACATATTTCTTTGATAATTTAACTGTATATTCCATTGAAACAACTTTACCGATTAAACTTTTAAATAACAGTTGATTTTTTATGGAAAAGTTCCTGTGAGTGAAATAATAACGAAAATTTAAATATAAAACAATTAATATACAATTATATGTAAAAGTGATAACATGTATTCTCTCAGATCTTGAAGAAATTTGGATATGGGATGAAGAAAAAAATAACAAGGTACACGTATTTTTTTAGCGGCATAATCTCACGTTTAAGGGTGAAAAGGTGTGGTCAAATAAAGCCAAATAAATACGAATGTCGGAAAATTAATATAAAAATTATTACTTTTTTATTTTTTTTTAATTCTTTAATATTACTTAAAACACATTTTGTTAAATATCAAAAATACTTGAAAGTTATCACATAAGGTCGTACACCAGTTAAAGCGTCTCAAAAATATCTTTCATTTGATACACCATATGTGTGTTTTACAAAAATTACAGTCGTTTGCAATTCCTACGTGTGCATCTTTACATCAACTAAATCTATAAATCAGTAGGAAATAGGTACACAATCCATGTATAAATTCCATGTATATGCCAATTGTATTTAGTATAATTTATGAATTTTTCACTTAATTATTTTTAAATTGCCACTAGTCGTATAAGTGATATTATTTAGTATCAAATTAATATCACTCATACGATTAGTAGTTGGTACACTATTATGAGTTAATACACTTTGGGTTCTAATACAGTTTCTTAATTTATGAAGTAAATGCCAGTCATTTGCAGAACAAATTCAATTTTTTACTAACCTCGTAGTTTTATATAAAAAAAAACAAACCACATCAAATGACTGTTTTATCATTTTACATTATTTTTTTACAGTCGTTGTTTGTTATTTAAAAAAATAAAAAAAAAAAAAAATGTTTGTTTAGTTTTTACTAACATATGTGATGTGGTTCAATTGTTAGTAATTTTTTGAAAAATTTAGTAATTTTTTGATAAATGTTAGTTGAATTTACTGAAATGTATGTCGTCCTTTTTTCAAGTGAACTTTCATTCGTTTCTCACACAAAATTGCCAATAACTATTTAGTTTCTCCATGCAATTTATTCAATAAATTCCTTGATTTCTACATTTTAAGATGAAATCTACGCTAACAATAAAAAAAAAACTATGTTATAAGTACTTTGTTTGGTTTATGATATTTATTTAATATAATTTTCATGTTTAACAGATCAGAATACATTTAAACATATTTTCATGTATTGAGCATAATGGCAGTAAACTGGTTCTACTAGATTTTCATGAGTTTTTTTATGAAAAAAATCATTGAACGACCTAATGCCTCAACGTCAGGAGACCACGAAGTGATCTTTATATGGACAAATTTTGTAATTCTGCTTCGCCGTTATAACAGTAACAGTATAACAGTTTTCAAAACGGTATCAAAATTACCATTAAAAAATCTTTTCATAACACCAACCTTAAAAATATTTAATTTTTCTTTCCCTCTATCCATTCTTTTTAGATTATAAATCTTACTTGTCAAACAATGTCACAAAATTATGTTAAGTATAAATCAATTAAGTGTAGGGTATTTACAAATATATTTAAAAAAAAAAAAAACTTTAACAAAAACTTCTGAACACATATTTATAACTTCAAAAAAAAAAAAAGTTGTTAGTACAAACGATTTATAAAAAATAAATAACAATACATAAAAAAATATTTAAATAGCCATTAAAACAACGAATTAAAATTTTTTATTATTCAAATATATTCTTACTCATCATTTCATATCAAATAAAACACACAAACACACATATTTAAATTTTATTTTCTTTATTTTACAAACACTTGTAAAAAAAATGCTAAAAAAAATTGCACAAAAAAAAAAGCTTTTTGCTAACGCAAACACATTTTTGCATTATTTGCAAGCAACGCCGAAAAGAAGCCTTTTTATTTAAAAAATTTAGTTTAGTGTTCTTTTTAATTTATTTTTTTTTTTTGAGTATGTATGTGTTTTTTATGGTATTTGTTTTGAAATTCTCTACTATGTTTGTGTATTTATATTTGCATTATGTTGCAGGTTTTTTTTTCTATGTTTTACACATGGTAATTTTTTGTGCTGCTTTTATTGTAGCTTTTGTAACAATGTAACAACGCAACTTTTATATATATTTTTTGCTGATTTAGCTACATTTATTTTGCTATGAATTCTTTCAAAAAAAAAAGTAAAAGACTGCAAAAATACACATATTTTTTTACAACTCAAAGTCAAGCATATGCTGTTGCACAATGGTACAGAATCACAAAATAAGAGTTATCTTATCTTTCTTCAAGGGAAATCTTTGAAATCGATTTCTTTAATTAATATTAAGCAACCACTTTAAATAAATAGCGTGAATATAAATATTAGATTTACAACTTTCATATGAGTCATTCCATATCAAACCGAACGATTTTATACATCACGATTTTTGTTTGCTTTGAATTTTGACAATTATAATCGCATTTAAAAAATATTTGACACGTATTTTTGGTAAAAATATAAAAAAAAAAAAAACAAGTACATGCATTAGTATTGGTTATACCAATTTTTTTAATGTGTATATTTGGGTGTTTCATTTTGTAAGGCAAAAAATAAAATGTAAAACATTTGCAGACTTTGCTTTCGCCCCC
Organism: Delia radicum; assembly: GCA_021234595.1. Lineage (NCBI taxonomy): Eukaryota > Metazoa > Arthropoda > Insecta > Diptera > Anthomyiidae > Delia > Delia radicum. The sequence continues at coordinate 138,047,602 of CM037855.1, read as the reverse complement.
ATTCTCAGTGATTTAAAAGTAATATATGCCAAATTTCAAGAATATTCAATAACATTTAGATGTTGCACACTTTTTCCAAAAGTAGGCAAAATTACGATAATTCAATGTTATTTACACACAGAGAAATAAAGTGCCAAACGAACTGAAAAGAGTACATTAATGGTAACAACTTATAAATTCAGTTAGTACAACAATATTTACATTCGATTTCTGAATATTTTGGGTATTGCAACGACAATTCAGTTGAAATAACCGAACTTAGTTGTGAAAACTAATGTTAAGTTGTGCCAACCGTCTGAAATTTCTAATAACCGAATTTGAGTCGTAATAACCGAATTTCAGTTGGCAAATCGCAAAAGATTTCTCTGTGTGCACTTTTATCATTTAAAAAATTGTTCATGTGGAATATTTTCGTCCCCTTAACTACAAATCCAAATTTTATCCAAACCTGTCCGAATGGTTCCTTTTCTTCTTTTCGGTTTAGTTTCTGCATCTGGGAAAGTACACAGCAACTGTATCACAACAGAGTAAGTAAGTGAAAATGACACACCAAAAAACCGGGAGACGTAAACTTAATTTTTGGGCGTAGAATTGAATGGTATACTCCGTTTTAAAATGTTAGGTCAAAATATAAAGATATTTCAATTTTAAATTTGCATTGACTCAAGTAATTTTTTGAGTGTGTTTAAAGTAAAAGCAATCAACATCTTTTTTGAAATGACTCTATTTATTGTTTAATTGTCTAAACTTAAGTCTAACAATGATGGCCGTCCATTTTTCGAAGGATAAAATTAATTTATATACAATCCGAAATGTCAGGGTAATAACCTTTGACTTGTACTGGCATCTGTAAGTTCAGTGCCATATGGTTCGAATCCTCAAATTTCATTAGAAAACATCATCTCTAAATGGACGGAAAGATTTGTTAACTTGGAGTTTCGACATATAAACAATAAATAAAGTAATTTCAAAAGAGATTTCGGTGTCTTTTACTTAAACTACACTAAAAAATCAATTCAAACTTAAAATTGTTTATTTTGACCTAACCTATTAAAACGGAGTATTCCACTGGATTGTACGACCCAAAATTAAGTTGAAATAGTTATTTGATCAACTTCACGAATACCTATTTCAAACATCTGCTCACAATTGCCTTTCATAGCAACAGGTATGATAAGCAAATACTCAAAATCATTACCATTCACTAAAAGAGCAACTCTGGGCAACTCAGGGCAACACTTTTTTATTCCAAATGAGGAGGATTTTTAAAGAGTTACTTGAACATAATTTTTTATTGCTGGAGGCCAAAGCTTTATCTTTTCGTGACTAAGTGCTATTTAATTATTTTATTTATTAATGATGATGGAAAGGAATGTTGCAGAAAGACATTCTTATTGATTTCAGCGCTGGCTTTGTAACGTTTATTTTTATATAATTCGTGTTTGTCTTCTTTTGTACACTTATAATGGGTTTCCTCAAGACATTATTCGTGAGACGAATGATTGACTGCATGTATTTTCATTTTGTATTACATGTACATATTTATAGTAATTTCTTTCGTCTGGTGCATAATGTGGTCACCCCTAAGTTATTTTTCAGAGGCAAAAACAATGTAAACTGTCCTCCTTAAAGAATGCAACTAATCACCTCCTTTGTGACATATAAAATTCTTTGTCTTTTTGTAGTACGCTAGTCATGTCCAAGGCATTTTTCCGGGAAATTTAAAAAAACTACACAATTATTTCACAATTCCTGTCGATTTGCAATGGAAAATTTAGACGAACTGTAAGGATAAGCTCACCACATTTTTTAGCACACAAATTCCGTTTTTGTTAGTACAACAAACTTAAATAAAATAAATTTAACTTGTTTGAGAAAAAATCGGTCAAAGTGTACAACCCCTAAACATTATCCAATTTTCCTAAAATTTGGCACATATATCATTTGCATCACTTAGACTCGGGGTGACATAAAAGTCATATGAAAATCACATCTTGCGAAAAATTAAACGCAAAAGAAACAAAAAAAAAATAATGAAAAACATTAGAGGTGAAAAACTAATTTTTGTGAGATGAAAAACTGTTTTGGATGTAAAATTATATTTTTGTGTTGAGATAACGTTTTTTAGGTGAAAAACTGTTTTTGTGGTGAAAAAATTTTTTTGAGGTGAAAAATGTTAAGGTGATAACAAATATGTGGTGAATTTTAAATTTGTATTCTTCTGGTGGGAAAATATTACGTTATATTTTATACACCCGACGTTATGAAATTGTACCAGTATGACAGTGTACTGACTTTGCTCATTTTCTATACCAAACTTTTCGGAAAAACGTACACAATCTAGGTAAAAATGAGCAGCCTCTGTTGCGTTTTCGTTCTGTGATAGCCATTTCACACAGGCGGACATCAATAATATATATATATATATATATATATATATATATATATTATGGGGTTAAACCTATATTTCGATGAGTTACAATCGGAATGACAAACTTATATATACCCCATGACATATGGTGGAGGTTATAAAAAAATTGTTAAATTAGTTATTTGCAGGGTTGGCAACCGTTTCATTCGGTTATCGTATGGTAGACAATCGCAGCTTTCAGAAGCTTGCTTAATTTTGAAGTAGACAAGGCTCACTAGTTTTAAAATATAAAAGTGAACAAAACTGGTAGTTCTTTAAATTTTAAATATCTAACCATAATTACGGGAATATCTATATTGCTTCCGGTCGACAATAAGAAGAGTCGCTTGACATGCTGTTAAAAATGCTAATTTGTCAATGTTCTTTCTTGGAATGAACGATATGTATGTTTGTATGTATTTGTGGTTAACAAAATTCACCCATCCCGATAAAAAAAAGTAATATGATGCAACAAAGAAATGTATGAAATTTGTTATTTATATCTAATTGAAATACAATCTGATCCGAAAAATCGTGGATCGTATTGTATATAAATGGATTTTATTACATTAAGTTTCACGTTATTTGATACGATTCAATCCATTGAAAATACATTTTTTTAATTGAAAACACGGGGCTAGATAGTATGGTCCAATTATTAAGGGCTCAATTTAATTGTACGTTAAATTTTAATTTTATATGCTTAACAACCAAAAATTTGTATATTAAACTAAAATTTTTGGAGTTTGATTTTTTAAATTATGATAATCATTTAATATAATTTAAATAGGAATTTTTAAAGAAAATTTTCGACACCAGATTAAAAAAAATAATATGATGTCCCAACGAAATTCATCATGTCCATATTTAAATTGATGTATTTTAAAAAACTTGTACGTCGATTTTAATGGTTGATGGCTTATTTTAATGGTCTTATTCTTTCTATGTTTTTTCGAATTTTTAAACACAAATAACTACTATGAAATATTTTTTTATTTTTTTTCAAAAAAGTGTCCCAAATTTCAAAACTAACAAAAATTGTGATGTAAAAATTCGTTCGGTTTGAACGTCTACTTTTATTCTCTTCTGACCCATTGTTTTGTTATTTCAAAAACTTAAAGTGTTGTTTTTCTGTGGCCATACGAGTACTTTGTTCTTGTTTTTTATGCGTATTTTTTTAATTTTCTTTTGCAAATGTTTGTGTTTTTTTGTTTTTCTCTTCAGGTTGTTCCATGGGTGTTTGTGTGAAATTTTTCTGATTTCTGAGATGAGTAACAATATGAGTTTGAAGAGTTTGTGTTAGTACGTTTTTTTTTCAAATTTGTTTTTTGTTTACAACATAAAACATTTAAACATTTGTTTAAAAAAAAAAAAAGTTTATTGGAGTTTTAAACTTACCGGTGCTGGTGCTGGGGAGCTACCATTGGATACACCATTGTTGAAGCCATGAGCAGACAAGGCTGATGAAATGGTGGTAGCACTCAATTTGGTGTTACTGGAAATAGATGGGTAATGGAAGAGTATTTTTAGCAAATTAATTTCAACAATTATTTGTTAGAATTTTATAAAATTACTTAAATTCTTAAACATCTAAATAAAGTAATTTTTAATGTCTACACTCAAAAAATATAATTCGTAAATTATAAAAAAAAACGAGAACACTATTTTCAACTAAGAAGAGTTTTTTACGTTTGCTTTTAAAAAAAATTATTAAAATATGGAAAATATTCTGGCACGAGAAGTATTCCGACCCGAACCTGCAGGTTTTAATGAACTTTGGATATGTTTAATAAAATTCGTAAATTATAAACGAGAACACTAGTTTCAATAAAAAAACAACAGTATTTCAAGTTTTCATTTCAAAAAATTATTAAAAATATTCTGTCAAGGGAAGTATTCCTTCCCGAAGCAGCGGCTTTTAATGATCTTTGAATATGTTGTTATTTTTTTAGTTGCCCAATCTCACGTTGAAGTGTTAAAAAGTAAACTGATATGTTTTTGTATTAAAACATGTCTAAAACTTACACACAAAAAAATCTTTGCCAAGTAATTATAAGCATTTCAACTAATAACGTATATTTACAAAAGTTAAGCGAAAACTAGTTACATTTTATCAAGTATTTACTTGTTTCTACTTAATTATTGAATAATTTATGAGAAAAAACTTTATTATTATTAAAACTAGATTTTTATGTACAAAATTGTTGATAGTTTTGCCAATATCGTAAACCCATAGTGGACATATTTTTGAATTAGTTGCAAGAGTAGTTGAAACAAACTCTTCGTAAAAAGTCGTATAAAAACTTAACGAATATGAATATCGGATAAACCTCAGACACCCCCTATTAAATTAAATATACATCAGACTTGGGCTACGTCAATTACATTTCACAATCATTCACTTGTGAAATTTTTCTATATCATTAATAATTTCAGACCTACGGTCACACTTGTGAGCTTAAACGCTTCCTTGGAAAATTTGCAATTTTGTTTACACCAGACATGGGACATGATGCCTATATTTGTGTATTTAATTACATACCAATTACTTGCTTATGTCTAATTACATGTAATTGAGTAATTGCCCTGCAATTAAATTCAGATTTGTTGTTACTAATCCCCATGTTTGGTATTCATAATTTCAAACATTTTCCAAGCATGCGTATAAGCTGACAAGTGTGAGCGTAGGTCTGAAATTAAAAATGATAAAGAAGAATTTGACAAGTGAATGATAGTGAAATATAAATGACGTCACCCAAGTCTGATATACTACATTAGTATGCATTATTTTCAACTTACTCTAACTATTACATCGTCACTTAAAAAATGTAACTTAAAAACATTTTTTTTAATAATAATACATTCAGAGAGCTTCTGCTATTATTATTTGTATTTGTTTGAGTTGTAATTAGAGTTTTTCAGGAGAATTCCCGGGACGAGATTTACCGGGAATTACCGATATATTCCAATCCCGAAATCCCGTGAAATGCTTCGGGGATTCCCGAGAATTTTTTTAGTAAATAAACATACTTTTTTAAAGAGCATAAATTCAAAATTTTACACAGAATTTTCCTGAACGAGTTTTAATGAAATTTTTCATTTGACTAATGAAGTGTTCTACACAAAGTAAATTAAAAATTTATTTGATTTTATGAAAAAGCTCCACAATTTGTATGAAACAAATTTTAATGAAACTCTTGCAAAACTGCATAAATTAATGAATAGTTTCAATGGTCCAATACCAGTGGCACTTTATAGATTTAATGCAAAAACCTATTGATATGATGCTGATAATTCGTTCAGTCTATACACTGCCAAGATATTTGAAGAATCCTGATATATTTAATGGTGAAAATGTTCAAAATATGCTACAAAATGCCTCAAAAACTCTATGGAAATGCAACCTCAAATTCAACGTCACTCCATAACGAACAGTTTTAAGGGTACTCATCAATGATACCAACTTGGTGCTTTTGGCACTATTTACGGTACTTTTAAATGACACAAATCGCCAGAATTTTACTAAAGGTGCCAAAACATAAACAGCACTAAATTGGTGCTTTTGTAAGTAACTCAGAGTGAATTGTCTTTGTAATAATGCAATAAAAACTTTAAAGGGTCAAAAAATAAACGAGTTATTACAATTTCCCTCGGCAACTGATGTGTCCGACGACTACTTAAATTATAAATTTTAATTTGGCGAACTTAAGCGTATATAATATGATTTCCTGTAAATAACTAACCAATTAGAGATCATAAAACCGACAGAAAAATTCGTGATTTCCTTTATAATTGCAGTTTTCTTTTTAAGTTCTAAGATATGACAAGAAATTTCTTTGAGTATATTTTTATATTTTTTGGTGCTTTAATATATATTTTTAAATGCAATGAGATCAATGGATTCATGAAACTTTTACAAGCAAAAACTGTAATTTTAATATATTTAATTTGCTTTTAACTTAAAACCGCCATATTTTTTGCGATGTCAATTATAAACGATTAACGCGGTTGGATTTATCATGCTTAAACATTGTCTAACACAACACAAAAGGTTATTCATGTCATACAAAAATATATTTTGAAAATATTTTGCCTTAAAGTGTCGAACATTTATGAAATTTCTCATATGCCATTTAAAAAATGAAAAGTAAATTCTTTGTATTCCCAATTTACCTTCAACTGATATAAACATTTTAATACTGTCCACCTTCGCCTAATTAAACAAATCTTGTTAATTTATGCTTATCCACCAAAATATATAAAATTTAAATTTGCATTTAGCAAAACTCTTAAAAAAAAAAAAATTAAAATATCACAACTTTTAATTAAATGCAAAAAAAAAAAAAAAAAATATACACATAAAATTTAAAAAACCTAAACCACCATGTAAAAAGTCAATAAATTTGTATGCATACATATTTACATCGTCAGCTAAAATCAAAAAGGCCGTAACTACACTTTTTTACAGAAGAGACATAAAACGTTAGAAATAAAAAAAAACTATTTGAAGTTAAGTTTCAGAGAAAAAATTTAATGAAAAAATTTTAGTTTTTAAGTAATGTAATGGGTTTTCTGAAACCAAATAGCCGTAACTCCAATAAAACAATTTATGCAAAAAATAAAACAAGATACAAAATACTGTCTTCTCACAATAATTAAACAAATTGTTAGTTAACTTATGTATTTTTATCTATTTATTGTGAGTACTTTTAAAACAAAACGCATTTTCACTGTCTAAAACTGTCTTCTTAACCTCAACATTTCTTTTTTTAAATTTGTCAAATGCATATTAATTAAAAACAAGTGGAAGCATTAAAGTCCGATGTGCCGAATTTGGTATAAAAAGGATTAAATTCGGCTGTGACGAATTTTTGGATACCCTCCATCTCGGTGTTTTCATAAACCAGGGAAAGTGCAAACAATATTAATATCTATATTCTTTGTAAAAATAACAAAAATAATGTTGTTTTTATAAGTAAAACAAAATATGACTGATTGATTAATGTATTTGGGATGTTACAAAAGAAAAAATGTTTAATTAAAGTTTACTAAAATGAATCTGAAATTCTGCATGCTTATAACAGTGGGTATTCAAAGGTTATTCTGATTATCGTGTAGTGAAAAATATATATATTTTTATAGTTCCTTATGATGTTAAAAAAACTGTTGTAAAATTCGTCTGTTGTTTGTCTCTTTGCCCATATAAAAATTAAAGAAAGTTACTAAAATATATTTTTGGATCGTTAGAAGAGATGCAATGAATACAAACGCATAAAAACAGTTTCGAATAATCAGAATTTTAGATAAATTTAAGGGAACAAAAATACGCTTGCGGAGACATACATAATGAAATAATTATGAAATGCCAGTTTACATTACAACACATGTGTTTATACTATACATCACATAAGTAAAACGGAAAGTGTGATGAAACTAAGTTTGTCAAAAATTATAAAAGAAAATCTTTCGAGTGTTTAGGGTGTTTTCGAGACACAAAAAATTAAAGAAACTGGTACTTCAAATTATTGTTTTTCAGCTCAGTTGCTTGTAAAATTCTCGTTTACGACTCCTAGAATAAGAACCCTAAGAAATTTTCCCAAAATTCGATTGGTTTTTACACATCAATACTTTTATTTAGATTATTTTTGTATGTATCAAATAAAAATTAGGGCTTTTAAGGAAAACAAATGCATATAATCAAAAGATTTTAAGATGAAGTATGCACCTTATATGTCTTAAATAAAAAAGTTCTGAAAGTGAATGTCCTTTAAATTTAATGGGGTTTTTAATAAATGTAATTAGAGTGTAAGAGTTTCCTTGCAAATTTATTAAAGGTTGAGAATGAGAATAAGTAAAAATAGTGTACGAAAAAAAGTTATGAATTTACATTGTTGAATTCGGGGAGTTTATTCCTGGATATTTTTTTGATCTGATAACGATTAATGTGTTATGGCAACTCCGGTTAATGCAGTCAAATAAATAAAGAATTTTAACTCAACTATTTTGTTCTACCTTTTTTCTAATTAGTGATTTTTTGATTTGTTGGGGTTAACAAAAAAGGTATATGGCAAGCCTGGTATCTGGAAAACAAAAGAATGCTTTATAAATTAGCTTAACAATTTTTCGATGGCTTCTCACATTTGCACTCATAACCAGTGTTGCCAGGTTTGCAGAGCATAAAAATGTCAAATTTTCTAAAAAAAAAACGGCAAAATCGCCATCATATTTTGAAAAATCGTCAAAATAAAATATATTTGTTAGAAAAGGGATAAAGTTTTAATAAAAAATAAAATACAATAATGTTATTCACATTTCAAATGTTAACGTGTTATCGTTGTAATATAACACGATTTTTGACACTTCTCTTTGGTTTAAACTTCGAAAATCATTATATTTTACAACGATATTCATTTTATAAAATGTTGAAACTGTGTGCCCCAGTAGGCTAGTTGGTAGCGTGCTGGCTTTCAGTAGCACAACTTCTTAAATCTTAAATTCTTTTACAAAATTTGGAAATTCTTTAACAATAAGTCTGTTCGATTACTTTTCCTGTAAAGTTCAGTAAAAACTACTCAGTAACAAAATTACAAAAAGTAAGACAAATTTACAAAAAAGTAAACGAACAGAAAATTTGTAGGAATTATTAAATTAGATAAAACAGCTTGTTTTAAATATTAAAAAAAAAATCAACTGGTCATTATGGAAAAGGAAAAAGTTAATTGAAATTATCGACCAAAAATAATTTAAATGTTTTTTAACTTCTTCCATAGTTAATTATTTAATATTTTTCACTTTCAATCCATAAACAATTAAAATTTAGTTTTTGTTTTTGTTTACTAAAAATACAAGTATATTTTTTTAGTCATATGTTTTTTTCATCTTACAAATTCTTACTGGCAAAAATGTATCCATTAAAAATTTGTAAGTTCTTTGGCACCAAACTGTCACTTTACTATCCATTTTTAACAGTTTTTATGTCTAAAGGAAAACCTTTCAGTAAACACTTGTACAAATTTTGTGTTATAGAACAAACTTAATGGTATATTTTTTATTTATTAAATTTTGGCACTTTATTTATATTATTAGGCCTGTTTTTTAAGCACCGGATTTATTTTTGGATTTATTTTGTTTCATTTAAAGTTGTATATATATCATCTTTCAACATGAAATATATTCGGGCTAGAGATCTGTTTGTTTCGCAAAAAAAGTCCATGCCTTGTGTTTTAACATGAACATTTTTTTTATTTTTATTTAAATCTAACTCCAATTAAATTTTATAAAAATTTAAAAAAATGTTCTAACAATATACACACAGAAACTAAATTAAGCTAAACCCGTAATGAATTTATAAAAAAATAAATGCGGTTTGGATTAAGTTTTATTCAATTCTAGGATTTGCATTTTTGCAAAATTGTATTTCACATCATATTAGCATATAAAGGCTAGCTATCGATCAAAAAACAATGTTTTTGCTTTCAATTTTTAACGAAATAATATAAATTTAATAATCGAGCCGGCGATTTTATGAGAATGATAAATAATTAGATCTTGCTGACATATTAAATTATTGTCAAAAAATCGTCATTTTGGAAGCAAAAGTCGTCAAATAGTCATTTAGTTATTTTGGGTATTAAATATCATCAAAATGACGACAAATCGTCAAACCTGGCAACTCTGCATGCGATTGCTACTAATTCATACGTACATACATATATATATATATTCCCGTCGTTCCTATAAGGAGCATAGGGCCGTACATACATACTGTATTACAAAACAAAACAAGAAAACAACAACAATATTTTGTGGGTTTTTTTTGTTTTTAAGTGTTGATCATGACCATGGATGTTAACCGATTCTATGTGGTTATTGGTCGTAGTAACGCTATTTTCTTTTATTTCGGTAACGGTATTTTAGGGGCAACTATACTTCAGTTTTTTCGTTAACGGAATTTAAGCGTTAACGGTATTTTAGCGTTATCGGTATTTTATTTATTTCGCTAACGGTATTTTAGCGGTAACGATATTTTAGATATTTCGGTAACTTTATTTTAGGGAAAAGATTTTTCAATTATTTTGGTAACGGCATTTTAAGGATAACGTTATTTTAGTTATTCAGGTAATATTAATGCACACCACAATTTTTAACCGCATTATGCCCTAGTTTAAATGACTGTCTAGTTTATGATCATACTTTGGGAAAATATATCTATTTACAGAAGTTTTTTTGTTCAGATCTTGTTAGATTATTTCGGTAACGGTATTTTAAGGTAACGGTATTTTACGGATAACGGTATTTCAAGAATATCGGTAATGGTATTTAAGCGATAACGATAGTCAGTTGAAAGGTGTTAGAATCGGTGGCGGTACTTCAGCGATATTGACAGCCATCCCTGCTTGCATATATTCTTGTGTATAAGCACTGAATGTACGTATGTATGTATGTATGTATGTATGATGAAATAAAAAAAAAAAAAAAATTTTAGAGGTCTTAACACATTTTCACTCATAACTTTTGAACGCGTTAACCGATTTTGATCATTTTCACTAGAAAACTGCTCATGATATCAACAAACAATTTGACTGAAAATTAGCAGTACCTCTTCTGTATTGGAGGAGTATTTTGTGTTTCCACAGACAGACGGACGGACAGACGGACAGACGGACAGACGGACATGGCTATATCGACTTCTCTATTCATGCTGATCAAGAATATATATAGTTTATGGGGTCCCAGAATTTTTTTAAAAGAATTACAAACATTTGACAAAGTGAATATACCCTCCTGCACTATGGGATGGAGGGTATAATTAATTGCGACTGTATGACGTTAAAATAACACTGTACTAAAAACACATTATAAAATTTGCCTGTGGCGATGTCTCAACTTAAAACCCAAAGTTGTCAACACTGAACATAAAAACCAAAAGTCAATCTGGTAACATTGTTAAATAGAGACGGAGGAGATTATAAATATAAACAAAAATCTTAAAATAGAATATTTGTGTGCGTTAGTGATGACACTTCTGAGTATAATATACAATAACAGAAAAGCTAATAGGAAAGAAAACTGCAATTTAGCTGCATTACAATCGAGGCCATACTTGGGTGTGATCGCTAAACGGTCATGACTTGATATTGTTACGTTTGTAATGTAAGAAGAGCGCAGGTTTGATTCTTACAGCCGCAGGTTGCTGAAAAATTTATCATATAGAGACAATCTGACAATTATAAAACACAAATAATAATACAATTTAAAATGAAAAATCACTGATGACGCCTGCCCATAAAATGGCAGAAAATAGTCTAGTCTGATTTAAAAATTAATAGTGTTCATAATTTTTTAGAGAAAAACGTTTATTCTTCTTCTTAACCTCAACATTTTTAAATAAAAAAAAACAATGTAAAAATTTATTGATTTATTCCGAGAAAAAAAAATAAAATTAAATTGGTTAAACAAAAAACAATGCAAATCATTACATAAAAGTCAAAAAACTGCACTACAGGACTTTTTGGTTAATGAAAATATATAAAATTGCAGTTACGGCCTTTCGATTTTCTTTAATAAAATTGGTGTTTTTAGACGTAAACGTGTAAAATTTTGTGAGAAGGTGTATTTCGGCTAACTACATCGTAATCAATGAAAAAGTCAATTTCGATTTTTTTGTTAGTTACGGCCTTTTGGATTTTAGATGACGACATACTCATATTGTAAATGTAGTACGATTTCACAAATTGTAGATATCAGTAAAATATTTATAACATTTGGCAAATGGTTGTCAAATGTTAAACAAATTGAAAACAAGCAATGAAGCAAAACATTACAAATTCATATAATTCCGTCAATATACATCAGAATAACTAAATGCGAAAAACTAAGAACCGAATAAAATGGAACATATTTGGATTGGGAGGGAGGTCTGGATGGGGCAAATAATGAAATGTCTGTGATGTCTATATTTATGATACTATAAATAATTTCATAAAATATAAAAATTAAATTAAAAATTGTATTGGAATATGTAAATGCGCATCAAAAATAATAAAATTCATATGTAGTAAATGTTAAAAATCAACATCATGGTCGTCATCGCTCATACATGCATGCATTGGGTGATGAGAGTGTGTTCTGTATAATTTAGGGTGTCCCTTAAAAATCAATGTGTCATTACATAATAGAGTTGGGCATAGTTTTCATTTACTGAACTAGTTTGTTCTTTTAGCTCATAAGTTTGTTAGACAAAATTTTATATGCAAAAAAGTTCCCTATTTTGGGTGTTCATATTGCCGCCCCCGGGTGGGTCTGGAAGGTTCAAACTCAAAACTTAAGCTCGATATTACGTCACTTATGCCTGTTTCAAATTTCATTGCAATCGGACTACTAAGTATTGAATGGACGAATTATTTCCAAAAATGTTGCGATATATCCCACTGTGCAGTGCAATAGATTTTATTTACTTAATTTTTACGTGCACGGCCAGAGCCAGTTCATGCACTAGAGCGAAATGCATAGGGCCTGCTGTATGAACTAAGTAGTTCAATAAATGCAAATCAACGAAAGAAAGAAACTGCACTCACAATCTTCCCATTCTTTAACTCTACTTGATACATGTGTCGCAGTTTTTTTAATTAAATTTGTTACACACAATAAACTTTATTTGAATTAAAACTTTTGAACCCTTGCTAACAGAAACGAAGAATTAATGAGAATAAATGCTGGTTTGCGGTGATGAACGTGACATTAGAATGTCAATGCAAACAAATTAAAATTTTACCGTTTACTGATCATTATTTACTCCGCTTGCGTAGCTTTTTTTATTTAACTGTTGTTGTAGCAAATATTTTGTGATATGAGTGTACTGGCATCATTGCTCTTTAAGAAGTAAGTAGTTCAAAGAAAATATCATTAAAAATTAAATAAAGTTGACCAAATATATGGAAGTCCATTTTATCATCATGGTAAATAAGGTATGCCATGCAGTTTTTATTTTAATAAAATTTATGTATTTCTCGTTAATTGTACAAGACAGAAGAATATTTGTCCACTTTTAACTTTTCGGTCACGGTTGACCTTTCTATTGAAATGCCCATATACGTCTTTAAGTTTTTTTTTTTTTGAAAAATCATTAGATAGATCTTTAAAATTCTTTTAATTTATACCCATTTTGTATAGTTTCTTTGGAATAAATGGTAAAAAATACGAAAAAAAATGAAATTGGAATCATTTTTGACCCTACCTTTCTAACCCTTAAAAGTAAGATGGGCTCAGTAAGAAATTGCGTTTGTTCGTTAGGTGGGTTCCGTTTATCACATATTCAATTTAAACAAACTATGAAAGAAGTCATTCTCTAAATTTCTTAGTGGGTCTGTTTTAGTTAAAGGTGAAAATATTAACCCTATAAGGATGAAGTTGCATAAAATAACTATTTGTATCAAGTGAAATTTTGTTTACGATCAATTTAAAAGTTTTGCAATATTGTAGTCATAATTAAAATTACGTATCATGGGTCAGTTTTGTGGCCAGGCCCATAAGGGTTAGATATTTTATAAATAAAAGGAAAAGAAATTATAATCCAATCAAACTTAAATGATATTTTTCTGAAAATTATGCAAACTTTGATGAACACATTAAAATGTTCTTATATTTTTTATCAATTTTCCAAAATGCCCTGGAAAGGAGTCGCTCCCAACCCAAGGACGAATTATATTTTTTTCAATTTATTTTTTTCTTTAATTTATTAAACTTTAAAATTTAAAATATTTAAAAAAAATAAAATCTTTACAACAGACAAATATAATAATTGAAATTGTTGTTTTTCAAATAGTTTTCATTTTATAATTAGGGTTACCAGATCAGGCCGTTTATATACTAAGGCAGAAAAAAAGATTCTCGTCGAGTTTATTATGTCTGTTGTATGTAATGTCTCGATTTGAGTTAAGCCAATTATCTTTTTCTATTGCAGAAAACTGAAGATTTGCGTGATGCCAATGAAACAATTCTATTGTCTATCATGAAAATTATCAAACTTTTTGAAAAACAAAAAATTAAAATCTAATCATATTAGATTTTTGGGACTTGAGGTAGAACAATATTCTAAAAATTATTTTTCAAAATTTAAAATTTTTGAATACTCTTTTTATTTAAAATGGGTTATTTTCGGCCTAAACGTTTTCCAAAAAAAAAATGATTTTTTTCATTTGGAACGATTTGCAATAAAACTGGAGGAGAGGTTTAATAAACGAAAATCGATAAATCGTTTTTTAAAGGACATCCTAGTATACATACATGTATGCGCTGGAAGATGAGTGTGTGATCTGCACACTGTATGTGTAAATGTTTATTTGTATGGGTGATGATATTTCCGTTTTGGTTATTTACTTTTACAAGCCATCATACTCATACATTTATATATATATATATATGCTACCAGCGTTACATTGATGTGGTCAATATGGTTGCCAATATGTCAACCAATAAAGCATGTTTGTGCATGCAATTGTTTATGAAATATTGTAAAAAGTGTCGTTATAGGAAGAGGGGTAGTTATACAACAAAAATGGTCATAAATAAAAAATAAATAATATTTACAAAGTATCATAACTGCGTAAAAATAAAAAAAAAATAAATATTTATTACATAGGACAACAAGGGGTAAAGGGGAAAATGTTTATAGAAACATCTTCTTGGGTATAAAGTGGAAAATATTTAAAACATTAATAACCGAGATAAATCGCCCTCTTTCGGTCATAGGTTAAATGTAAAAAATATAAGTTTGCCAGGCAACATTAGCTCAGAGGTACATTAAAAGAATTATCTGCATGGCAGTAAGGAATTTTCGCATAAAATCAAACAAACCGCCCAGGAATTCGTCTATTGAAACTCTTCGTTGAGTTATTGCAAGTTTTCATAAAATTTTATAAAAATATAATTTTTTTAATTAAAAGTTTCATACACTCAATGAAGAGGTTTCCTTAAAAATATGCTTTTATAAAAAAGTTCGAGAATTTTCATTAATTTTAAGAAAATTTTCTTTTATCTTGTGAAGAAAAGTTTCATGGCTTTACTGAAAAATTAATTAAATTTTCGTCCAACAAAATTCTCTCTGTGTAAAGCGTCTGTCTTGTAAGTAGAACGTTGTGTGATCGAGACATACTGATACCAAGCCGATTTTTTGAATTCTTATTTCTTTTAATTAATATGAAAATTTTTTTTAAGACACATCACTTAACACGTCATCAGGTGGTTAATATGTGTTAATTGTACCCCTTTTAAAACAACGATCAGTGACTTTTAAATAAAAAGTCCGACTGTGTCGACGACTGTCACCGAAAACTACAAGTGATTTTATATTGTAGAACGAGTCCCTTGTTGGGCGCCATTTTTATATAAAAGCATCTGCAATAGACAATTTTCTAGATCTAGCATAACGAAAATTGTATTTTAAACTGAAATTTGAACCTAATAGCTCTTTATTCCCATAATCAAATTTTTTTTTTTTTTTTATAAATTTTACACCAACATAAAATTTAGTCTGACTATAGCGCACTGAAATAAACCAATTTTTAACATTACCGCATGTATTTCAGTCATATATTTTTTTTATTTGCATGTAATACAAACATTTAATATTTTTTTTTACATTTTTCTTTATTAATACATATTTAAATTGAATTAATTAATATATTTAAGTGTTTTAAAAAATATTTATTATAAAGTACTTACGGTTTCATTGGTACTGGTACATAACCTTCAGTGCCAGATGGGGGATTTTGCATGGCAGCCAATTTAGCATGGATGTCACAATACAATTTATTATTGAAATTGTAATAGCCTTGATTTTTCAATGAAGTACCACAAGTGGCACACTTGAAACATTCAACATGTAAATTTCTATCCTTGATGCGTACAAAAACACCACTTTAATTGAATAAAGGGAAAGAGAGAGAAATTAAATGTTAATTAAATTATCGTAAGTAAATTTGTTTGTTACAAAAAACAATTAAAATTTGATACAAAAAAAAATAGGAAAAAAAACACATTCGTCATGATAATCAAATAATATGTGGAATAGAGTTTTTATATATTTTTTAATTTGTAAATAAAAATTTGTAAAAAATTTAATGAATGCGATTTGAATAGAACAATAATATTTTTGTCGATGAGTATTTTGAAAGCTGTAACCGAAATTATACACAGAATAATGTAGAACTAAATAAATTGCCATTAAAAATCATCAACAAGTCCTGTTTAAAGAAACAACAGAAAATTGTGAAAATTATTCCTGACTAGAAATGTGAGCTTAAAGCTAGGTTTAACAAATATTTATATTTTCTAATTTTAATAATTATTTAATAAGCAATTTATTTAGTTAAATTGAACAAAGAATCTTCGCATATTACATTCACTGAAAAGCTTTTTAAAGTAATTGTGAGAACTTTTATAAAAAATATTGCTGGTACATTTTATTTAACAAGCTTTTATGGCTCAGGCAATGTTTTTAAACTTTTTTGCTACAAAAGTTTTTCTTAAAGATTTCTTGCAATTTGTGGAACTTTATGATAGTCAAATGAATCTTAAGGATAGTTTTTCGTAATTAAAAAAACTTTTTAAGCGAAAAAAGCCTTTAAATCATAGAATTTTTTTTGGACAGAACAAAAAAGAGTTTATCTGTGGAAGAACAATCTAGATTTATATTATAAAAATGTTTCAAAATCAGAAATTTGATTTTGAAATCACTTTTTTAATATTTTAGACAGCCCAATAGCTTTTGTAGTTTAATGTTTTTTTAATAAATGGATTTGTATTTTATATCATTTTAATGGTATTTGAAGCTTTTAAATTAAGCTTTTTTAGCAAAAGATATCAAAATCTTTTCTTAAAACAAAGTTCGACCTTTATAAAGCATGCATTTTACACGAAACTAAAAATTGTAAAACAAATTTAGAAGCTTTTTAATAAACGACTTCATAATAAATATTTTTCCATATTATTATACATACTTATTTTAGTTAATTAAGAAAATTTAATTAGTTTAAATTAAATTAAGCTTCTAAAGCTTGGAGTATTAATGGACAAAAATCTAAGTTTTAACGCACATATCACACAAACTGTAAACAAGGCTAAAGGAGTTCTTGGTTTTATAAAAAGATGGGGAAAAGAATTTGAAGACCCTGATGTTACAAAACAGCTATTCACATCTCTTGTTAGACCAATACTTGAATATGCCTCCGTAGTTTGGGATCCGCATTATGACATCCATATAGAACGAATTGAATCCGTCCAACGCCAATTCCTTCTGTTTTGCCTTCGATCTAATTCATGGGTGATGGGCAGAAATCTTCCTTCATATGAAAAGCGTTTAGCATTAATAAAACTTCCTACGCTCAAAAGTAGAAGAATTGTGTTAAATGTATCTTTCCTGATCAATCTATTAAAAGGTATTACGAATTCCGATTATCTTCTTAGCAAACTTGAGTTCGTTGTTCCAACTCGACCAACACGGTGTTACCAGCCTTTAAAACTGCAGTACTTTCAGTCCAATTACGCAAATTTTGATCCATTCCGCAAAATTTGCAATGAATTTAACAACTTATATGCTTTCATTGACATTTCCGAAAATATACAAGTCACTAAAAGGAATCTAATCTTGTTGTTTAATCAATTAAATATAATTTAAGTTTAATCTCTTATTTCATAAAATCATTTATTAAAAAATAATAATCTTATATGTTTTTCAATTTTTGTAAATATGTAAAAAATTTAAAATTTATGTATATAGTAGTCTGTAAGGAATTTTCCATAGACTTAATAAAAAAAAAAAAAAAAAAAGGGAGCTTTTACGCATTATTAGTTAAGCACATTATATTCCAATGCTTTTAGAACTAACAGCTTTTATTATTTATACATCTCTCGTAAATTGAAGCTTTATTCATAAGGCATAGAAAAATAAGAATGTGCTTGTTTGATATTTAAAAACATTGAACTATTTAGATTAAGTACAACTTTAAAGCTCAAAACTATTAAAGTAAGCCGTATTTGAAAGAGCTTTTGGATATTTTTCCTTTTTTTTCATATTTAGTTTTTTTTTTAAATATTATTTAAATAAATCTTTCTACAAAAAATTTTAATTAAAAATATAGCTTTTTCAGTTTTTTTTTAACAACTTCTGTTTAAGACGTATTTTTATAGTTTTGCAATTTTTATTAAAAAAATTAGTTTTAGTTCGGTATTAGACTTCAAATCTTAAGAAAACAGTTCCTCTGTAACATTCATCTCTAGTGGCACGCAATCATAATGGATCCACCGTTTTGGTGAGAGAGTAAGGTGGTTGCTCTGGACATTTCCAAAGCGTTCGACCGTGTGTGGCATGGTGCGCTTATATCAAAGCTTATTGCTTTTGGTGTCGGTAACGACTTCGCTCGCTTTGTTTCGAGCTTTCTCAGAGATCGCACTATACGCGTTGTTATAGATGGGGTCTCATCCGACGAGTTTCAGCTAAATTCAGGGGTACCTCAGGGTTCCGTTCTTTCTCCTTCCCTATTTCTCATTTTTCTAAATGACTTTCTTGTTCAAACTTTCAACCCTATTTACTCTTTTGCAGATGACAGCAACATTTGTCATTCATTTTCCTTCGATCGTAGGCCAAGCCTTGAGGAGATTGGTGGCAAAAGGCAGAATATGAATGATACACTCAATTATGATCTTTCTACAATCTCTGAGTGGGGTCGTGCGAATTTGGTAGAATTTAATGCGCAAAAGACCCAATGTTGTATGTTAACCCATAGGTCCGTGGATTTAACGCTGTCACCTGTTCAATTGGGTGGTATTAATATTGAAGAATCGGATACTCTTGATGTTCTGGGCATGAGGATTCAGTCTGATGTCCGTTGGAATAAGCACGTTTTCCAGGTGTCGAAAGAAGCATTCAAGTGTCTCTGTTTCCTGCGACGGTGTAAGAAGTACTTCACTCCTTCCGATTTACTTAATATTTATACCACCTATATCCGACCGAAAATGGAATACAACTCCCATATATGGGCAGGGGCTTCAAAGTCTATTTTGGAGCTTCTGGACCGTGTGCAAAGGAGGGCGTCGGCGCTCATCAATGACGAGAGGCTATCAAGCTTTATTGACTCATTGGAGCATCGTCGGAATGTGGGTTGTGTAACATTGTTCTATCGATATTACCATGGAAATTGTTCTGCTGAGATAAGTGAACTTATCCCCAGGGCCCGTATTTTCATTCGAAACACTCGCTTATCTAGCAGAGCTCATCCGTTTGTAGTCGATTGTCCAGTGAACGGCACAACGCATTACAGGGAAAATTCGTTCATCAGCCGTACTAGCCGTATGTGGAATAAACTCCCAGCGAAGGTCTTCCCTGTCACTTACAATGTAGCGAAATTCAAATCAAATATTAACAAACACTACTCCCTCTTTCCTCCTCCCCATAACCTAATTTCCTGATATCAACAAAATGCATTGCATTATAGGGGGCATCCCCTGAGTGTTGGTCTAACGAAAAAAAAAAAAAAAATTGCTGGACTTTGCTTATGTGGTTTTTAGTCAAATTCTACAAATGTGGTTTTTAGTCAAATTCTAATTTTCGTCAGTAGACGTACACTAAGGGAACTTCTGCTGTATATATTTGTATAGTAATACAGTATATATATTTTTAAGGGAGAAAACAGTAATTTTTAAAGAAATTTCAGTTTTGACTACATTTGTAGGTTATTAAAAAAAAAAAAACCACATCAAATTACTCCACCATGAATATTATTACATTAATTTTATCAGTTTTTTTTGTTTTTATTTAAAAAAATAAAACAAATACAAGTTAGTCAATTTTTTACTACAGTTGTTGTTCATTTTTACTACATTTGTCGTTCATTTATCAAAACACAGTAAAAAACAAACGACTATGTTATTTAATTTTAATGTAATGTAAGTCGTTCTTTTTTAAGTGAAATTAATTTGTTTTTAATTACATATTAAAACTTAATATTGCAGACTTAATTCTACAGACTTAATTTTTTTTTTCTAAATACTTTCGCAGCCTTGGTTGTTCGTTTCGTTTCGTTTTTTTTTTTTTTTGGTTTGCTACACGAGCACGTTTTTTACCTTTCGAATCTGCAAAATATTCTCGGGAAGAGATAACGCTGCTTTTGATATCTGTTTTAATGCTATATTTAATTTTAATTTTCAATAAAACTAAATTTTAACTTCAACTTTCAAAACCATTAAAAAAAACATGACAATCTTAGTCATGAAAATTACCATCTTAGGGTATTTGAATTAATTGTTTGCGAGTTACTAAAAATTTGTACAAAAACAAAATAGCACTCAAATCTTTTTAGAATATCGCTATGCGATTAATAAATATATATACAGCTACATATATAACATGTGCGAAATTGAAATTTTTGATAACTTATAATTATGTTTAATATTATGTTTGCAGTACAAAAACTAGCAGATATTTTATCTTCGGGTATGCATAGAAAACTGCATCTATAAAAAACACAACAATGACAGAAAGCTTCAAGGTGCTGCTACCTTTTTGAAAAATTGTATACGCTATGTCCATCTTGGGGCCCTCTCCCCACTAATTTTAAGGTTTTTTTGAAAAGGGGTTTTCGAAAAAATTTCTGTATATGTTTAAAACACGTATACACATTTTAAATAAATTAAAAAAATTGAAACTGATTTGTAAAATAATTTAATTTTAAGCTTAAAGCTATTTGTTGCTCATTTTAAGTTTTCAGGTTTTTGATCAAACATAATAAATTTGGTACCAATCAAACATTCACATATTAATTCAAGCTTTCAAATATCTTTAGAGCTTTCAAATATTTACAATATATAATCTATTTGGTACATTAATGTTTGTTTTTATAGCCACTTATTTTGAATGAGCTTTTTTGAAAAAGCTTCTATGTGCAGAAGCTTTTTCAGATTTTATTTAAAAAGTTTCTTAAACTGATTTGTAAGAAAATTTTATATTTTAGCTTAAAGCTATTTGATGAAATTTAATTTTTGATAAAAAACTAAACAAATTATGATCCCACCAACTATTTACAAAATAAAACATATTATGCTCTTTAATGTTTTTTGTCACAATCTCCGACAAGTAATTTTAAAACTTTTTTCACATTTATGATCTTAATGCCATCAAGCAAATGTTTAAGTTTTAAACATTCCATTCTATATTAAACATATAAATATCAACAAAATTTTCTGTCTACAATTTTCTCTTTATTTGTGGTTAATTTTTAAATTAAATGATTGAAAACTGTTCTCACTATCCATTAATTTACGGTTTATTAATCATAATGAGTATTGAGTTTGGTTGATATGTTTATGTATGCAATCTACATGTTTGTACATGATTATAATACTTAGTAAAAAAAAATATACACATATTTGCATTAAAAAATATATATATGAAAATTTATCAATTAAATATTAAAACCTTAATAAATAACAAACAAAATGACCACCAACCATATACTGTACATATTTCTAGTGGTATGTGTGTGTTTATTATATACATACCGGTACATATACAAATGCATATATTAACAAACCATACCAAAGGACATGACTGTTTATTGCACTACGTTACACAGTGGGGTGTTGAACAAATATTTTGGAAATAAATCAGCCTAAGAAATGGCTGAATCGGATTGAAATGAAACTTCACACAGACATACATTCACAAGAACTTTTGCATAAAATTTCGACTGTTAATGAAAATTATTCAAGTTCGAGGCCATACTCTATATTTCTTTATTAGGATATTGTCCTCACAAATAATCTATAGTTTTATTGTTTTCAAATTTATTAATTGACCCTTTCAGGAATGTGTTGATAGATCTTTTTCGGGAATTTTCTACGTTCCCATCATCAGAACATGGGTTGAAAGCGGAAACAATCACATGCCAAACATCAAACATTCATATAAATTAGTTTACTCACTACATGAGAACTAATATATGAGCTCGAAGTTAAAGATTATCACAATTGATCAAAAAATAAATTGAAATCTTGTTGTTTGTGTGTAAATAAAGAAATATAGAGTATGGCCTCGAACTTGAATAATTTTCATTTTCATTGCACAATTAAAGGTAGAAAAAACATAATTTTTTTTTTTTTTGTTATTTTAGAAAGTGTTTTGCAACCGTCAGATAATGACAATCGGTATTAATTGTTTATTAATTACTGTAGAATTTTATTTTAGTTAGTCTCTTTACAGGAAGAAACAAGAAGAAAACATTTTTTTTTTTAATAAAAATTATATCAAACTTATTTTCGACTGTTATTTAAAAAGTTAATCCGTAAATTTATTTTAATTGAAGACGTAGTTTAATTTGCAAAGAAATATATTTTTAACTTTTCCGCATGTTATTCGATATACAAAATGAACATAAAAACGGACTTTCGGTATTAGCTAAAATTTTCTATTTAAAAGAAAAACTTTGTATATTATATTGAGAATTATATTAAAGGAAAAAAAAATATTGTTTTTACCGATTTTGTCTATTAATTTTTCAACAGTTGAAAATAAGCTAAAAAAATACAATTGTTTTAAACGAAAAGTAAGTAGTCATTTTTTAACTGATTTTCAATTAATTGAATGTGTATATTCAGTAGTCTTTACGGAATAAATATTGTGAGTGTAATCAATGTAATTTCAAACTTAACTTACAAAGAAAGGGTCTAGTAGAATCATTAGGCGCTGATAAATTAGACTCCAAAGTAGGACAACTCAGGTATTCAAAAATTTTGAGAGCTTGCCGATTTTATATTTGTTAACCGATTTTCAAAACTTTAAAACATTTCTGTAATCTGCTTTTAATGTCCAACAATAAATACGCTTACTCATGTGGGTGGCTTATCTCTTAAAGTGCATAAGTTTTACAAATTTTAAAATTAAAATTTAGCATTTTTTCAATAACCTGGTCCGGGTTTCTGCCAACGGATAAGGCAAAACATGTCCGATTGCTTTGCAAATTATTGGTGATATAGACAGCAAGGAATTTAATTAAATAAAACACAATCAATTCAAAAAACCTGATTTTTTCGGCGACGGTCGGTTATGAGTTGGCAGAACGTAAGGACAAGAAATTCTCATTGAGTTTGTGATTTAACATAACAAATATCTCTAGAAATTCTAATAACAAAGTCCCCTGAAGATTTCCTTGGGCAGGAATGAAACCCGGATAGGGACACGCCTACATCAGATTGTTTTTCACAATTTGTTAAATAAGTTTTGAGACTTTAGCACATTTAATTACTATAAATGCAATTAATGTTTATCCCGATGAAAATAAATTTAAAATAACAAATATGCAGGTGCTTGTGCAAATTTAAATGTAACTGACACTAATAGAAAACATATGATTTTCTATTGTTGATTTACTTGAATAAACGTCACTACATTGCTAGGTCTGTCAAAAAAAACAGAGTAGTATTTGGAAGATGACAAAGCCAATTGTGATAATATTTGGTTGTTGTTTTTGTTTTTTCTTTGATATTTTAAATTTTGAATCTCGCTCCTAGACGAGGACAAGAAATTCTCATTGAGTTTGTGATTTAACATAACAAATATCTCTAGAAATTCTAATAACAAAGTCCCCTGAAGATTTCCTTGGGCAGGAATGAAATCCGGATAGGGAGACGCCTACATCAGATTGCTTTTCACAATTTGTTAAATAAGTTTTGGGACTTTAGCACATTTAATTACTATAATTAACGTTTATCCCGATGAAAATAAATTTAAAATTAACAATATTGACTGTATTGTCCTGTTACCCGATTGATTACTGTAGTCAACCGTCGGTTTGAGCGAACTCGCCACCGTTGGCATAACGTTGGTAATTAAAAAAATGTTATGCTATTAATATACTTTAAATTCAATTAATTTTGTGAAATGTGTATAATAAAACGCATTTAAAAATCAACAATCCAGTTCGTTCTTAGTCTTTTACATCATATTTAAATGTGAAAAATATAATAAAATATTAAAAACCGAGAATGTTTCTAATTGTTTGTAATATATTGGTTAACACATTCTGGAAAATAATTTTTCGGGTGCTACTGGCAAAATACTTTCTTTGCATTCAAAACAATATTTTTCTGATGCAATATTGGCTTCGATATTTTCTAATAGGGTTGGCTTTACAAAAATATAAGTGGTTTGACAGTACTATTTTTGTGTACGGTTGGTACTTTCTGCTTGGGCAACTACGTACATATTATTGCGTTTTATGAAAATGATATATTCCAGTTGGTTATTATTCTCCTACCAGACATCTCCGAATTCGACCCAAATTTAAACTTTAACCAATTTGTTCTCTGAGTGCACCACCGAAATTGCAAAGTGAAAAACGGGTGCAATGTCTAAAATTTAGTCCAAATATGTTAGCATTATCCATTTTTAAAATCGCTTCAAATGTCAACAACACAGCAATAAATGTATAAAATTTTAGAATTTTTTTACAGTTTTTTTTAGGAATTGTGGGATTTCTTTTGTCCTATCTATATACATTTTCGTTTGTTTTAACAAAAACAATAGCAAGATAAAAATTTGTATTAAATGTTATTACTAAATAGCGTTAACAAATATTCTATTGGAAAATAAAAGTTTAAAATTTTCACAAAAATTAAAAAAAAAAAAAAATTCGGATATCCGAAAATTGTAGCTGATTTAGTTGAAACATGAAACCCATTTTCCATTGGCAAAAAAACGGTTATTGCAAAAATGCTTAATTATGATTTTCAAATTCGGATAACTTGTGCACTTTTAGAGATAACCAACATGAGTAAGCGTATTTATTGTTGGCCAGTACAAGCAGATTACAGAAATGTTGCATTTTTGAAAATTGGCATAAAAATACCAAGCTCTAAAAATTTGGAAGTCTAATTGATAATCGCCTGATGGATCTAGTTGGCAGTTCTTTGAAACGCAAGCTTTTAATTTCACTGATCAGCCAGTAAGAAATATCTCTATTATTTCCAAAATATTTGAGAAACACCCCACTGTGAGTTACGCGTATATATGTAGTAGTACAAGAGTACAGTTATATTTATTTACCAAAGACTGTGTCTAAAGTGTAGGTGTGTATGCGAGTTTGCATCTGTGTGTTATATGAGTCTGTATGAATTAGGGATTGCAATTGGGATTGATATTTAAAAATCCCGGGATTCGGGATTTCAGTATTTGTTTTTGTTAACCAAAAAATTCGAATCTGTTGTCGCTGTGTACCTTTCGTCGGGGAATTTCGGTAATTTTTTATGTTAAATTGATACATGATAATCGCTTGTAATACGAAAGCGATAGTTTTCTTTGTTCTTAAATGTAGCTTTTCTAACAATGGCTGTGTTCGACGGACGTTACCGCGGGTACCCAATTTTACTATAAAGCGTTTTTATTGTCAAATTTGTTTGTAAATAGTTGTTGTTTTGTGTAAATTGGGTTCCCGCGGGAACCCACGGTAACGACGTCGAAAATACCTAATATCGTGTTTTCATAAAATTTTCATGCCGCTTAAGTAAATTCGCTGAAATAGCGATAGTAAATCCGCTATAGTCCAGTCTGGCATCGAAATGCTATCGTTATGACAGGCAATAAAAATATCAAATTTGATATCGCTAATGATATCGTAATCTACGACAAAAGTAATAAAATATATTAAAAAAATACAAAAAAATAAATAATGAACTACACTCAAAAAAAATAAGTTAGTAGAAAAGTCTTGTAAATCAGGTATACTATTTTTCAGAAAATTTTTTGCTAAAATTATGTTTGCATGTAATATTTTAGTTATTCTTAGTCAGCACTTAACTGTTTTGAACTATTGTTTTACTAATATTTTACTAATGTTTTACTAATTAATTTTGCTAAAAACAATTGTGCTGATTAGCACATTAATAGTGTGGACGATAACCAGATTGAAAGATATACGCCGAATGAATTAGGTGTCGCGGCATGTCAGGATGTAATAGTGACGAGGAAAATGATACTAAAAAGTATAACTCTAGTAAGACATATAAAAAAAAACAAACATGTAAGATTTTGGTATCTATTTTACATACATAAAACAAAATAATGGATTGTAACAACTTAAATTTTGCGTTGTCACCGGCTTGTGAAAGTAATTGTCTATTAATTAAATAAAAGACAAAATAAATTATTTAAATTTAATAAAGATTAAATGTGTATTTGTAAACTAAATGTCTATAGAGATTAATAATCTAGTGTGGTCAAATTGCAAACAAATATACCGACAGGTAGACAGACTAAAGCGAAAGACAAAGGCACATATCTTAGGTAGATTTTTAGGTTTCTTTTTTCTTATTGCAAAAAAAGGGTTGTACATGTTATATTTTGTTATTTTTTCATTTCGTTTCTATAAAAGATAGCATAATTTAGACAACCATTGATGTAAGTAGTTGAAAGATGATTTTGTTTATGTTATATAGATATTACATTAATTCATGTCGTCAATTTGGAAGTATGAACATTTTTATATTTTGTAACGTATTGTAAATTATTTTTAAAAGAATCAGAAAAATATATTTTATGATTTTTAGCAAAATAAATTAACTAAAGTTTAATTTTTCTACAAATTTTTTGAGATTTTTTTTCAGTTACTAATATTCAGCAAAAATTTTATGCTTTTTAGCAAGAGTTTTTTAATTTCTAAGTGTTAGCAAAACTTTAGCTCAATCTAGTAATGTTGTTGACATTAGCAATTTGTTTTGCAAACACCCTCCTGACTAAAATTTTGCAGACTCAGTAAAAATTTTTCGCTGACTTAACTAACTTTTTTTTTGAGTGTACTAAATATATCACTATATCGTGTATTTATTTAAAATTTTATAAAAAAACACGACTTTTTAGCAATTTAACAATCAACAAATTGGAAATATTGCAAGTGTACCAGTTAAAAATTTTAGTGTTGTTTAGAAATATACCCAGGTAGAAATTATCAACCGTACCAAACAAATAGTACTTTCAAACCACTGCGAGTTTTGTAAAACACACCGTGTTAAAAATTACCAAAGATAAAACTTATACTAGGAAAACATTATTTTGTTCGCAAAACATGTGTTTTTTGCCACTATCACCAGTATCAACCGATCGTAGCCGACGTTTTGCCAACACTGTGCCGATTGAATTTTCTGCCTGGGTAATTATGAAAACTAAAATATGATAAAATTCAATAAAAAAAAGTAATTAATTTTAAATTTTAGCAAAACAAATCTAAAAAAATCCCGAAAAAATTCAGGAATTTACTTAATAACGAGATTTTGGGAATTACTAGATCCCGAAAATCTATGAATTTCGGCATTCGGGATTTACTAAATACCGGGATTTCCCGTTTGGCATCCCTAGTAAGAATACAATAACAGCATAATATGAATATTTCAATTTAAATGATAATTTGTTGAGTGGCTTTGTTGCTTGTATGTTGTTGTTTGTTGTTATGTTGTCGTCTGTAGTGTCTACTATGATACAATCAACAGTGGCAATTGCACACAGGCAGACACACCAACAATTGCTTTTGGAGAATGAAAAATAAAAATTATCATCACCGGAATTTTTAATGTGTTTTGTGCGTATTTCAGCAGGAGGTGAAGTAGTAGCAGGGGCAACAACTTTTTATACTCCATGTGGATTTAAAGTGTTTAAACAAAATAATAAAAACAACAACAATTGCGAATACACTCAAACATAACACACACGCACAAATTTAAAACTGTATGCGTTTATGCATAATTTCCTTACACTATGCCAACACCACACATTGAACATGGCGGATGTCCGCTAGCTGATAATGGTCTAGGTTCCCCATCCGGTCCCAATGCTGCTGCAGCAGCCGCCGCTTCCATTTCCTCTTTATATTCTGGTGTTTGTAATGCTGGACAAACTGGCATAACAATTAGTCTGGGATCAGGTCCTTCAGGTACGGATGCCATAGCAGGTTTTGATGATTCATTGTCTGGTTCCGGTGCTGGTGTTGGTAAGCTAGGACGATGACTAGCATCTGCTGCCAATGTGTTTTGCTGTAATGGTGTACCAATACGTTCATCTTGTTGTTCTCTCTGATGGCCAATTGCATGGCTTTTAGTCCAATAAA
Organism: Delia radicum; assembly: GCA_021234595.1. Classification (NCBI taxonomy): domain Eukaryota; kingdom Metazoa; phylum Arthropoda; class Insecta; order Diptera; family Anthomyiidae; genus Delia; species Delia radicum. The sequence continues at coordinate 138,019,048 of CM037855.1, read as the reverse complement.
AATTCGATGTACTGTGTGGTTCTAAAGAAATTAATGTTAAAGCGTTTTATTTGTTAGAGCAAAAGCAACATCAAAAAATTCTAAACTTTAATTGGAGGTATAAAAACTGAACTTTATTCTACTACAATTTTCTAAAGTAATTAATCTTTAGTCTATTATGTTTTCTAAAAGACAAAACTGAGGCTGATGTTACAGATAAACTTAATGCTATATCAATATAAAGAATTTAAAATAATTTTCAGTAATATATTTGTTGAATTTACAAAAACACTTGGTCCTTAAAAAAAAATAAAAGCTAAAAAATTTTTAGAACACAGCTTCGTGCTGCCAACCGAGTTTTTGCTAATTGCATGACTGAATGGTAACAGCAACTCAATTTTTGATTAAGACAAACTAATATCTCTCAAATTACTGTTGTCTGAAGTTATTTTATTTTATCACAACCGAAAAACAAGGATAAGACAACTACACTACACTATTCTATTTCAATTCTTTGTGGCGAAAATTATCTCGTGTTTTGCTTCAAATTTATCGAATTATGCAAAAAATATTTTACAAGAAAAAACATTTTACAAGAAAATTGTAAATTTCTTTATACACCTTTTAATAAAAAATTTTAAATAAAATATGAATTGCGTTTACGTAACTAGCAATTGTTTAAAAATTTAGGTATTGGGCGCCATATTAAAATTGTTAAGTATACTGAGGGAATTATCTGCATGATATCTATGAATTTTTGCATTACATCTATGAATTTTCACTGGAAGTCGTCCATTGAAAATGTTCATTAAATTAATGCAGCTTTTCTTAAAATTTAATGAAAAATTTCACATTTTTTATTAAAAATTTCATACGCCTAATGAAAAATTTTCATTAAAAATAGTTTCATTGAAACTATTAAGGTTTTTCATGAAGTTTAAGAAATTTTTCATTCACATTGTGAAGAAAACTTCATTAGTTAAGCGAAAAAAATTTCATTTAAATTCGTCCACGGAATTCTCTCTGTGTAAAGTTCATATAAATAAAAAAAAAAGGCACTGTCAATTGGAGCATCGGATTTTAAAATACCTTAACATGACGTTTAAAATTTTATTCCGATTTCAAACGTACAGCAAAGATAGAATAAAATTTGTCAAAATTAACATTATTTGTGCGATTCATCCATGCTTTAAGACCAGCCCGGTGGAGCATTAACAAAAATGCATTTTCTGTTCAACTGACTACGTTAATTTCAAATATAATCTCCAAAGCAAATTATAATTTTTAAATATCGCGTAAGCCACGATTTTAAGTCAAAAATTAAACTTTTTGAAACACCACAAAAATTGACAAAGATTTTTTTGAAAGCACAAAATAAGGGAGACAATTTCCATGAAATCAACAAAAAAAAATATTAAACAATCACTCAGGGAACTTCTGCTTTAAAAATATGTAGTTGTTTGGGTTGTAATACAGTTTCTTTATTTTTAATGTAAATGTCAGTCATTTGTAGAACAACTACAATTTTCAACTAACCTTGTAGTTCATTTGAAAAACAACTCACATAAAATGACTGTTTTATGATTTTACATTAATTTTTTATAGTTGTTTTTTGTTATTTAAAAAAATAAAAATAAAGAAATGTTTGTTTTTTTTTACTAACATATGTAGTTCATTTTTACTACAATTGTTAGTCATTTTTTGAACAATAAAAAACAAATGACAATATTAGTTGAATTTAATGAAATGTAAGTCGTCCTTTCTTTAAATGAAATTTCATTTGTTTTTGACTACTATTGCAGTGGTCTTTACCAACATAATTTCCTAAGTGATGGTATACATGTGCGAAATTTTTTTGCATTCAATCAAAAAATGTAATTTAAAGATTTTTAAAATTTAAACCGCCATAACTTTTGCGCCACTTGCAGAAAGTGATTCTCGCAAACGGATTTGAAGTCCCTAAATAGTGGTCCATTATCGTGTAAAATCATATTAATGTGCCATAAAGTGACAAAAATAAAAAAGTTTACCCTTAATTTAAATATTTTTGAGAATAGCCAACCATATATGTTAATTGTTAAATATAACACACAAAAATTGTATATGCTAATAGAAATTTTGCTGTTAAAAAATATTAAATAAATTCTTATTAAACTATGTCCACATTTATCTTGTCCATACATGGGTTTTTTTCTTTTTGTTATCATTGAAAGTTCATTACCATTAGTTGATACTAACGGAAATGAAAAAAATTTCATTACCATTAAATGATAATGAAATATTTTCCATTAGAAAAATCATTACTAATGACAATGAAATTACACTAATGCATAAAAAAATAAAAAAAAACATTTGTGTACAAAAAAAAATTCTGGTTTTAAACAACTTTTTAAACAATATGTCATAGCATGGATGAAATGTAAAATTTTTTCAATTCGAAGCGATATGGAAATACAGGGTGTCTGGTAGCAGATTTATATTTTCAAACTTAAATAAAAAACGTAATAATTGACACAAAGTTTTATTAAGAGCATTGAACGATAGAATGGAAATGCGAATTTTATTTTTTAAAGAGTATGTCTTCCGCCGAGTTGAACACACTGTTCAAAACAGAGCCTTGTGTTCTGCGCCACACGCTGCAGTAAACTTGGTTCAATTGAACTGATTTCTCGACAAATATTTTCCTTTACAGCCACAAGAGATTGGGGATTGTCATTATAAACCCTCTCTTTGAGGTAGCCCCATAAAAAAAATCCATGGGATCCACTCGGTCCATCACGTATTCGCCGAATACCGAACTTTGAACAAAATTGTCGACGAGCAATTACGTAAGAATCATTACTCTTAAAAAATGTCTCCACAGCGAACGCACGATGCTCACTCGACCACTGCGACATAGTGACTGACAAATCCGCACAATCGATAATTCCGACGGCGCCACCCTCCCTCCGCACCGTTTATTACTTTTCGAAATAATCGTATTTAAAAATATAAATTTGCCACCAGACACCCTGTACAACAAGCAATGAGTAATATTGGAAACGCAATTTAATGGAAAGGAGACTAAACATGAACGGTATGGAATGGAATGGAACGGGGAACGAGTGGAGTTGAAACATTAGTTACAGGTAACGAAATTGTATTGATCTGGGAGCGAACTTTGTTTTATCGGAGTATTAAAAGTAAAAAAAATCTAAATAAATCCCCCGTTTTCCGCTTTGTAAAAAAACAGAATCATCGGGCTCTTTTTCTGGCCTATTTGTATTAGCAAGGTGTATTAATACTCCTATGGAGCAAACATTTGGTCAGTTTTGCCCTAACTCGTTTAGTTTCGGAGATATCAGCCATTTAAACAAAACGCCATTTTATAAAACTAAAATGGCTTGTATCTCGAAAACTAAGCTAGATATAGAAAACCGATAAAATTGTTGCAAAACTTGACTCACGTAGCACGTACCGATAATGCAAATGTGTTAAGTGTTCCTATTTCAATCGTTCCCCATTTCATTCGATAACGTTTCATTTTGCCACCAATGTTCCATTCAAATATTGGAGTGTTTAAATTTGTGTTTTAGTGTTCGCATTCCATTTCGATATACCTTACTTGGTTACAAACCAGACTGAAAATTAATACGTATCTATATGATTTCAGAAATTTCGGGCTCATTTATTATTTAAAACAAGCATGAATCTGAGCGAGGATTTTCCCTCCCTGATTTGAGCAGTTTTGCCCAGCTTTAAAAACAAATTTTTCAATTGTACTTATTTATTTTAATTGATTCACTATTAATATTGTTAAACGAATTTTAATTTTGTTCGGTTTAAGATCATTTTATCAAATCCCAAATAGAAAGTGATAATTACTTTTTTATAACACATAGAGAAAAAAAAAAGTTTTATTCTCTATATGTTGTAAAAAAGTAATTATAAATTTATATATGGGATTCGATATGATCTTCAACCGAACAAAATTTAAATTCGCTTATTTAAAACCATTTTCAATCATCAATGAAATTAAAGCCTCAAATCATTATCATTATCATTAATTAAAAAAATTATATTATTTCATTACCATTGATATCAATGCAATGGTAATGAATTCATAATTTTCTTAGTCCACTTAATGCATTACTCCTATGATATTGTCCATTTAAATCCGTTAAAATAAACCTCAATGTAAGCCACTAGAAGACAAGATTCTTAATTGTCTTTAACAAAAAATTTTCTTTAGTATTTTCTCCACTTAACGCAGTCTGTACGGTATATAGTGAGATGCCTTCAAAATCCATAGTACATGAGAAGAAATTAGAAAAAGTTTTGAAATATCAACAGAATCTGAGGTTTAACAGCTGATAGTTTTTAATAGAAAATTTTCGCATAATCTAAGGGCTTTTGCGTGTTAAAAAGTCTTCATAGGGTAAAATCCTCTGAATTTGAGGGAGGATGAAAAGTCCTTAAGTAACTTGAATCTGAAGCTCCTTTTATAAAATAATCCTCATGACGGTTTTCATAAAGGGAAATTCCTCAAAACCAGACGCAACTTATATAGGAAAAGTTTTTCAAATCAGAGAGGTTTCAATAGCAAAAAAACCGAAGAAACTAAGAGTATCTATAGGAAACAAAACATTAAATATGAGATTCTCATTAATAAAAATTAATTTGAATCTATCTCCTCTCTGACGATTTGAGATAGAAAATCTTCAGATCATAAAAAAGTAAATAAGATGTAAGACAAATCGTATTATTTATTTAATTGTTTATAATAAAACTCATAATATAGCCGTTTTTTCCACACTCAATTGTTAGAACCTAAATCAGGCGGTCATTGAAGCGATTGCCATCGGAAATTGGTTTTCTCAAGACATTTCAATCATTCGTGACGGTTATGCCGTTAAATCTTAATATCCTTGCAAATAACCTTATAGTTATTATTGTATTGAGGATGATCCTATAAAATTGTTATGAAATTCAATCTTTTTTCTTAATCTCAACCTTTCTAAATTAAATTTGTTAACTTAATTGCGACTGTATATATGACGTTAAAATAACAATGTATTAAAATACATTATAAAATTTGCTATGTGGCGATGTCTCAACTTAAACGCAAAGTTGTCAACACTGAACGTAAAAACCATACGTCAATCTGGTAACGTTGTGAAATAGAGACGGAGGAGATTAGAAAAATAAACAAAAAATAAACTAAAAATCTAAAAATAGAATATTTGTGTTTGTTAGTGTTAGTATTGGTCACTTCTAAGTATAATAAACAATAACAGAAAAAGTTAATAGGAAAGAAAACTACAATTTAGCTGCATTACATTCGAGGCAATAATTGGGTGTGATCGCTAAACCGTCTTGACTTGGTAGTGTTACGTTTATAATGGAAGAAGAAGCGCAGGTTTGATTCTTGCAGCAGCAGGTTGTTGAAACAATTTATCATATAGAGACAATCTGACAATTATAAGACACAAATAATAAAAGAATTTAAATGGAAAATCACTGATTTAAAAATTAATAAAAACGTTTATTCTTCTTCTTAACCTCAATTTTCCAAAAAATATTTTTGTTAAAAAATAAATAAAAAGTAAATATTATTTGAAAGATATTTCAAATGTGTTTGACAAAAGTTTTGAGTTCAAACAGTTCCTACACGTGTGAAAACATGAAGGTGAATAAAAAGTTGTTACAATTCACCATTAAGAGTTTCGCCACTGTATATACTGTACTATAGGCCAATTCATAGATATGACAATTTTATGAATGCCCCTAATGTATTATCAAATTCTCATAAAACAGTTCAATTTCATAGAATGACGAATGATTTTAGTATATTTTTTTTTTTTTTGGTTTTCAAATTTTAATTGTTTTGCAATTCTTTGGGAAAGAATTTGCTTTTTAGATGTATAAATAATTATTATTGTTTTTTTTTTTTTTTGTTTTGCAATGATAAAAGAAAATAAATAAATGAAAAAAGACACTTACGTAATGAGACGTTCACATTCAACACAGATATTTTGACCAGTTGGCAAACCACCAGTACTTGGGGGTTTTGGTTGAGTTACTGGTGCAGTAACATGTCTAGTGGTTGATGATTGTTGTTGTTGATGATATTGCTGTTGTTGTTGTTGGTGTTGGTGTTGATGTGGGTGTTGATGTGGGTGTTGGTGTTGTTGTTGTTGTTGTTGTTGTTGAGGTTGTTGGTATTGTTGCTGTTGTGGCTGTTGATATTGTTGTTGTTGTTGCTGTTGTTGTTGCTGTTGTTGTTGGTATTGTTGTTGTTGTGATTCTTGATATTGATTGTTGTTGAGTGCTAAATATTTGTTTTTTGTTTTTTTTTTAATGTTTTTGAAATTTGTGTCATTGTATTGATGTTGTAGTGGATAATATTGAAATGCAGTATTTAGTTAATGTGTACGATTAACACATGAATAATAGGTACACAAACAGACATACAAAGAAAATTGAAAAAAAGAGAAATTTGAATGAGTTTCAGATGATAGAAAAACAAAAATAAAAAAATGGATGACAAAAAGTACTGAACACATCTTGATTATGGAACAAAAAATATGTTTTAATAACCCAGGTGAAAATGATAATATATAGTAATATATGAACATGCATGAGTCCGTGCCTGAGCATATATTGTTTCGTATATCAACATGTATGAAGATGTATGCCATGTTTGGATATGTTTCAAATCATCATACAATCATCATACAAAAAGTTCATATATGACAACGTATGATATTATGTATTGAAATATAGTTATGCTAAATATGCTTCCATATATGATATTAATTTTATGCATATATGATTATATATTAACTTATATATCATTGACATGAAATTATTGTTGTTATAAAGGGTGATTTCTTAGCAACTTAGGGTTCATACAGAGGAAAATATCGCAGCTGTGTCCGCTAGTGTTGTTGATGACCGCGAATTATCGATTCTGCGCCGTTCGCAGCAATTGGGCCTCTGTCGCTCCACTACGTGGAAAATTTTGCTTAAGGATTTGGGTGTAAAACCTTTTAAAATGCAGCTGGTGCAAGAATTGAAGCCAGACGACCTACCACAACGGCTAACTTTTGGTGAATGGGCGCTGGTAACGTTGGATGAAGATCCACTTTTTTTATAGGAAGCTCATTTCTGCACTGTTTGGTGTGGATTCATTGGACCATACTTTTTCAGAGACAACGAAGGCAGGACCGTTACTGTGAATGCCCAGCGCTACCGTGTGATGATAACAAATTTTTTTTTGCCCAAAATGAAAGAGCTGGACTTGGGTGACATGTGGTTTCAACAAGACGGAGCCACATGCCAAAGAGCACGCGAAACAAAGGCCCAATTGAGAGGCGAGTTCGGTGACCAGTTTATTTCACGTTTGGGGCCGGTCAATTGGCCGCCTAGATCGTGCAATTTAACGCCCTTAGACTATTTTTTGTGGGGCTATGTTAAGGCTCATGTCTATAGGGACAAGCCCGCAACGGTTGCCGCACTGGAAGCCTATATTGAAGAATTTATTCCTGAGATACCGGCTGATATGTTGGAGAGAGTATGCCAAAATTGGACTCAGCGTATGAACCATTTGAGGCGTAGCCGCGGTCAACATTTACATTAAATCATCTTTAAACATTGAATTATATAGATCGTTCTATCGACTTAAATAAAGATTTCATACATTTCTCTACATTTTATGTGTTTTTTTTTTTAAATCAAATCCGTAAGCTCTTAAAAAATCACCCTTTATAAGAACATGTATCATTGATTTAGAAAGAAAAAAAAATACTGTTTTTTAAAGTCATTAAAAGTTAGATTTTTAAGTCTCAGAATCTAAAACTGACTTTATTTTAAAATTAATTACTCAAAATAGACTCGCTAAGTGTTCCGCACATATAAAAGAAGAATTAGGAAATGAAGTAGAAACAACATTAAATTAATTAGAAGCAGCTTTGAAATCAATCATTTGAAGGTTGTTTTCTATTTAGTTTAAGTATGGTTTTACTTATTTTTAAAACCCGGAAATAACATCCGTAATGATGAAGTATTAATTTAAATATGAAAAAGTTTATTTTAACTAGAATCATATTTATTTTAATAAGTTTCATACTTGATTTAAAATTTTTTGTAAAACACTAAGATATTGATTTAATAATGAAATAATAATTGATTTAACTGTGATTTTTTTTTCTCTGTGTACTATTTTACAGAGATAATTTCCAACTTGCGTTACATATATTCACTTCATTATTTTTTGCAAAAATGTATTGCATTTCAATTTATCTTATATATTATTAATTTTATAAAATAAGTTAAAATAAATTTCATGATTACATCTGATTCATGAACATATAAGTTTACTTCGTGGTTAAGAAAACATAGTAAGACTGCGGTTTTCTTAACCACGAAGATTTTATGTTGTACAGGGAATGGCGTATTTAAAAATTTCAATAAAAAAAAACTTATCATTTCGAATTTTCAAATTTTCCTCCATATTTTTTGTTTGTTGTTTATTTTCCAAAACAACAAATCTATGTTTGAAATTTCTGTCAAAATAAAAACTAAAATATACAAAAAAAAAAAAAAATAGAAGAGATTACTTTTTTTAAATTTTAAATAAGAATTGTTTGTTTTTTAAAATTTATTGAAAATTAAGTTAAATTGCCACACTAATGCTATAAACACATAGACCACAGCAGACTGCAGAGCTACACGACTGCAAATGCCGTTGACTGCAATCGTCGCCGTGTGGTCAGCTACTTATTATTTTGGAAACGACAGCAGCATAGTAAACAGCTGATCACGATTCAATTTAAAAATAACAACAGCTGTTTTTTATACAAATCAGGGATGTTAAAGTTGGTACAATCGTACTTTTTTTGGTACATTTTGACCTTCTAAAGTACCGTGGTACTACCGCGACTCATTTGGTACAATTTAAAAATTTTTAATTTTCCCCTTTTTGAATTTTTATTATAGCAAACAAATTGTTATTGTGTCCTTTTTCATTGCATTTATTCGTTTTATGTAATGAGCTCTTAAAATATATGCGACTATATCCGCCAGATTTTACGATTTATCATCATTTTAAGGATTTTGAAGAATAAAGTTGGCAATTTTTTTTTTTTAATATCGATTAAAAATTTACGATTTTTTACAAAATTTATCTGGCAGCTCTTACATATATTGACAAAGAAGTGAAAATTGATATATAGATATGGCATCACTTATAACATATGGGAAAACAGTGGACATTAGAGTGAGGTGAGTTTCTAAAAATAGAACTGTTGTGTTGTTGGAGTTGTACTTCTGAGATTATGTATGCAAGAACAAAAACACCGTGTATTGAATAAAACTAGTTTTAATCACAACAAAACTCGACCTAACTATAGCTCAGAGGGCTAAAGCGCTCTGTCTAACGTGTAGTGCGAGTGCATGTGGCATTAGAAATCAGTTTATCTATACCACGGTCAGTGATTGCACAGAAAAATTTCATATAGACGCAATCGAACAAATAAAAACATAACAAATATTACATTATTCAAAAATTCAAAAAAAACAGGGTCACTGACGAACGTTCAATACCAGAAACTGCGCAGTCTGATTCAGAAAAAATTGAATATTTGCAATGTAGATATGATTTTTAGAAAATACACTCATTCTTCTCTACCACGCCTTTCACAATTAAATTAAATAAAATTGCATATTAATTATAGTATTAACTGCAATTGTCTGAAAAAGACGTTAAAATTCAAACTCAAACGAAAATTAAATTATTGTTAAAGAAATGAAAGAAAATTCCAAACAATCTTATATATGTTTAATTTAGAACGAGCTCTCAACCTCCGTATATTTACAAAAATAAAGCAAATCAAACATATTAGCTAGGTTAATACTAGTATTTCGATCTGGTTAAAGATCTCATCAGAACCCAATGTTTTAGAAAAGTTATAGCCTCCATAATAGGCAGAACTTTAACAAAAAACCGATTAATCATTAATTTTGCTCCATTCTTGTCTTCTTAGTAAAAATATTACTTGAGCCAGAGTAAAAACTAAAATTTTTTTAACTGAAGTCGTTAAAAAATTAAAACGTTTGTAGTTTTTGGTCGGTAGTAGCTAATTTTCAAAATGAACTGAATGTCAATATGTTTCCAGACATTTCTAGTCGTTGCTGGAATTTTATCCATTCCACACTGGTCTGCAAATGTGGAAAGAGTTTTTTTCTTTTCAAAATATAATAAAAACTAAGGAAAGAAACAGACTACTTTAGCCAACATTATCAAGTCTCATACAGACTAAGGATTGGTTAAGAGCGACAAATTTATGCTGCTATGATGTAGAAATTCCAAATAGTTTATTAACTAAACAAATAATTCCATGATTTGGTCTCATATATTCATAAGACTTTTTTATGCCTTATTTTATTCATACATATAATGTATGTTATTGGAAGGTTTTGTTTTTTTTTTTTCTATACAAGAGAATTTTTATGTATTTTTTTTTTGTTGTTTTAATAAATTTAAAAAAAAATGGTACCGTCAACGTCCAAAAAGTACAATTTTTTTTGGATGTTGGTACAAAATTGAAAACTCCATTTAACATCCCTGATACAAATGCATTTTTGTTTCAGTAGTGCCAATTACATCTTTTTTTTCTTTATTAAAATAGAACAACATGCTTGGTTGTAGACACGTATATAAAGTTCACTTAAAAATACAATTACTTATTTATAATACATTATTATAACGTGAAAATAAATTTATATAACCCCTCTTGAATATTAATGCAATTATACCATTTGATGTTGCGACGTTTTTTGTGTTTAACAAAATAAAATATTTTTAAGCACTAATTTGTTACATATTTTGTTTTATTGTCAACACTATTTTTGTTTTGCAGCCAACAAAAATAGAAATTAACCTAAGTTGACTACAGCGGCAAAAGTAGTCAGGTAGCCGTGTAGTTGTGTTGGTGCCAAAATAATTGTTTTCATATAAACGTGTGTATTTTATTTTTGACAGGCTGTAGTCGTGTAGCTGCAGTCGTCTATGTGTTTATAGCATTAGTTCCGGAATGTTACAACATAAAAAATAAAAAAAAGGGAGAAGTTTCACCCATCATTTTTGCAAGTGGTAAGTTTCAAAACCTACCTTTGAAATATCTCCGAAAAATTTGTGGTTTTCCGGAAAGTAAAAGAAAAGAAAAATATTCGAAATTTTCAAAATGTGAACATATGTATATGATCTAAAATATGTGATCATCTATGCATCATATATGGCCATATACCTTCATTTTTCGGATCCGAACATATATGATCATTTTCACATGGGCAGTTTAAATTTTAAAAATAAAAATTCTGTATTTTTCAAGGTCTTTTTATTTAAGTTTTAAAAAAAAATTGATTTGAAAAAAACAACTTTCAATATTATTTTAACCGCTAAACGTAACACTACTTCTACTATACGGAAAGAAAATAACATTTTTTTGAACTTTTCCAAAATACTTAAAACATTTTCTAACTATTTATTTTATTATCCCAGTTAATCTAAAAATATTTGCAAACTAAATTTCCTCTCCATCATCCAATTGAAATAGATTTTGCCCATTATTTATAATATATAAAGTTTTGGCTAAATTATAATAATCATTTATATTACCTGGTGTAGATTGGCCAGATTCTTCTTCACGCAAGAATTTCAAAACCTCAGACTTTTCAGCTTGGTATTCCTTTTCGTTTTTCTTGAAGTTAACACTGTAAAAGAAAAACAAAACCAGCAAATATAATATATAAAAAAAATATAATATTATTACGGCCTTAAAGCAGGCAATGATGTTTTGCATATATTTAATGTGGTCGATACACTAGGCAACAAAACTTCCATACATTACAAGATTAAAAAAAAAAATAACACAGGAAGATTAAATTTGTAAATTTTGATATTAGGTTGTCTCGTAGACAACCAACAGTCAATTAAAAAAAAAAAACTCAGAAATTTAAATTTCTTAAGTTAACTTATTTTTTGTTTTGAAATATATTGAAACATTTTTTTAAATTCACTCACTCTATTATATATTTTACTGTTTGTAGTTTATAAAATTACCTTTTCTTACTTTATAAAATATATTGAACAGTTGAAAATAAACTCTTAAAACTAAAGTTTGAAATGTATGAAAACTAATGACACTTAATAAAAAAATAAGTCTTTGAAATAATTGAAGAGCTAATTTATGAAATCGAATAAATTTTTTTTTATGAAACTGAAATTTTATAAAAAAAAATGTATGCAAAATTTCTTAATATTCATAAATTTTTTGGATATATTAAAATTCTTCATTGAATCTACGAATAACAATTCTTCAATTCATGAAGGATAGGGGAAACTTTTTTTCTTTAAAACCCCATTTATACTAACACCCAAAAAAACAGACCTGGTCGTGGCTACCGTATTTGTTGCCAATCGAATGTCTCTCTTGCGGTTTTTCGGTTGTGATAACAATTATTTGAGTAAAACAACAGAAACTTTGTTACTGGTTTTATCGGTTTAGCCAGGCCGTAAAGGGGGGAGACTTCTGCCTTTGCTAAAAGTTATCAAATCACCGAGTGAATTCATATCCAAAGGAATATATATTTTAAATTTCAAAATTCCAGCAACAGTGGTTTCGACATTCCGCCAAGATGGAGACTTTTTACCCTTTACGAAAGCATTTCAAAAATCCCGCTTTATCGGTTAAGCCAGGCCGTAATGGGGGAAAGACTTTTCCCTTTGCTAAAAAGTATCAAATCAGCGAGTGAATTGATATCCAAAGTAATATATATTTTAAATTTCAAAATTCCAGCAACAGTGGTTAGACATGCCGCCAAGATGGATGCTTTTTACCCTCTCTGAAAGCATTTAAAAAATCCCGTTATAGCGGACGTTTACGCCGGATACGGAGCCTACGTGCCACCGGCGGTTTGGACATAGTCAGTCAATAAGTAAGGTTATTCTTTTATATTCCATCGTCCTCACGCCTATTTTAAGGACGGAACGATATTCAACCACATTTTGTGCATGAATGCAATTAAACCAATCACGTATTCCCATATAAAAAATTTCAAAAAATTCGTATAAATATTTGGGCAATAAGCATTCATAATCCGCTTTAGGAGTTACAAATACCAAAAAGAAAGTTTCTGGTTAAACGCCCAAATTTACATACATACATATATATTTACCGTCAGTAAAGCCCAATCATTTAAAAAAAAGTGTCTCTAGTTTATGCAAATACTTTCATTGTTTTGCACAAATTAATAAAATATTTGTTACACAGTGTATTCGCTTTTCAACAACAACTATAAATAAAAATTATGCAGTATACTTTACGGAGCGAACATTTTTTTTTAACCAACAACATTGTTTTGTATATCTATAACCTACACACAAAAAAATAAGCTCCAAAATGTTTGCTGAATTTAATATTTTTTTTTTGCTGATATTATCAACTTTTCTGCAAGAATCCTCTCAGCAAAAATGTTTCTGACTTTACAGACTTTTTTTTGAGTGTACTTTTTTGTTTTGTTACAATTTTTTATAAGTAACAAATATAAAGTAGTTTTACACTGGCGGTACACCGCACAATACACTACGCTATGCTTAAAGGCATTAAGAAAATTAATTTAACTTTTTATGGTTAAAACAAAAAAAGAAAGCCTTTAAACAATTTTATGTATTCTACTAGCAGTGAACTATGCGTTTAACTATGTATGTACAATACTAACTATGAACCTAGTTACTAAAACAATATGTTTTTCTAGTTTTCTAGGTTAAGCTTTGGTTTTGTTGATACAATTGTTGTTGCTGTTGTTAGTTTAGTTAGGGTAGAATATGTATGCAATGTTTAAAGGAACTTCACTTTCATATTTGAAAATCCTTAGAGTAAAATTTAGAGGGAAAAAACAACAACTTAACATACACCAGAGACTCGTACAAAACAGTAGAAAGTGAGAGGAAAGTTTAAACTAGTAAAAAAAAAGAACTTTAGCAACATTTTTAACTTTGGCCCTCGAAAGAAAACACAAACTAAAGTTATGGATGGAAAAAGTGTAAATACGCGAAAACGAATATAAACAACAATATTGCACAATATAAAGAAACAGAAGCGTAGTGAAAAGATAAAAGGGAAAAATTCTTTAGAAAAAGTTTGGTCTCAAAATTTTAAGATTTTTTTTTTATAATAAGAGAAATTATCACTATTTTACTTTAAGTAGATTGATAACAAAAAAAAATTAAACCTCTTTTCGTACATTATACACTCATAATATTCCATGCATAAAATTACGAAATTATTTCAAAACTACAAAAACTTTCGTAAAATGTACACATTTTCGTTTATATTTATTATCAGTGTAATGTTTAAAAAAGATCACTTAAATTTGAACAAATATTTTGAAAGCTTTTCAAAAGCTTTAAACAATTAAAAAAAATAATAAGAACATTAAGAGCCAGTAATGATCAACTCAACAATTCATCAATGATAGTAATACATTTTCGTGCTCAATTAATACTTACTACATATTATTAAAAGTACTTTCTATAGCACAATTTTTACCAATGTATCTTTAAAGACACGTCTATTTTTAAGAGCATGAACCTAAAGATAAGATAAGGTCTTGGTTATAAACATTAGAGTTCGTCACGAAAATTAGATTTTGGGATATAATCACTCTTAGAAGAAACTAAACTATTTAAAAAAACTTTTGTTTTCCCGTTTTTAAAATGCACCATTTAGGTAGAGAGTGGTCGGAAAACTCTCTGGTGGAGCATGAACCTAAAGATAAGATTAAGGTCTTGGTTATAAACATTAGAGTTCGTCACGAAAATTAAATTTTGGGATATAATCACTCTTAGAAGAAACTCGACATTCGCTTCTACGCCAAAAACAATTTAAAAAAACTTTTGTTTTCCCGTTTTTAAAGTGCACCATTTAGGTAGAGAGTGGTCGGAAAACTCTCTGGTGGACGAATATTACTCTACAGAAAATTTAAAAATATTTTTCCAGTAAAAAGCTAAAATTACGAAACTTTTGAGCCATATTCCGTCAACCAATTCGAAAAAGTGATATCACGGCACCGAAAGCTATTTTATTTAGCCAATACTAATTTTTTCAGAGCTACAAAGTCACTTTTAACCCGGTAAGTTGATACACTGATAATAATCCATGATAAAATTACGAAAAAAAAATGTCAAAATAACCAAGTTTTTTGTAAAATAAAGGAAAATTTGTAAATTTTTCAAAAGTTTTTTGTAGTTTTGACAATAATTTCGTATTTCTATGCATGGATTATTATGAGTGTAAGTAATTTAGGAGCCGGTCTTATGTTCACCTACTACAGGCCTGGTACTTTCATACACATCACGGTATAGAGCCTTTTAAATCAATCACGGGATAGCATCTATGGAAACCGGTACTGTTTTTACCTACCACGGGACAAGTGCTCTCAGACGCATGACATGACAGAGACGTGAGAGGCAATTTAGGAACAGATCCCGTTTTCAGATAAAACAGGACTGATAGTTTCAGACCCATCTCGTGATAGAGACTTTTAAACTGGTCACGTGATATGTACTTTATAAATCGGTCATCTTTTCACCTATCGCATGATAAGTATTTCAGGAACCGGTCCTGTTTTCATGTATCACGGTACGTACTTTTTAAAGTTCACGAAAAATTTTTGTAAAGTTGACGAATTGGGAAAAATTTTTTATGATTCTCTAATATACAAAAAAATTTAAATTTCCAATATCGCATAAAAATAACGAATCTTCAGAGGTTTTGTTAGTTTTTTTAGTAAAATATAGCGTTAAAAAATAACGCACGAAAAAAAAAAAATTTCGAAACCGGTATGATTTTTGAATACAACAAAACGGTTAACCGGTTTTGGACACTCTAATTAGGAACGCACTTGTTTAATTTCAAGGTGCACGCTTTAGCGGTTTGGACAGGCCACCATAGGGGAGACTTTTCCCATTTTTAACCCCTAATTTAATACGTTTCTGGGCAAAATTCCAAAAAATACCATAACAGTGAGTTAGGTCTTATAAAAAGGAACACATATTCCAAATTTCAGGTTTCCAGTCAAAATTGTTTGGGCCCAATGTGCAGGCGGCCAAGAGGTAGACTTTTTCACTTTCTGACGTAGTGACGCATTTCTAATCTTATCGGACGTCTAAGCCGAAAAAGGAACCTACGGCCAAAATTTAAAGTTCTTTTAGGGATATGATCTGTTCGATGTTGAGTCACAATATTAATATTTTTACCCGTGTAAATATTTTCATGTAAAAATTAACCAATTTACCAACTCTTAATAATTGTAAAAATTAGATCTACCACCATGCTTAAATACCCCATATTGTAACAACATAACAAAACACTTTGAAATAAAGTTATTGCGCTCTTTTTGTGCTAAGAATTTAAAGTGAACATATTTTGTTTAAAGACTTTTAAGAACTAAATTTTTATAAACCTATTTTCTATTACAAAAAAAAAGAATATTTTTTTAACTTACCCAAGGACACCACCAGCCAAAACTTCAGCCTGAGCCGAGAGTGTTTCTGCAATAGATTCATCGCTATAAATGCCAACTGGGCTGTTGTATTGTTTATTGACAATGCTCTTAACGTTACCATCAACGCCATTGCCCTAAAAAAAAATCAAGTAAAATATAATGATAAATCCAAAAGATAAACAAAACAATGAGTAGAAAAAAAATCTGGAACAAAAATCTATGAAAACTTTTTGTTTCAAAGACAATTTTTATAATACCATGAGTTTATTAGATTCATTTTATGATTTTTTATTGTTTATTTTTCCAAAATGAGGTCATAAAGTATTTTACTTAAAAAATGCCCAAGTGTATAGTAATCAAAGGCATAAAAAAAAAGTTAAACTTTTCTAAAGTAGTGATATTATTTTTGCTTCTCTTTTTTGTTTATAAAGGAAACAGTTGAAAACAATAAAGGGATTTAAAAACTGCGTATAAAACGTTTAATTGGCACTGTTTAGCAGAGTGTACTTAAAAGCTGTATAATACAGTTTTTAACTTAACTAAATGATCGTTTAAATACATGAGATCTTTTTTTTAACTCATTAATGGCATGTCATAGATCTGCTGGACATTCTTCAATCAAACTTTGCCGATATATATGAAGAACAATGCTTTATTAAGAAATGGTTGTATTTTTTTTTTTGACTTAAACCGCTTTCTGGAGGAAATGTTAGCATCCAAAGTTGAAGCTTTGATAGCATATGAATCCAAGACGGTTTAAGATATTTTAAAAATTTAAATTTTGTATAATTTTGTGATGAAATATTTATTCAAAAATAGTTGAAAAATAATATTTTTTAATATTAAACGATTTTTAAAATTTTTTTTGGAAAAATATCGTGGTTGTTGACCATTTTTTAAAAATGACATATACCAACCCTGAATATGTAATTTTTATAAGTTTCGTAGTGTTTTAATAAAACTCATCTATTTTTA
Source organism: Delia radicum (assembly GCA_021234595.1). NCBI lineage: Eukaryota > Metazoa > Arthropoda > Insecta > Diptera > Anthomyiidae > Delia > Delia radicum. The sequence goes on along the minus strand of CM037855.1, from coordinate 138,001,546 downwards.
TGTTTTGAGTGAACACGGAATAAATATTGAAGTATTTTAGAATTTGTGTAATTAAAAACAATCATCGCCCGATCACACTGTGGGTTCAAATGGTCGCAAAGTGGTGATTAATTGAAATTTAGAAATCAAGTTTTTATAATTATGTTTGGTATTGGGTAAAAATAGATAAAATTCTGCATCAATAGTTGTTGCAGCGAGCTGTCAAAGTTAGCAAATTATTGCTGTTTTTGCGAGAAAAGTGGAAAAATTTAAATTCTTTACTATTCAAGGGCTTATTTTTTCTATTAAATCTTTCAAAAGTAAGCCTTTTGTGATAAAACCTTCAACTTCAGATATTCTAGTACATAGCAAATACTTTTTTGTTTATACAAATTATGTGTAAATATTTTTAATAATTTTTTTAAAAAAGGTCTAAAATGGTACATTTTTCACATTTAACGGGACACACTTATTAAGTTAGTTATAGTTGGGTTTAGTTTTGTAGATTTGAAAAAAGTATAAGATTTCAGTTCGTATTTACAAAAAAAAAAAAAAGCCGCGACAATGAGTAGCCCTTTTTTGATATTTTCATTTTGGAATAAAAAGACCAGTAAGTGTGTTTTTTGTGTTTAATTTAGAGATGGGTACGTGAGCAGAATTTTGCGTGATCACGCGTGAGTGTGAGCGAAACATAAATTTACTAACGTGAATGTGAGTGAGTAGAATTTTTGCTTGAGTTAGTGTGCGTGAGTCAAATTTTACAAAAAAAAATATATTTCTTTTGATTTTAATACTTTCTTTAAATTTTTCACCGATTTCATAAGTTTAGGGCTGTTAAAATACAAAATAACTTGCAAAATTGCATATTCAGAGTAATTTTGAGTAAAACATTCACAATTTCCCTTAATTTTTACATTTTGCTTTTTTCCGGCACGATCTTCTTTCGTGAATTGGAGTGATTCACTTGAACCACGCGTGATCACGCATGTGTGTGAGTAAAATCTGAATTTACTCATGTCAGCGTGAGAGAGTTCGAGTAAAAAAAAAAATTTCTCGTAAATGATTGTGCGTGATTGGCAATATTCTCATGAGTAAGTGTGAGTTAAAATTCACTCACATGATCATCTCTAGTTCAAATATTGTCTTTTTCTATACTTTTGTTATTGTTTTTGTTGATTCATTTTGTTTTGAGATGGGTGCGTGAGTGATTTCGATCACTTAAGCTTACGTACACACAATTTTATCACGCACAATTTACTGAAGATAAAAATGTGTTCAATACATTAAGCAAAATTCAAGAGCTTTCATCACGATCACTTTGCTCACAAATGCAGTCGGGAAAAGTCCAATGCAGATATTTTCAATAGGTTTTTTCTAAGTTCTGACCCATTAATATCTAGCAGAAAAAAAATATAATATATCAACTACATAAAAAAAATATTTTTCAATTTTTTTCAATTAAATTGATTTGTTGAAAATTTTAAAAGCTATCAATTAAAAATGAATTGAATGAACTAAATATTTGCTCAAATTAGCAACTTGATTGACATTTTTTATTTTATCACCTAAAAGCATTTGATAAAAAAAAAACAAAATAGCATCAACGTATTATTGTTGTTGTTTTTTGTAATATTTATATTTGTAGTTGTAGTTGTTTTTTATAAATGTTTGTGTATTAGTAATAAATACATATTTTAAAGTCATTTAAAAACGGTATTCAAAAGTTCTCATTTGCTTTTTTTGTTTATTAAGTTGAATCATTTAATTTTAGTAGGTTAAATCTGAATATTTATTTATTGTAGAACATTATCATTAAATTGATAATGTAATTTTTAAGTTAAATTTTGTTTAATAAAATGTAGTAATTTTTTTAAACAAAAAAATGCTAAAATTTACTAAAAAATGATAAAAAAAAAACTCTAATTTCAAATAAGTGCTAATTTATGGAAACAAATGTTTTGCATAGTCCCCACATTTTAACAGAAAGAAAAATACTAATTTATGTGAGTAATTTGTTCACATAAATATAAATAAATCTATTAAATAAATAAGAATTATACACAAAAAAAATTATCAACCTAAAATATCTAATAAAAGATTTGATTTGTATTAAATTTGATTCTAAACAAATATTTAATTGAAAAAATAATATTTTAATTGACTTTTAAATATATAAATACATATTTTATTTAAGATATAATTCTCAAATGATTTTATCATATACTGTATGTTAAATAGAAAAGTTTAAGTATAAAATACCAAATGCACAAACACAAACAGACACAGCATTACCAAAACACATAAACATACAAACTTGTCGTTCACACACTTTTTTTGTTGTACCATAATTTTTTTGGTAGATAGTTATTTATAGCTTTTCTTCTTATTAATTTTCAAAAGTTTTAATAAATATTATCATTGTTGTACTGGGTGCAAAATCAATTAAAATATTAATTGATTTTATAAATTTTTTAATTGAAACCCTATTTTAGTTTTTTCTGTATATGCATTGAAATCAATTTTATAAAATTCAAGCTATAAAAAATACATTTGGTATGACAACAACACCCTTTCAAGGCATTTGAAGGTATACGATACTACCTACCCGAGTAAAAATAGTTATAACTAGACACATATAATATGATTAAGTCATATCTGTCTTTGAATGGAGTCACATTACGGCTTAAAGAATTATATACAAATACAAATGATTATTTTTATTGAAGGAATTTTTTATGTGGCTCTTGATATAATTATATGTGTCCAAATCTTACTCCATATATGACTACATAAGCCATATAATAATAATACAAATATATGTAATAATCGATATGGTTCCATGCTAAGTCCTATTAAACTATATGTGACTTCATATTGAACATACGTTGATTATAATATTATATAGCATACATATTTTGGTAAAGTTCAATACCAAATTAAGTTATTTGCAAGTTAAGACTTTATTACATATGGCTTCACATATAACCCTATTAATTTGATAACGAAATCATGTTCAAGTGATTTCTTTTATATAATTTAAAATAAAAAATTGGTACATTTTGTAAGACAAACACAATTATATATTTTTGAAACAAAAAAAAATTTTTTTTGTTAATTTTTAAAAATTTTGTTTCAATTAAAAAATTTGGGTCTTAAAAATTTTTGATTTCTAGAAATTTACAACTTAAATTCTTTTAAGTATAACTTCAAGTCACAAAAAGCATATCTACTATCGGCTAAAATTATATAAAATCAGATCTATTTATATACAATCTATATTATACAATAATATATACAATAATTTAATATCTCGGATATACACAAATATAGGAGAAAAATTTTATAAAATCATATATAATTTGATATAATTAGATACATGTAGTTGCCCCATTTTACAGATTAATTGGTATGTGTTTATATATGGAAATTTATCAAATAAGATATTAATTTGTATGTGACTCCACATTACAATTTTTAACCGGGGTTTTATTCAAATCAATTGATTTTTAATCAAATCTATATAATCTAGATAATTTTAGTATTTGTGATGAGTTTGATAATGCAGAATAATAAAATTATTTTAATATTTTTTATTAAAAAAGTAAAATAAAAACTAAAATTCCACCAAAAAGTTTAAAATTTGTTTTTTTTTTTTTTAATAAACCATGTATAGTTAAAAAAAATATAACCTCATTAACTAGACACTTCCTTGAATTAATATGTTCTGATACATTTTTACATTTACTGAATTAAGTCAAGAAAACAAAAACCGGATTTAAATTGAATTTATAAGAATACATAGTATTTAATTATACTTTAAACTTCTTTTTTTATTTCAAAATTACAACGAAAATTGTGGAATATGTTTTTTTCGAAAAACTCAAAAGCCCCAACAGGTTAAAAATATTGTTCTTCCATTTTTTTTTTTTTTTTTTTCTAAAACACTGTGTTTTTTGTATTTATTATTATTCATCAATAAAAAATCAAAAATTAAAATTAATTTATATCAGAGAAATATATTTTCATATTTTTTCATCAATATGACAATCAAAAATATTAAAGATGAGCCTTTTTTTATATTTTTAAATAATTATTGAAAAAAGTTCCATTAAAAAAGGTAAAAAAAATTGATTTCAAATAATTATTTTGCCACTCTGCATAAAAATTTTCCACAATTTTTCTATTGACGATTGTACTCAAGATGTTGGACTATTTTAGGATTTTTAAACTATTTAATTAAGTTTATCCAGTAAAAAAATATAGCCGTTTAAAAGTACTGGGTCGAAAAAGGAACACTGTGTCAAAAATGAGTTAATAAGCTTTAGGAGAAGAATAATTAAAAATTGTAAATTAAAATATTAAGAGACAGTTAACAACTAACCTTTGACGAAGTAAGTAAATCAAGTTTTGTGCTCAATAATAAAAAAAAAAATCATTAGAACATTATCGATTACGTTGTTGAAACGTTTTGATAAACTTTAGTAAAGCTGTTAATTAGCATAAATAATTCCTGCTAAAGAAACTTTTAACAGTCACGTACAAATCGTAATTGAGGTAAGTAATCAATTTTTGTGCTCAACAATCTTAAAAGATTATGTAAAGCTATTGAATGGCAGAGATTTTGTTTAACTCATTAACTACTTAACTGGTGTAGTCATGATAAAAAAAAACTTCGCTGGCTGCGTTGCAATGAAAAATACACATGCTGCACTAATGTGAGGTATATATACGTCTTACGCAACAGAACAGAGTTTTGATAAGAATATATATATACGTCTTACGCAGTAGAAAGGTAAAGGACATGTCATAGATCCACTTGACATTTTTTAACTAAACTTTACATGTAATTATTATTTACATGGAAAAAATTCTGTAAAAAAATCCCCAAAAAAGTATTAAAAATTTATTTTAAATTAAAATATAGTAAAATAGATCTGTTAAATATACAAAATTTAAATTTTTTTTGAGCTAAATTTTAGTTAAAAAAAAATTACAAATTGATTTGCTAAAATTAGAGATGGGCACGTGAGCAGGATTTTGCGTTATTCTTGTGAATCAATGTAAGTGAAACCTAATTTTACTCACGTAAACGTCAGTGAGTAGAAAAATAATGCTTGGAGTGAGTTTGCGGGAGTAAAACTTTTTCGTGAGTGAGTGTGCGTGAGTAGAATTGAAAAAAAAATTTTTCTTTTTCTTTTAATAATCATTTCCTTTTATTTTTTCGCTGACATTTTTGGGCTTTTAAACACAAAATAAATGTAAAAATTACATATTCAGACTAATTTTGAGTTAAAAATTCACGGTTTATCTTAATTTTTGTCGTTTATTTCTCTCCGGTAAGATTTAATTTCGTGAATTTGCGTAAATCACAAGTGATCACGTGAGTAATTTTGCGTGAGTGTAATTTTTCTTTCGTGACCGTGAGGGAGTGTGAGTCAAAACTCACTCACGTGCCCATATCTAGTTTATATCAACAAAAACAAGCTGGATATTAGAATGTCTTTAGTGATAAAATAGCGGAAATATAAAGCTACAGCCTGTTAAACTCCTTATGCGATATTTTGTTGCGATATTTTTTGGGAAAATATACAAAAAAAAAACTTGTAAATCAATATGAGTCGCGGTACTTTTGTCAGTGCGATAGTGCTTGAGTTAAAATTCACTCATTTTATAATATTTATAGAAATTTTATTTTAAGCATTTTTTACCTATTTTTAGTAAAAATTGTATTTTTTCAACCTCTTTTACAAATCTTTTGCAATTTGAGCTTATTCTTTCGTTAGTAAAACAAAATTTTGTTTTTTTTTTATTCATTCAAACCCTAAAACTTTATAAGTAAAATATTTTAAAAACTACGGAGCCGATTGTTCAGTGCAAATGGCTCCTAAATTGTGTTAATTTTTATTAATAAAAAAAAATATGGATACACTTATCTTTGGGGCATTTGACAATTGTTAAGGGAGCTTCATGGTTTACGACAATATTCACACATTAGAAATGTTTTTGTTTTTAAATGTTAGAAAATGTTCGTTTTTTTTTTAAATAATGTGCTAAACTAATCATGTGTGTTGCCATATGCAAAATTTAAAAAAGGATCGAGTTTTATGATTTTTTTTAAACAACTCAGATTTTTTTTTTAATGTAGACATTTTATAAAACTGTTATAAAATTAAAAAAATTTATAGCAGATACTTTAAACTGATCGTCAATTTATTATAGGAGTATTTGAGAGACATAAAGCATTAATATTATATCTGAATATCCCACTTTTAACTCCAAATCTATATTTTTCAGTAACTCGACTTTTTTAATGCCTTAAAACAATGTTTATTACTTTGTATTTAGTTTTGTAACAGGAACAACACAAATTTTAAAATTTCAAAAATCTTAACCCGCTTTGGAGCAGCATCGCTTTAAAGTTTGAAATTTCTCCTCTAGCTAAAAAAAAATATATTTTTTATGTCTACAAAAAATATACAGTCAAACTAAATCTGTGGCTAATGATTAAACGTTTTGTTCCTTAACTTTAAACTTTAAGGCCCGATGACTGAATGAGCACTTAAAATTTAACAAATAGTTAAACTTAAAATTTATATGGGAAACAAAAACAAATGTTTTAATTAAAGTCCCAGTTAGTGGCAAACGGGACATTGTGAAAATGGGGCTAATTTTCTTATTCTCGAAACACCATATTGAAAATCGGGTACCACTGCGCTGCTTAAAGGAGTAAAATGATTTTCGATCTGATTTCATTTTGTTTTGTAGCGGACTAAAAAGCTAGTTCACTTACTTAGAGACATTTTTATAAATTTCCAACTTTTATTAAAAACAACGACTTTTTTTTATTTTTGAGTTTATGGACTAAAGAATTAAATAAAAGCTCTATAGCAATATTGTACCCAGGGATGCTATGGTTTTTTAAAAAATGTATATGCAGTAATGTATCTTTCTTTCACAAAAATATTTTTTTATTAAACAATTTTCATATTTTTAAAATTGTTTAAATATTGTTGTTTTTATTCTTTTCTAAAGAGCGTATACCAACATAAAGCAAACTCTACACTCAAAAAAATAAGTTAGTAGAAAAGTTAGTAAAACATCTTGTAAATCAGGTATACCATTTTTCAGCAAATTTTTTGCTAAAATTATGTTTTAAACTAAAATTTTAGTTATACTTAGTCAGCACTTAACTGTTTTGAACTAATGTTTTACTCATATTTTACTAATGTTTTACTAATTTTTTTTGCTAAAAAAGATTGTGCTGATTAGCACATCAATAGTGTGAATGACAACCAGATTGAAAGTAATACGCAGAATGAATTAGATGTCAAGATGTAGTAGTGACGAGGAAAATTATGCTAAAAAGTACAACTTTAGTAAGACACATAAAAAAAATCAACCATGGAAGATTTTTGTATGTGTTTTTCATACATAAAACAAAATTGTGGGTTGAAACAACATAAATTTTGTGTTTTCACCGGCTTGTGAAAGTAATTGTCTATTAAATAAATAAAATACAAAATAAAATATTTAAATTTAAAAAAGATTAAATGTGTATTTGTAGTCAAATGGAGTGGTCAATTTGCAAACAAATATACAGCAGGTAGACAGAAAGATTTTAACGTTTCCTTTTTCTTATTGCAAAAAAAGGGTTGTATATGTTATATTTTGTTATTTTTTCGTTTCGTTTCTATAATTCTCTGCGGCATTAGCGTTCCTTTAAAAGATGTCATCATTGAGACAACCATTGATGTAAGTAGTTGAAAGATAAATTTGTTTATGTTATTATTATTTCTATATATTTGCAGATATTACATTAATTCATGTCGACAATGTGGGAGTATGAAAATTTTTATATTTTGTTACGTATTGTAAATTATTTTAAAAATTATCACAAAAATATGTTTTATAAATTAACTAAATAAAAATTTTCTACAAATTTTTTCAGTTTTTTCAGTCTACTAATATTCAGCAAAAATTTTATTAATGTTTAGCAAGGGTTTTTTAATTTCTAATCCACTAAGTTTTAGCAAAACTTTTGCTGAATCTACTAATTTTGCTGACATTAGCAATTTTTTGCAAGCACCCTCCTCACTAAAATTTTGCTGACTTAACAAAATTTTTTGCTGACTTTACTAACTTTTTTGTTTGAGTGTAGGTAAAATATTATCCACAATATTTAAAACATTTGCCAGAATATAAATCCTAGACGTTTAAGGAAATTAAAAAAAAAAATTGTGTTTTGTATATTTTTATGGATTATGTTTTATTTAAAAATAAAAAGTTGATTTTTTATATATATTGTGATATGACAACCCTGACTTAATATTATTTACACGTGTAGTACAAACTTCAAGAAAAACTAGCCATTGTGGTTTTAGTGAAAACTAAATAAATTTTAGCATATTTTCTAATTTTGAAATCGATCGGACAGATTTTCAAAAATGATATAAAATTGGTAAACTAATTTTTAGCACAGGAATTTAGTTTCATACTTTTTCATTAACATAACAATCTAAGTTTATGATTTTTTATATTCCCGATTAAAAAATTGATATGGAGCTTTATGTAGTCATATCAGTTTCTATGTGACTCTGTAATCTTATTAAATTTTATCCGATATATTGGCCCATATAATTGTATATGTTTGTATGGGTTTAGATATAATCTGATGCAATTAGATAAATGTCCAGTACAATTTTATCCGAATTATGACCCGATAGAATTGTATTAGATTGAATCAGTTTTGTACCTAATTGTGTCAGTACACACAGAGAAAAATTTAGCTATTTGCCAAATGAAATTCGGTTACTTCAACTCAAGTTCGGTTATTATGAATTTCAGTCAGTAGGTACAATCGAACATTAGTTTTCACAACAAAGTTCAGTTAATTCAACTGAAAATTTTCAAAAATCTAATGTTAATATCATTGTACTAATTGAATTTATAAGTTGTTACCATTAAAATACACTTTTCAATTCGGTTGTCACTTTATTTCTCTGTGTGTATATATCTAAACTGATGCAAATTGATAAAATTATAAACCAGATGTTATTGTATCCGGATTTTGACCTGATATAATTGAGTATGATTTTATGTAAACTGATACAATATGCAATTGGCCTAAAAGTGACTGGTTAAAGAAGGACTTATCACAGGACTGGTATAATTTAATACTGAAGTGGGTTAAGCAGTGTCAATTGTCCTAAAATTACCAATCCTGTGACTGGTAAAGGGAGGACATACCACTTAACCAGAATGCTTATTAACAAGAAAAAGCCAGTTAGACAGCATTTTACCCATTGGAGCTGTTTAATTTTCGTTTATTTTATACGACATGGCCCTTTTTGCGACAGTCTTGTGGTATGCCCATCTTTGGTTAGTCCTGTGGCATGCCACTATGTGGTTTCAAGCAGGACAAATTACCCCCTCCTATGACAAGCCAATGTTAAAGTTGCCAGTTGTTTACATAGGGTAGGGTTTAGCAGAGGACCGGTCTCTGGCACCGATCCTGTGGCACACGCAGAACCTGTCCCATTCCCCAAGGGGTAGATCCGAGTTTTAGTCTGGTAAAATTGCAAATATATGATAATCCTATCATATCCGTAATCTCCATAAAAAATATTAAGAAACATATAACTTTTTTGCGGTTTTCAAAAAAGTTACGGCATAAAACTTTTTTAAGTTTTAATGCACATTAGGGTGTCCCGAAAGTGTACAATTTTACATAATAGTTCTTAAACGATGTAATACTCCAGTTGATTATGAGAAAACTAATAAAAAAAACAAAAATTGAGAATACTTATAGTTCGCTACTTGTATTTTTAGATATTTGTACAAAATTGTGATTAAGTTTAGTAATGCTGAGCATATTTTTGGAATTATATTTAAAAAATATGCTTATAGTTTTCCAGGTCCACTACATCTATCAATTTAAAACAAGTAATAACTAATATTAATTGTTTCAAACTAAATGATGCTGTGGTGGACCAAAATTAATCTATGGAAATTTTATAAATGTTTTTCCGATAATATACATAAAAAATTTTTTGGTTTTTATCCACAATACCCATCATTTGAGTACGTGGCAAAATTCGCCAAATTCTTAAATTCGGGACATGCTAATATACATCCATCAGACTTCATTTAAAGGCTTTCCTGTCATAATTTGGTCATAATTTAAATTAAGTTTCTTGGTTCTTTTTGTCCACCTGCCACTAAGTGTTAACGATTTTTTAAATAAAAGTAAAGATAACGATAGTCAAATAAAATGTAAGTGATATTTTTCAGAAATATATAAAGGGTGTTATTCAAAAATTTCCTAGATGGTCTTTTTTGGCCAAAATTTTAAAAATTAACTCTATATGGATTAAATTACATAAAAGAATTAGTTTTATTAAGTGAAGAGTTTTTTTTTATCAATTTAATATTTTTTAACAATAACTTCAGATTTTGGGCTATAAGAAAATATTTAAATATTGATAATAAATCCTCTTTTCGACCTAACCTAGCCATAACCTAAATTTACTCAACCAGACCTACAACTTACGATAGGACGCTTTTTAAGTATATTTTTATTGAAGCACAGTGTAATACAAAATATTTGCTTTAACCCTTTCACTACCCTTGTACACTGGCAGTGTACACAGTTTTTAAATAATATAAAGAATATGATAATGAAATAAAACGTTATATTTTTGTTAAAATATATTCATTTCGATTTTTGGTCATCGAACAAAAAATCATTATATCACTCATTTACTTCAATAACGTCATAACTCAAAAATATTGATTTTGTAGAAAAAGAGTTTAAATTTTTCAATTTACTCCCACCTTGAAGAAAAAAATAACGACATAATTTTTCTCAAGAGGTGAGTATTAAAGATATCAATACGAAATTTTACACAATATGATACGTGATATAACGAATAATTCTGCGTCATTAACTCAAAAATCATGTTTTTTGAGTTGTGACGTTCTTGAAGTAAATGAGAGATATGCGTAAATTGTTCAACAGGAATATATAATGGCGATATTTGTTAACAAAGTCAGATGTTTTTGATACGCCTTTATCTCCGAAAAAAGGGACGTTTGCAGTATCTCGTAAACTAACTAAGCTGGAATATCGAAATTTGGCACGTAGTTTCATCAGATCTAAACCAACAAAATTATGTTTGGTTATTCGAGCGCTTTAGGAGTCAAAATGGGCTGAGGAGTTCCAAAAAATCAATTACGGAATGAGTTTTTGGTGGGTACGGGCAAATTTGTTAACCTTTTTCTTTATAATTTAAGGGCCCCAAACAAGAATCAGAAGTCAAAATAGAAATATATCCACAAACAAAAAGTCGGTAGAGAAAAGGTTAATTAAATTTCAAACTATAATTGCTTTAAATTTAATTTGTAAAAATTTCAAACAAATTTCAAACTAACAAACTATATTAAACAAGTAAATCAATTTATATTCATATTTATTTAATATTCTAATTCATCATAATAATCCTTTAAATAAATGGACCAAATTCCCAATACATTAAATACTTAAGGATTATATTTGTTCTTGGCCCCAAAAGGCGAAACTATACATATTTCATATTTTGACACTTTTCAAACAAAACAATGAATACAAATGTCATAATATGAGACAAGACATATAGACAAACTAAACTAAAACATATATACTTTAGAGATATTAAATGATATCCTTGTAGAGAAAGAGAAATTGAAAAAAAAGGACAAGAAAATAAAACTAAATCAAAATAAAATGATATAGAAATTTCCATCATTTGTCATGTAATTTTATTAAAATGTCATATTATGTATACTATATGCTGTTGTTGTGGAAGTAATATAGGAAGGAAATAACACTTTTATATTATAATCCTTAAGGATATTTTGTTAATGTATATGGATATTGAAATGAAACCCTTCTCAAAAAATAATACAGATTTTTAGCACTTCATGGAGTATGGCTAATTTACATTATTGTATTTGTAATAAAAAAATACGACATAAGAGGTCAGTCAGCATAAAAATATATATTTTAAAGGATTAAAATAATGAATATTAAGTTGAAAAAGTTTAAAAAGGTTGTTTGGTAATTTGAGATATCTTTATAAATTTGTAATATTTTTTTATGTTTATGAACTTACAAAAGCTTTGGGCGCATTATTGTAGCCACAGCCAATATGTTGGGTATCTTGAGGTTGTTTGTGAGCCAAAGAAGTTTTCGTCACTGTTTGCAAATAAGGTGAATTGGGTTGGGGAACTTGACCAGTGGGAGTTACATGTGGACGCCAGGTAGAACCACCTCTGTTAAAAATTATACAAAAAAAAATAATTAAATTAAAATGGAATAAAAATTTAAAACAGAAATAAAAAATCGTTTAAATAAAAAAACAAACAAGATGAAGCATTCAAAAATATTTCTTTTTTCAATTCGCAAAAAAAAATTTCGATAAAGAATCGCGAGAAAAAATCGCCAAAAATTATTTGCTTAAAAAAATTACCACCAAAACAAATGTTGATAAGAACATTGGTCGGAAAATAATTTTGGAAAAATTAATTCGCAAAAAACTGATTTCAAAAAAAAATTCAAGGTAAATTAATTCCTCAATAAAAAAAATTGCAAAATGAAAAGTACAAAAAATCCCAAAATTTTGAATTTCTAAATACTGGGATTTTTTTTACTTTTTATAAAAAAAAAATTTTTGCTTTAAAAATTTGTAGTTGTTGTAATACAGTTTCGTCATTTTTAATGTAAATGTCAGTCATTTGTAGAACAAATTTAATTTTTTACTAACCTTGCAGTTCATTTAAAAAAACAAACCACATGGAAGTAGAAAACTTATATTTTCTACGGAAAATTTTCTGATTTTACTTGACAACAGTTTCAATGGATAGCAAAATGACAAAAAAAAAAGTTTCTTTACTTTTTTTAACACATTGAATTGTCTAAAGATACGTTTTTTTTTTTACTTTACGAAGAGACTACCATTATAGAATTTAAAATTTTTTTTTTTTAAACTTTTACGGCAATTAAAGTACTAAATGAATCAACTTTTCAGACCTTTAAAGGGGTCTAACAATTAAAGCATACCGACATTTAAAGCAGGTGACAATTATAGAACTTTTAGTGCAGTATCAAACGTTAAAGTTTGAACAATATATATTGAAGTTTAAGTGCGTTTTCGACCAATTTTGCATACTTTAAAAACGAAAATCATCATATCTTCTTAAATAAAAGCACAACAAGCACATTTTTGTGTTGTAGTTATACCTTGATAAGAATATTTTTTGTTCAAAACCTCTCTCTTTTATGCTTTAGATTTCGAGATGCACCCTAACCCGATTTGGGCTTATATCGCCTAAAGTAGGCAATGATAAAAAAATTTTGGAAATCAATTAGCAAAACAAAATTAAGAAAAACTGTTTTTTTTTGAAATAAAAAAAAAATTTCGCGGAAAAAAATTCGAGGTAAAAAGTTCAATTAAAAATAATTTCGCAAACAAAGCTCGCTAAAAACAATTTGGAAAAAAATTATTTCGAGGAAAAAAAATGTTGGAAGGGAAACTAATATTTTACATTTAGCAATCGTTCATTTGTGAAAATTTTCTATATCATTAATAATTTCAGACCTTCACTCACACTTGTGGGCTTCCTTGAAACATTTTTAATTTTCGCAGTACCAGGAGTGGGAAATAATAATAATATTTGCGTATTAAATTACAGTTCAATTATTTTATTACGTAACCACATGTAATTTAAATACCCAGATGTTGTTACTAGTCCCCATGTCTGGTATTAAATAAAGGGTCCACCATCTAACGTTTTTTTTCAACTAGTGCTTATTTCGTGAATGGTAACACTTAGCTCTTGTCTGATTTGACAGATAATTAGTTTTATCCTTCCGCTGAACGAATATGTTCGTTATCTTGTGAAAAAAGTGAAAGAAACTGGCATCCACATTGATAAACCAAAGCGTGAAAAGCCAAAAACAGTGCGTACACCCGAGAATATTGCTGCTGTGGCAGAAAGTGGGCGTGAAGCGCCATTAACATCAATTCACCGTCGTTCTCAACAATTGAACATTTCAGAGACATCATTGAGACGAATTTTGCATAAAGACCTTGTTATGACGCCATACAAAGTCCAATTGGTTCAGGAGTTCAAAAAGTTTAAAAAATTTTCCAAATAAGCCCACAAGTGTGAGTGAAGGTCTGAAATTATTAATGATATAGAAAACTTTCACAAGTGCATGATTGCAAAATGTAAGTGACATTGCCGTTGAAAATCTGTAAAAATTTATTTTTATACCGAACAAATTTTAAAACAATTTTTTTTTTTTTTGGATCTAACCATCTTAGAACATAAGAATTTAATCCACTATATCCGTGTTAATTTTTGTTATCTGTGTTTAATTTGAAATCTCAATTTTTAAACGATTTTTGTTTTAGGAAATAAACTCATTTACTTTACCTTTGTATAGTAATAACAAAATTATTGCCCGAACGTACAACAACATCTTGGGCATCCTTGTGGCGTAAACTGAAAACATCAACATCGTTAATTTTGATTACAGCATCACCGGGCACTAAACCAGCTTGTTCAGCTAAACTGCCACCATTGACCTGCAAAAAAAAAAATATAAACACCAAATTAACATATAAATCAATTAAAATTCTTTTATTATTTACAAAATGTCATAAATTTTAGAATGATTTTGATAAGGGGTGTTTTTTTTTTGTTATACCCTACACATTTCAAAAAATAATTATTCGAAGTTTCTACCAGCTTGTAGATTATGAACAACTTTTTTAAACTTTTACCAGCCCTATAAATAGATATTTTGTTGATTTTTATAATAGTCTAAGATAAACCAGCACGCTACCAAGAAAAAAAATTTTAAATTTGGAGAAGTTGGGTTTTGGCGCTTTACTGTTCCCCTATTGGAGATATATAGTACTTCAGTTAAATCTTTATCATGGACTATCATTGCTGAATAGGTTAAAGTTTCATCTAAATTTTGATTTTGTACACGCAGAGAAAAATTTAGCTATTTGCCAACTGAAATTCCGTTACTACGGCTCAAATTCGGTTATTACGAAAATCAGACGAAATAAAAACTTAACATTAGTTTTCACAACAAATTTCGATTAATTCAACTAAACTTTTGCTGCAACACCCAAAATATTCAGAAATCTAGTGTAAATATCCTTGTACTCACTTAGAAGTTGTTATCATTAAAATACACTTTTCATTTCGGTTGACACTTTGTTTCTCTGTGTGTACATATTTTGTCTAAAATTATGCCTAATCCCAATATAAACAACATTTTAGTACAAACTTAAAACTGAACTTTTAAAATGACGAAAACTAAATACAAAACAGTGAAAAAATCGAAAATGTTAAATTTAGTATTTGCGTTGTCCTTGTAAGGCTGTCGGACTGTCAGGTTACAAGTTTTAGGTATTCCTAAAAACCTATATCTCTATAGTGTCGATCACAGCAAATGCGACATATTCCATTTTATGACAAAGGCTTAAACAAATTTTAATTTCAATATACTTTTGCTTTGTCATATTAGGTTACCAAGTTAATTTTAAAAACTGTTTTCGTATTTTGTTGTTAAAATGTTAAACTGCAAGAACAGCAAACAAATTCATCAATTGATCACGACCAGGCGCGGAACCAGGAAAAGATTTTGGGGAGGGAACTAAGAGTATTTTTAATTAATTTTTTAGTCTTTTTTACATTTTTGTATTGAAAAAAATTATTTTGGGAGAGGAAATTTCGCATACCCCCAGCCCCTGCAACCACGCCTAATCACGACGGACCTATTCCGTGAGAGGTCAATCGAAGTCATATGAAGATACCTCAAATTTGTGGTCTGTTTTTAAAGTGATGGTGTTTTTTTTTTCATCCTTTAATTTAATTTTAGCGGTTGTTTTGCTTTACTTCTTTTAATTTTAAGCACACAGAAAAAAATATAACTATGCTGTTAGCCAACCTATATGCACAAGTAACAATAGCTCAGATGGTAAGTAAATGCCAAGTAGATTTTTTTTTAATTCTTCTTTTTTATTTATTCAAAAACTTAACATGTCACAGGGACATGTCCTTTGTATCCCCTGGGACCGGTCCCTTTATTGTCTCAACTGAATTCGTTGACAACGGCATGGTTCGATTGCAGCCATTGATATTTTTGCTTTTAGCAACAGCAATTCGGTTGGAACATTACCCAGTTAAATCCAAATAACAGGTTGCAGGTTCTTTTTGTATGAAGTTTGTCTTATATGCAACAGGTTGGTTTTTAAAACCGGTTCTAGAACCAATTATAGAACTGGTTCTGGGACAGTAAAATACATTTTGACTCCTAGGAACATGTGCTAGAACCGTCTCGAAGCAAACAGCGGAAAAAGAAGCTGTTCTGAAATAGATTCAGAGGTAACCAGATCTAAAAGATTTTGCTGAGTATTTTTGACAACTAAATAATTCAGTTACAGCAACCAAACCTTTTAGTAAGCACTTTCTTATACGATATATTTTTTCGCTGCATAGAAGAGGGTATAGAACATTCGTCGAGGTCGATTTTACTTCACTTTTTTGTGTTATAATAAATACCGAAAATAAACAATTGATTTTAAAAACCAAATGAAAATTTCCGTTAACAACTCAATTAAGCTTAAAATAAATCAGGTTTTTTTTGTAGACCAAATCAACCCTGGGGTCTTTCTAAAAACTGCAACCAAACAAACAATGGTATCAAATAAACAATTCAATAAAACATTTTAGCTGAATATACAATAAAATTTTAGCTTTAACTCTTACCATTAAAGCGTTTTTTTGCTAAACTAAAGCAAACCAATTGTGGTTTACCAGGGAGTGCAATAGTAAGGGAATTCCCATTACGCACAGAGAAAAATTTAGCCATTTGCCAACTAAAATTCGGTTACTCAGACAGAAATCGGTTGGTACAAATCAATATTGGTTTTCACAACAAACACGACTGAATTTTAGCTGCAATTCCCAAAATATTTAGAAATCACATTTGAAAATGGTTGTACTAAATAAATTTATTGGTTGTAGCCACCGAAATACACTTTTCAATTCGGTTAGCACTTTTTTTTTTCTGTGTGTATAAAACCATCATCAAAAGCGTTTGTTACTATTTTTGATTTGAAAATTTTGTTTTGCTTTTCCCTAACTGAATACCCCTATTGCATATTTTGGAAGTGTATGTTGGTACAACATTCATGTGCATCAACATTTTTAGCCGTAGTTAGTGTTACCAAAAATGATTAACCGGTTAACAGCAAAGCCGGTTTTTTCTGTCGGTTAACCGGTTTTTAATTTTAATTTTTATTTCGGTAGCAAAGATGGTATAAAAACTTACAAGGGAGGTATCCACATCCGGACTGCCATATCTTAATGAACTTCGGATATGTTGTAGAGAATAGCAATTTAAGAGAATCGTGTTTTTTTTAGCTGCCCCAATCTCATGTTTAGGCCTTATTAAGTGGATTCAAAAACGACCACAATTTACGGTTTATTTCGTTCTATTAAAAGTAAATGTAGACAAATTGGGTATCAAATGAAAGGTGTTTTGAAGACACATTTACTGGTGTACAAATTATGCCAAAAGATTTTCAAATATATTTGTTATTCAAAAAAATGTCTTTTGTGGAGCATTAAATCTGGCGTTTTATTAAGGAATTTTAGGTGAGCTTTTCCTTTCTCCTATATTTCAAATAATTCAAAAATGTGGCCACTTTATAGGCAATATGGGTATCAATTTAGTTTTCTTGAGTACTTTAACCCTGGGTACAAATAAGTCTAGTTTTCTTAAAATAAAGACAAGTTTTCACCCTTAAACGTGAGATTTGGTAGCTAAACAAATACGCGTCTCTTTTTGTTTTGCTCCCTTACAACATATCCAAAGTTCATTAAAATCTTCGAGTTCGGGTCGGGATACCTCCCTTGTAAGTTTTTAAGAATAGCAAGTTGTTTTTACAGTTAAAACTTTTCGTCTGAACTTTAAAATCCTTAAATTGTAATTAAAACAATGAAAGTGAACACAATTTTAATTTTATTAGATAGACAAAATAGCTACAAACGCATGTCATATACAATTAGAGTGAATACTCAGATTAGATCTTAATGTTCCTTTAATAAGTCATTGAGGGCACTTAGCTTAATGCCTTAGCTACAACAGTTTGTGGATACAAAAGCTTCCGAAAGTTCTTTAAATTTAGATTTATATTCTTTAAAAAAAAATAAAAATAAAATAAAATAAATTGTTGTATTTATATAAGTTTTTAATTATTAAAACCAGTTTTTCAATCAAATTGTAATAATTGTTCCCTGAAGAAGTCACCTAATGTGGAGACGAAATATTGGAAATAAATAATTATAATTAGTAAATAAATGATCTGAAGCTCGTTTAAAATAAGAATAATTAGATTTATGTTCTTTTTATTTAAGGACATTTCAAATACATTTAATCATATCTAATTGTATTGCGGTTACTTTGAAAAAAAAGCCGAAATATAGCCAAATTAAAATTTCTACAATTTTCTAACCCTTTAAAATGGCACTTAAGAAAAAGCTAAGTTTTCCTTAAAATTCTTTTAAACATCCTAATTTCAGAAAAAGCTGTTGTATTAGTTTGGAACATAATGAAGTGTAATGCATTTATAGAAAGTTTTAAGTGTTTTACATGAATAATAAACCGATTAGTTAAAATTCTGAAGTGCCATTTTCACATTTTTACAAGCATTTTGTACATTTTTTAGTAAGAAAAATGCTGATTTAATTAAGGACGGTTAACCGATTAACCGGGTTTTTTCACAGTCGGTTAATCGAAATACCAAATGCGATCTTCACATTTTTACAAGCATTTTGAACATTTTCTAGTTAGAAAAATGCTGTTTTAATTAAGGACGGTTAACCGATTAACCGGGTTTTTTTTCACAGTCGGTTAATCGAAAAACCGGTTTCTCAAAAAGTCGGTTTTTTTTTTTTTAAACACTAGACGTAATGCAAAATAAAAAATATTTGCTGTCAAGAGTTTACATACAGGTCCCACAAAACAAACTAACGAACAAACGATAGAACACAGAAAGCAAACAACACCAACAACACCAACAACATATAACATTGGAAAAGTCACAAATGAATTTATTATTGCAACTAGCGGAAAAATTATGAATCAAAGCCAGATGCTGTTGCTGCTACTGTGTGCATATATTTGTATATGGAGGCCGTGATTGCTGCCATTGTACTATTTAGTTTATTGGAGTTTTTTTTGTTGACCAACACCATCACTATTTTGTAAATTTTAACAAACGACAAATTTGGTTTATTTGTTTAAGCTTTTGAATATCTGTCTAACTCAGTCTATCTGTCAGTCCGTCCAACGACCCGGGCGTTCTTCCACATTTAAACTACACACAATTGATGCTTACAATGCCATTTGCCAAAAAAAAAAAAAAAATATAATAACACGGGGAGTAGGAAAATCTATTGCAAGTGGTGGTTTCAATGGCATATGCAGTTGTATGGCGGCAAGTTTATCTGCTTAGTATGAGTAAAAATCTATTGTATACAAAATTTTGTCTGTCTGGGGAGTTTCTGTTGTGATCCATAGTTTGTTTGTATATTATTTATACATTACAAGGAGAGTTTCCCGATGGGTTCTAAAATTTGGATTAGTGATAGAGGATAAGGACCGTAAGGCACAGCCCAATCACACGTTTAAGGATTAAAATGTGGGATCACAATGATTATAGTTTTGTATGGAAATATATTTGAAATTACACTCAGGGAACTTCTGCTTTAAAAATATGTAGTTGTTTGGGTTGTAATACAGTTTCATTATTTTTAATGTAAATGTAAGTCATTTGTAGAACAAATAAAATGTTTAACTAACATTGTAGTTCATTTAAAAAAACAACTCACATCAAATGACTGTTTTATGATTTTACATTCATTTTTTACAGTTGTTTTTTGTTATTTAAAAAATAAAAAAAAATTTTTTGGTTTATTTTTTACTACCATGTGGTTCATTTTTACTACAATGTTAGTCATTTTTTGAACATTAAAAAACAAATGACAATGTTAGTTGAATTTAATGAAAGTAAGTCGTCCTTTTTTTAAATGAAATTTCATTTGTTTTTGACTACAATTGCAGTCGTCTTTACCAACATAATTTCCTAAGTGTACTGAAATTTAGTTTTTTTTTTATACGCAGCGTTGGAATACTCGATAAGTTGCATATATAGAATCTTAGAGTAGCACTTTATTTTAATTATTTATAATATAGGTGAAAAAGATCTTCGGAAAAAGTTCCATAAAAGCCGTACAATTAGGAACGTCGGAAAAAGCTCAGACAACCCCATGATTTAACTTAACTGGCTTAAATATACACATTTTTTTAGATTAATCCAACTATAATTCCTTAACAAAACGCCAGTTTTAATATCACTTAAAAAACATTTTTTGAATAACAACAATACTTTTAAGTTATGGGACAAGTTTCACTTAGAATACTAGGTAGGCAAAAACCACTGCAAATGCAGTTAAAAACAAATGAAATTTTACATGAAAAAAGGAAGACTTACATTTCAGTAAATTCAACTAACATTGTTATTTGTTTTTTACTATTCAACAAATTAACTACAGTTGAAGTATAATTGAACCACATATATAGTAAAAAAAAAAATTAAGGTATAAAATGAATGTAAAATCATAATACAGTAATTTGATGTGGTTTGTTTTTTTAAATAAAATACAATTGTAGTCAAAACTGAAATTTCTTCTATAAATGCCTATTTTTGCACTTAAAAATAAGGATACTGTATTACAACCCAAAAAACTACAAATATTTACATCAGAAGTTCGCTTAGTTAGTTAATGCATCTCCAAAAGTTTTTTCATTTGATACCCCACTTGTCTAAAATTTCTCTAAAACAATTGGAAATAAGACATAAAAACGAAAAATGGCGTAATTTTTTATCACAATTTTTAGCAGCTCTGAAAAGAAATAAGTATCCATTATTTTTTTCTTTATCGCATATTTAAATTTCTTTGATATCGCAGAGACCCATTGGGAGACTCCCCTTGTTAGTGTGTGAGCTTGGATTTAGTTGAAATTTGTCATAGAGTCATATAAATTTGTCTGATTAAAATCATAAAAAAAACTCGAAACAATTGGTGATGGTATAAAAAACATAATTTAAAAAAACCATGCTTGTAATAAATTTTCCATTCATGTGATGATATAAAATTTGATCCGAAAAATGTGAACATATAATTGTATTTATATAAAATAATTCGAATTAGATCGAAGTCGATGCAATTAAATACATTTGTATACAATTTGATGTATATTATTTACAACTTCATCCGAATTTTATACCCATACAAATTTGTGTGTATTATATATAATTGTATCGAATTAGATATCATCCGATATTATTAGATAAATGTTAATACAAACAGTTCCTAGTTTTTCAACAATTATATCTACACAGAAAAAACTAAAAACGGGTTCCAATTAAAAAATGCATTGAATCAATCAATATTTTAATTGATTTTGCACCTATCACGGTAATGATACTATCAATTAAACCTTTTATTAAAATTAAGAAGGAAAAAAAAGTTATAAATAACTTCTACAAAAAAAAAAAAAATATATGATACTTACAAAAAAAGTGTGTGATCTATACGTTGGTATGTGTGTTTTTTGCAATTCTGAGTCTGTTTGTGTGTGTGCTTGTTTTGTTTGTTAACTTCAAATGTAGTTGGTATTTTATACTCATATGATAATTGCGTCTAAAATAAAATATGTATTTATATATTTAAAAGTCAATAAAAATATTTATTGTTTCAATTAAATATTTGTTTAGAAACAAATTAAATTCAAATCAAACCTTTAATTAGATATTTTAGGTTGATAATTTTTTCTGTGTAATTTCATAACCTTATTTTTAGTCTTTTTACGAAGCTGAAACTGTGGAGCCAAAAAATCATGGCTCTTTGGTTTTAACAATTTAACTCCCATCAGGGTTGTTTTGTAGAAAAATAGCTTTTCTCAGATTTGTTTACTATTAAAATGCATAAATCTTTTTTTTTTTCGTCTGAATGGACTCTTAGTATATGTTCAACTTATTATTCTAACTAAGGTGGATCAAAAACGAGGTATGTAGGGATAAAGGCTCAACAAATAAAGGCTCACAAATTTCTATACAATTTTGTATGGAATACTAACAAATATGATAAACTAAAAATGTATAATCAACAAAAATTAACTGAAAAAATAATTGAAATTTACAAAGAAAAACCAGAAAGTTATCTTACAGCAAGGGCTTAAAAGTCAAACATTTAGAATACTATGTAGGTAAAAAAGACCACTCCAAATGTAGTTAAAAACATATGAAAATTCACTAAAAGAAAGGACGACTTACATTTCAGGAAATTCAACTAACATTGTCATTTGTTTTTAATGTTCAAAAAATGAACAATTGTTGTAAAAATTAACCACTTGTTAGTAAAAAATAAACAAAAACTACTGTAAAAAATTAATGTAAAATCACAAAACCGTCATTTGATGTGGTTTGTTTTTTTTTTAATGAATTACAAGGTTAGTAAAAAATGTAACTTGTTCTACAAATGACTGACATTTACGGTAAAAATAAAGAAACTGTATTACAACCCAAACAACTACATATTTTTAAAGCAGAAGTTCCCTGAATGAAGGTTTTACGAAATACGTATTCTACCGTTGTTAAAAAATATAATGACACTCTTATTGTCAATAGAAGTATTCGATACAAATAATGCTGGGCATTTTGAAGAAAATCCTAGCCTGTCAAACAGAAAATAAAATGTAAAGCCAACTATTCCGAGCTTTTGGCCAGAAAAGTTAAAATGTGTACTATTAAAAACATCTAAAGTGCCGAGCCGAAATTCGAGGGCCAAAGAGCGAGCCAAAATACTGTGTCGTAATATTATAACAAAATATGTTTGTTATATAATGGATAACGAAAACTACGTCCTTGTGACTTTTCGTAGCTTCCAGGTCAAAAACAGATGTTGCGAAAAAAATTTGGAAAAAAACCAAAGTCTACAACAAAATTTTTAGTTTGGCAAAACAATTTGCTCTTGCGGCAAAAGGAGTACTTTTTACATAACGGGCACTATAAACACCGATTTGTACATAAGAGAGCGTTTGAAAAACGACATTAGTCATGTATTCGGTAACTTGAAATATCTACTTTTTTAATGCCTGACCTTCCATCTTGTCATTATAGCAAATCAGCGGTAGAGCGGTACCAAAGGAATAATGTGGTTTTGGTACCAAAATAGGCGACTCCACTTAATTGCCCAGAACTGAGACCAATAGAAAGATAGTGGGCTCTGGTGAAAAGATATTAAGCTCTGGACACAAAACAATTCACCAAAAATACTAAAACTTTTAAAACTAAATTGTCATTTCAACGCAAGAATTTCACTGATGAAACAATAAAAGCCATAATGACTGGAATTTCTGAAAAAGTAAAAATATTAATAAAATGCAAATAATTTTTTAATTCTGTTTATAAAATATCAATTTGCATAAAATACCATTTAATAAACCGTTAAATTTATTAAAATTGATTTATTAGATTTAAAGTTATATGTATTTAATCGTGCACTAGTTTCACTGATCTCACTCCTTAAGTGGCCAATTGGTTTGGTGAATCATTATAAACTAAAACACTAAAAGCGTTACATTGCAAAAGTTTATGAAAAAATTATTAGCACTCATTTTCTGCGGTTGGTTGATAAGATGTACACACAGAAAAATAAAGTGACAGCCGAATTTAAAAGTGTATTTTGGTTAGCACAATCATATTCTAATGCGATTTCTGAATATTTTGAGTGTGGGGTGGTGGCTTAGAGGACCCAGCAAAACCGCACATTACCCAATCATGGGTAAAGTAATGTTTTGACATAGGGCTGCACGCATTACATTACACCTTACTTCACTGATGAATTTTACAGGCGATGAGCCTAAAAGTAATAGGTTGACCCATTACCTTGTAGGGGGTAAAGTAACTGGTTACTTATATGGTTACATGGTGGGAAAAAGTAATGTGTCTATAAATAGATTTTCATAAAAAAATGCACAGAAAAATTTTTTTACAGATATTTTTTTTAATTAAATAAATAATTTTTTTTTTATTAAATAAATAACGTGGTCAGGCTGGGATTCGAACCTGGGGTCTCTGGTATTTAACAATCAGTTAGGCGAAAATTCTACCAACTGAGCTATCGCTACATATAATATTTTATTGCGTAAAATGTAAATGAGTTGTTGTGCTTCGTGTTTTCGTTCGTGATATCAAAAATATACACCCTACCCTCATACTTACAAAAAATCACAAAGTAATGTGTCTATAAATAGATTTTCATAAATATATATTAATAATCCATGAATGTTCAATTATCGGTAACTCATTACTTCTTGTTGGAAAATAATGATACAGGTAAGGAGTACACATTACAAGGTAATGCATTACTTTATCGTACCCATTACCAAAGTTTTTGCTGGGGATCAACAATGCATACAAAATTCATAAACATTATTAGTATTCAATTTTGTTTCCATTTAGTAACAATTCTGTACTTAAGATGACAATACATTTTTGTACTCAATAAATTATAGTGAATTAATTAAAATAATAAATCATAAAAAAAAACAAATTAAGTACACAAGTATGTAGCTGTCATTGTTAAATCGTTATTTTTTAAATAAATTTATTAAATATTAAAAAAAATTATTATAGTAAATAAATTTAATAATTATGTACAAAAAAAAATTAAATTTTTCTACAAAATGTTTAATACTATTTAAATCCTTTAGGGATTTTAACAAAAACACAGTTGGCGAAATAATAAAAAAAGTAACATGAAAAAACCAACATTGCTAGTCTTGCTGGGGAATATATGGCAATTTATTATGTTATGGGTACCCAGGTGCAATGAGGCAAGCACGTTAACAATTTTGTACACCCAGTTTTTTTTTTTTCTGTTGTATGGTTATAGAGATATATGTACGTTTTGGCACAATTTTTTTTTTCCACCTTTAATGTTTTTATGCCATATATTTTATATATGATAGTATACGTGTAAATACTACAAACATATATTATTGTATGCATTCACACACCCATACATATGTATGTATGTATATTAGTATGCTATGACAACACCAAAACCAACAACACTAATTGTATTTTCCACTACAACTAGTGGTCCTTGGCTCGTGCCTCTTGTACAGTAGCAGCTATAACTTTACCAATACTTTAAACATACATACACTAGTAGAAAAAAACGTGTAAGAATAGCAAAAAAAAAAAGCTGCTAAAAATTTGTTAAAAATGTTCTTGCAAAAACACTGTTAAAATTAGCAGATTTATTTACTTAATATTAGTAATATAATAATAGCAAAAATAAATCTGTTGAATTTAAAATTATTTAGTTATATTTTAGATAAATTTTAGTTAAATGAAAGTAACAAAATAATCTGCTAAAATCAGCAAAAACATTTACTAAATATTAGTAGACAAAATCATTAAAAATTGTGAAATTTTTTATTTTTGGTTTTTTTTTTAATGCGAATAACAGTCTGCCTTATAAAATTAGCAATCTACAATTTTTTAGCAAAAATTTCTGTTAATTTTAGCAAAATAAACTGTTATTTGCATTCTACTAAATTTGAGGTAAATATAGCAAAAATTTTGTTTATATTACAGTTTTTGTTTGCTATTTTGAGTGTACAAATATTTAGCAAAAGTTTTTGCTAATTTCACAGATTAAAATGATATGTTCACTTAACTAAAATTCACATGGAATATAACTAAAATTTTGTAAAATTAACAGATTTTTTTTTTGCTGCTCTTATTTTATTAAAAATCTGCTAAATTTAGCAGTTTTTTCTGCAAGGTAATTTTTAATAAAAATTTTAGTAGCTTTTTCTGCTACAAGTTTATTCCTATGAGTGTACAATATAACCACATAAAGCCAATGCAAAAATGGAAATAACAAATACATGAACACCAAAATAAAAAAAAAAAACGTTTTAAAATTGAAATCTCTGTACAACAAACGGAAGGAAGCTTATTTGGTTAAATGGTAAAACACAAAACTAAATTATTTTTGTTTTTGCCCCGTTCGTGTCTCCCAAAGACACATTACAGGAAACATTAACAGCCAGAAAACAAAAAAACCTGTATGCATACATTCATACATGTGTTGCCAACTATGTCAGTTGGTGATTGATAAAATCTTTATAAAAATTGTTAAAAAAAAAAAAAAAAAAAGAATTACCATATTTCTTTGTTTTATTGCACTTTTTTGGGGTTAGTTTTGTTGTACAACTAAATCATTGTTCATGCCAATTTGGTAGCATTTGTTGGAAAGAGATTTAAAGTAGTAATTTTCCAAAATAAACCACAGGGGAGCATTTATCAAGTCAATAATATATTTTCAATCGACAGTTTTATGACCACCTCGGGTTTGTATTATTTTTCATTGTGTAAGACAAGACAATTTTAAAGTTAAGCCCACGTGTTAGATTTTACAAATACATAAATACATTTTAGTACACTTAAAGAAAAATATTTAAAAAAATAAATTAAAATTTGTATATTTATAAGAAAAAGAAGTATATTTCACAAAAATTCATGGATAAGTTTCGAATAATCAAGCGCAATTTTTATAAGAAAATGTAACAAGATAACACCGCGTATGAGTTACATGACCAACAATACGCCTTTGGCGTGATAATCCTGCTTTTTAAAAGCTTTTCCCGCTTTTTTACTATACATAGATTTTTTATTTTAATAGATTTTATTTTTTAATTTAGAAATTTAGGAGTTTATCAGAATCACTGATTTCGAAATTTGTGCCATAAGGCATTCGTTGTGTCAAACCCGATTTTTAACCAAGCAAAGAAAATAACAATTTAGTTCTTGATTTTTTATAGAAAAAGGCATATGCAAATATATATTTACAATATTAAATTAAATTTAAATATTAAAAAAATATATAAAAATATTGTTGAAAAAAAAATGTATAATATAGAGACAATCTGACAATTATAAGACACAAATAATAGTACAATTTAATTGGAAAATGATTGGATGACTCCTGTTCATAAAAAGGCAGAAACTAGGCTAGTCTGATTTAAAAATTAATAGTGTTTATAATTTTTAGAGAAAAACGTTTATTTTTCTTCTTAACCTCAACCTTTCTAGTGTAACTAAAAAAAAATTTTTTTGTAAAAAAAAAATAAATTTTTTTGGTATATTTTAAAATTTTATAAAAAACTCTTTTTTGGATCATTTCACAATTGGAAAACTTTTCGGAAAATACTCAAATTTAACTAAAAAATTTCTTTTAAAAAAATAATTTCTAAAGAAAAAAGTAAAACTTTTCTATATAAATAAGAAAATTTTTAAATAACAATAACTTCACTTTACTTTCGAAATAATATTTGAGTTTGATTTCTCGGAAAGGCATTTTTACATAGCACAAATTTTTCAAGCGATTTTAACTAAAAAATAACAAATTTTATATAATTTGTATTTTTGGGTAAACAAAATTTCGATATCCCGCTTTTAGCACCAAAATCCCGCTTTTTCGTCTGCCGAGTCCTGCTTTTTGATCAAAAACAATTGGTCACGTTACGTATGAGTAATGAAACCGCAATCATACGCACTGTTGTCTGATTCGATATTTAACACTGTGCAACAAAATGGAACATTTTCAATATAATAGAAAAGCAGTTGTCTATGTAATTGAGTAGATCACATTATGATTTTCAGAAATTTAAATACCCCACCAAAAAACACACCTTACCAAATAATGAGTCTAGTAATCTAAAATCTAAGGTTTGTACCCTTTATATTATAATTCTAACTTTTTTTATATGAAATGTCCCAAAACTAATGAGTTGTGCATTACTGGCAGCCTTACGTAAATATGGTACAAGGGTATGAATAATAAGCCATTACCAGAAGGAAAAAAATAATGGGTCTCAAAATAGATTTTGAAAAAAACCGCCGAGGCATTGTAAATTCGTTCAAGATATACCAAATCTAACATGTTAATTTTTAGCTCACAAAAAGACGAAATATAACGAGTCTTAAAATAGATTTCCAAAAAAAAGGTTGTATCATTATATTTTGTCTGGAAGTAAGATGAATAACCTATTATTGTTCAACAATTATGATTCGTATGAAAGTAATGTATTTCAAGTTTCTTATTGTTAACCCATTATTTTATTACTGAAAGTAATGCAGAAGGTAATAT
Source organism: Delia radicum (assembly GCA_021234595.1). NCBI lineage: Eukaryota > Metazoa > Arthropoda > Insecta > Diptera > Anthomyiidae > Delia > Delia radicum. Next base: position 137,973,211 of record CM037855.1, on the reverse strand, counting down.
GTACTCATTAAAAAAGTAATGGATAAAATAAAAAGTAGTCATTACCATGTTTTTGTTGGGATAACCTCAAAATCTCAAGTTATTATTTAAAAATTATTTTTGAAGGGTTCGTAGACTAAAACAATGTTAACTTGCAAGAAGAGGCTCTCGATGGCGCCTTTCCGATCTTAATGACATTCGGATATTTGAAAGACATGTATTCTTTTTAGCGGCCCAATATCACGTTTAAGGGTTAACAGGAAGGGTAAAAAAGTATTGAGTTTTTGTATGAAAATTTGTCTGAAATTAACGAAATTGAGATTTATTTGTATGCAGCGTTGAACTACTCGTGAAAATAAAATTGTTGATACTCATATTGCCCAAGTAGTAAATTAGAGTTGCTATTTAGTTGAAATATTTAAAATATAGGTGAAAAAGGAATTTCTGGGAAATGTCGCAAATAAAAGGGCGTTAGGTAATAAATAGCGCCCAAAACCATAAAGCCATATTTGCTAAAAGGCTAGCATATTTGCCAAAAGTGGGTATACAAAACTGTCATATTGACCAAATGCAAACAAAGTCATACTGGCTAAAAGAATCTTTTTTGTGCAATATGACTGACAATTGATTAAATTAGGCAATTCTCAAAAACACAATAGAGTGAAACCGTTTTCAAAGAGTATTTGTGTATTCTTTATTACAGTGCGTCCGTGTAGTATGAGATGTAGAGAAGGAAAATTTTGTATACGTTGGCGGTAAACATTATATAAAAATTTGAAGTTTTTATCATAGACTCCATAGATAGTAAACTCTTCTTCTTTTAACAACAAAAACACATTTCTCAAAATTAACAGTTTCGTTCTACTAAATTTAAGGTAAATATAGCAAAAATGTTGTTGATATTACAGTTGTTGTTTGCTATTTTTAATCTACAAATATTTAGTATAAGTTTCTGCTAATTTCAGCAGAGTAAATTGCTATTTTCAATTAAATAAAAATCATATTGAATATAACTAAAATTCTGTTAACAGATTTATTTTTGCTGTTCTTATTTTATTAATATTTACCAAAAAAAAAAAATCTGCTAAATTCAGCAGTTTTCTCTGCAAGGTAATTTTTAACTAATTTTTAGTAGCTTTTTCTGCTATCCTGTCTGCTATTTATACACAATTTAAGAAGCTTGAAAATGAGGTATAAAAAAAATCTGCTAAATTTAGCAGTTTTTTAATAGTTTTTTCTGCTATTTATATACAATTTAAGTAGCTTTAAAATGGTGGATCAATGACTCCCGTAGCTTAAGCCGTTAAAAAGATATGGCATATTATGTACGACTACTTTTTTAAAATTTTAGAATATTTTTAATATTTTGAAACGCAATGTTTCAAGATCCGCTGGGATTAGCTGTTTTACATTTGGACGAGGTTATATTTATATGATGTACATCTTATATGCCAAGTTTGGTATAAGTAAGCTCAAACATTTTTTTTTTTTGTTTATTTTTATATGAAAATTATTCGTTTCTTTTGCTGCTTCTCAGTATAAGATAATTAGTAAGCACTTACATCAGCGCATTTGTTTTATCTTGCTACTAAAAAGAAGTAAAACTTTTTACTGTGTATAGCACCCTTAATATCTGCCATATTAAGTTTTTTTCAATTAATTCTAGATTCGGGTCTAGCAACTTAAAATATTTTCCACCATAGTATTTTCCGCCCTTTCGAAGGTAAAAATTTAACTAAAAGATTTATAATCTCCGATTCCAAGTCTTTTATAAACAATTTATTAAAATCGAAAACATTTATATTTTAAAAATGATGATAGCCAGATTAAATCCCCAATTTAAAATTTTTGATTTCAGACTCATTCCTTATTGTGACAATTTAAATTAAATCACAAAACCCATAAAACGCCATATTCGATTCGCCATTTTAAATTTAAGATTTTTTTTTGATAAAAATTGGATATATTGAAATTTTAAAACTTATGGCCACCATATTGGATCCACCCTTATTTAATTTTTAAATTCCAATTCTAGATTTAAGACCAGCAACTACCTAAGCTTATGCTTCGTATACTTTCAAGACTTTGGTCCTAGTTTTAACCAAAATATAAACTTGCTGGCCCATAGTGCAAGATCAGGAAAAGGCGAGTAATTTAAGAAACTTTCTCTTAGGGTGAGTAACTTTTCTAAAAATAACCAGAGCTTAACTTTAAACGCAGAAATTTTCATATAAATTTTACCTTCATAACTATGGTAAAGCTATTAACTATGGTCAATCAGGTCTTAATCTGATAAAATATTAACTTTTTCTATAAGAAAATATTTTTTAAACAATGAATTTTTATATAGAAAAAATTATAGAAAGTCTTGACAATTTTTTTTTTTTTTTCAAAGATGTTATTGAGAAGAGTCTGTAATATTGCTAATATGAAAGATTTGAACACGAAATGTACTATAAACTGAACTCTTCTTCGGTTGTTACAAGATTTGAATATGTAATACTATGTTTCTACTGAACGTGTTTTGGGCGTGTTTTGAAATAAAACATGTTTTGCACATATTTTCCATGTACATGTTTTGTACATGTTTTTTTTTCCACCAAAACACATGTTTTGCTCAAAACACGTATGTGGAAACATAGTATAAGAAAGAAATTCAGAACTAATTTATTTTTCAATTTCATTTCTAAAATAAGCTACATTTGTATTTTATTTTGTTTAATTTTATTTCTTCAATTAATTTTTTCAAGTGTACTTTATTAGCTTGTTTTAGAGTAATTTTGATTTCTATTTTTTTGTCCACATCTAAAGGAGGTTTAGGGGGAGTTAAAGGAGTAATAGCTTTTATAGTGTTCGAAGGAGGCTGTAGTTTAAAGTAATTTAAAGTCAGTTTAGATGCATGTCAAGTGGTTGGCAGTCGTGCCAAAATGTCAATTTGTTTTCAAACAAACAGTCAAACAAACTTGTAAACAACAAAAATAAAACATTCCTACAAACAGACACTTACAAACAGACACTTTAACGGTAACTAATTGTCTAACAAATTTGTCATGTATCGATTGTCAGGTTATTTATTGTTAAATTTTTAAGGAAATAAAAATTTCACAAACAAGTTTTGCATATAAATTTTTTCTCTCTGTTAAGATAATTGACGGAACTAATTTCATCAATTGAATGTTTAATTTAATCGTTAATTGTAGATATTACAGAAATTGTAATTAATCACCAGCTTTGCCTTAAAGGAAATTCCAAAGTGGTGATAAAATAATGCATTTTGATATTGAGAAATTAGGAAAACGAAATTTGAATAACTCAACAACACTATCCCAGCAGTAAATTCCATAAAAAATATAAAGAAACGCAATTTTATTTTTTTCGCCGTTTTCAAAAATGTTCTTGCATAATCCTATCTGAAATTCGAAACAATTTAAAACAACAAAACAAACTAAACTTAAAATTAATATTTAGCTAAAATTTTAGAGTAATTAGACTATAACTTAAAGGACACAAACGTTTTCAAATTTGACGTGTTTCGCGTATTTTGACAAAAAAAAATGTAGTGATCCTAATGTATACCATTGCGAAAAAGTAGTTTTACAATTTCTTTGCAAAAATAGAATATGATAGAGAAAACAAAAAATATGATTATTCATATGCTCTACCATGTACCTGAATTTGACCGAAATGGACTAGTGCCTTGGTGGCAGAGAAATTTTTTCAATAGAAAAAACATTTAAAAAATTTAAAGTAGGGAAACTCTAATGAAGGATTGCTACAGACTTCCAATAAATTACAATATATAGAGAGGACTAAAGTAATTCACATTTATACACCTTGTGACGAGTTAGGTAGTGTCTCTAAAAATGGATTCTTAAATAATCCATCACATTACGTTCTGTATACAATGTAAATTTTCTATCGTCTGTTCTTATTGGCTGGCTTACAGAAAAGTTATATTATTTGCATGTGTACCTATGTACAATAAAACAAAACAAGCTCAAGAAGAAAATAAAATATAAAATCTATATTTAAGGTGCAGTGGTACAGTGAATTAAGCCGACCAAAATAATCAGTGGATGCGGCGCAAACAAAAAATCGGCGGCAGCGGCTTTTGGGGTTGAACAGAAAAAACTCGGCGGCGGCGGCGAAAACAAATAATCGGCGGCGGCTTGGTCGGCTTAAAACAATATTTAAAGTTACAGATATTTAAAACAAACAGATATTTCAACAGGCCATAAAATAGAAATCCGAGCTAACTTTTTCAAACCAATTTGAGGTTTTATTTTAGCCAAAGATAGATAATATAACCGCTAAAATACCAACTCACCCAGGTTAAGCTTTGCCTTAACTAAATACAAAATAGGGGCCTATATATTTTGAAACTATTTTTGAAAAAAATTTATATAAAATCATTAAAAGCATAAAAGCTATAAAATAATGAGAATGCAAATCAAAATTTTACATAAAAATGTAGCAATACCATTTATTTTAAACGGTATTGGAAATAAACAGTTATAATTAATAAATAAATGATCTTGAGCTCGTTTTAAATAAAGAGAATTAAATATAAGAAGATCAAAGAAAACTTAAAATTTTTTATAAAAAAATTATTTTATTTTTTAGAAAATAAATACTCCAAGCCCATATTAGCCGAAAAAAATTGGCGGCGACTCAAACGGCTTATGGCGGTTGGATTGTATCTCTAACTCCGATTCTTTCTCCACAGGCTTGCGTTTGTTCCTTTTATCAAAATATACGTGTATACCAAAAATTTGCTCAATCGGACGATATTTAGAGGTCGATATAAAATGCGACTTTTGGTTTTCGTTCTTTATATTCCGTGCAATTACTAGTGTTTCAGTGTTATTGTATTTGTTTATATATTTTTGACTGTATATTCTTATTTTACAGTGTATTTATATAATTTGGTAATTTTTAATACTATTTCCACTCTTTTATGTGATCTTAACTACTGCTCTAAATTAAAATATAATAATCATGGACCGGAAGTTTATGCAAATGCATGTTTTTCCCTTAAGTTTGAGAGTAAGGTAAACAAAATATCTCTGCGAATCAGAGAATTTGTGTTAAAATTTATCGATTTGTTTGTGCTTATTTTTGCATATTTTGCTTTAAATGCATATATTTCTTGCATATTTTTACTTGTTTGGCTTCACATGCATATTTTTAATGCATATTTTTCTTTTTTTTTGCTTTAAATTTATATTTTTATTGAATTTGTCTTATTTTTTGTAAAAAATCACTTTAAATTTTATTTTATATTTGGTCAAGCACTATCCACGTACACAGCTTTTTAGAAGCTGAACTGGGCTTTTCCGAGTTTAAAAGCAAAATAACAAAAAAAACGTGCAAAGAGAGGCAGTTAAAATCAATTATTTTTCATGTATTTAATTTTATTTTAAAAATAGGTTGAGTTGCTTAATACATTTTGCAGAATTTTAGTGCTAAGTTTTTACTTAATTGTTTGTGCTAAGTTTTACAACAATAGTTGATGTTTGCTTTGGAGCGATAATATAAAAAAATGTCAAGCAACTTTCGAGTTTGAGCAAATATTTAATTGACTAAATTAATTTTTAATTGACAGATTTTAAAATTTTCAACAAACCGATTTAATTGAAAAAAGTATGGAAACATTTTGTTCTGTGAACCTTTCCGATATAATTTAGCGTTACAATTTTTTTATGAATTTTTGATCCGATATTGTACCTCATGAGATCATTTTTAATAATTGTTTTAAAAGTCTAACTATTTGTACATGTGATATTTTGCGATATACTTTTTGTTATTTCCAAGACACCACCAATAAATCAAATATTTTAGCGTAATAATCACTAATTTCACGCATTATTTGAGTGAGAAATAAAAGTATTTCACTTCGTTTTTTGCTACACATCTATAAAATTATGGTCCTTGTGGTAAGATATAACCCCCAATACCATATTTTAAGACAGTTATGGCTTTTTATCACTTATTATTTTCAAAGACAGATTAAAAATTTCATAGAAATTTAATGACTTTTTTTCTTTAGGAGCCAATTAAGGCCAACATAATCTTCCGCTAAAGCTGATTTTTTGGTACACGATTTTTAACACGTTTTTAAAAGTTAACTTGATTAAAATTTTAAGTTTTTACATAAGATAAAACTTACATGTGAAAACCCATTTTATACTTATTTCGATCTCAGTCTTTCATAGCATTTATGCTACTACATCGCAAAAAAACTTTTTTTAACATTACGAGGGCGGATCAATAAGTCCGTGACTTTTTGAATGAAACACCGTTTCATTCAACATAATCTCCTTTTAGCTCAATACACTTAGTAGAACGTTTCTCCAATTTTTGTGTCCCTTCCAAAAAATCGGATTTTTCGAGGTCCATCAAATAGGCCTTTTGTGGCCATATGGGGTCGATTTTTTTTTTAAATCCCCGTTAAATCAGTCCAATAAGTTGGCATAATATTCGACTTTTAATGTTTTTTTCTTTTGAAGGTAATTGATGTAGATTACAGCGCGTTGATCCCAAAAAATTGAGGGCGACCACAACGAAAGTCAGTAAACCACTTTTTTACCATTAAAATCGATTGTGCAGAGTCCCCACAGTATTTATCAAGCTTTTCCTTGGTTTGGCTGACGGTTTTTTTTCGCAAAAAATAATGTTTAATGAGCACTCGAAGTTCACTTTTTTCCATTTGTAAAAAATCCACGAGGTTGTATGTTTTGAACAGCTGTTAAACGCAAAGTAAATGACGGAACTTGCTCAAAATTTGACAGTAGCCTAGTAAGAAGTGGTACTTGATGGGAGCAGTGTTGCATTTCATATAACTACGAGGGTAGTATGAAAAGTCACGGACTTAGTGATCCGCCCTCGTATTTCAATAACTTTTAAAATCCTTCGACTATTAGTCAGGACTTTTTTTCAGCAATCCGTTTTTGTTTTCAATAAAAACTGCACACAAATGTATAAAACTCAATATTAATTTCAAATTAATATTCATTGAATTTTAGCTCAAATATTGACAATATTTTTAAGTTTCTACCAACAACAAATTATAAATTCGATTAAAATTGTTTGTTCTATAGTGACTTGATAAATAACAATTTCATATTTCTAACAAACATAAGCAAATTGGTTAGCCCATACGGTCTTTTGGGTATTACGGTATAAAAAATAAGAACTTTTATAATCTACAACATTTACATTTTACCTCAAACAAAATCTCTAATGAAAACTTGTCTTAATCTCACTTGCTAAGTATAATTAAAATAAAGGAGCTTAAATGGGATTATCACACGTACCCCAGTGATTATTTAGGAGTAGTAGTATAGAATATGATAGAGAGATACAAAAGCATACCATAAACAAATCGCAATACAGTTATTCAGATAATTAAACTTACATATTTTTAAAACTAAAACAATTATTTAAATTATATCCCAGCAAAAAATTTTCAAAAAGGTAAGCGGGTTTGTAATCAAGCATTTTGGGCAGAACGCATTCCTTACTAGATTACCTACTCGATTCTTTTAACAGGGCGTGAGACTAAAATAATTGATTCTTTAGAATTGATTATTTTTTTTACCGAAGAACCATTTACTTTATATTTTTGAGAACTGCATATATTTTTTAATAAAGAAATAGTTCCTTTGTAAAACTACGAAGTACTTACACAAAAAAAACAAATAAATAGTTCCCTAGAAAAATAAGAAGTAGTTACATAAAAAAAGAAGTAGTTCCATAAGTAAATTCAACTTTTACTCACACGTGATTTTCCTAGGTCATTCAAATATAACGATCAAAACTCATACGGAAATAAAATCCTAAAAAGTGAAACATCGAATTGTTATGATAACATGGGTTTGTCATAATTTTGGAGCTATAAACCACGAAAATATAAATTTTTCAAAAAAAAAAGAACAATTCAAAATTGAAAAACAAAAATATGACTCACGCACAATCAGCCTCGAAATTTTTTTTTACACTCACTCACGATAACGTCAGTAATTTCAGCTTCCACTCACAATTTTCTGCTCACGTGCGCTTCCCTAATTTATACCTAACCACAGTTTAACAAAATTTAGGCAACATGCAATTTCTGTTTTTAGTATTATTTTCCTGCAAATAAAAATCTGTTTAAAAAAATATATGAGATAAATTCTTTAAAATTGTATAACTTCTTTTTTCAAAATTAGGAACTACTTCCAAGAACGTCCTTTTATTAAGAAAAAGTATATAATTACTTCTGGAGTACAAAAAGTTATACATATAAGTTAATAACATTGTTATTATCTTGTAAGTAAAAAATTACTTTGTTATTGAGTTCATGCTTTCTGGTTTAAATTTAAAGAATTGATTACAATACTACTTGCTTTTTTGACTCTATCGTTGGAATGAGTTTGGTATTGCAGTTACTAAATTTGGCAATGAGATATGTAAGCAAGTGTGGGCAGCGGCGCTACGAAATAACCCCCAATGAAATAACCCCCAACGGCCAAAAATGAAATAACCCCCAAAAAAATTGTGTAAAATTGTTTGGGGGTTTTTTCATTTTTTTTGGGGATTATTTCATCTTACGGTTTGGAGATTATTTCATTATGAAGCAACCCCCAATGAAATAAAGCCCAAAACTTAAATTCTTTGGAGATTATTTCATATGCAATTATTTTGGGGGTTATTTCATATTTTTTGGGGGATATTTCATTTTGCTAAAAGTGAAATTTTTTTAATATTTGTTAGTTTTTCTGCGTGGCGGCCTGCGGCCGCTCTTAGGGGTTTTCTCCTCCATGGGACGCGGCAGGTGGCTTCGCTGAATAAAGTTTCCCTGCGCGCGTCACACTAGGGAAGATAATGAGACGCGCGCAGGAAAACTGTATTCAGCGAAGCCACCTGCCGCGTCCTATGGAGGAGAAAACCCCACGCAGAAAAACTGAACAGTGTAACAAAAGAATCAAAAATATGAAAACAAAAAATAAAAAAAATTTGGGACATATTTCATTTCTTTGGAGCTTATTTCATTGGGGGTTATTTCATTTCTTCCTTTGGGAGTTATTTCATTACGAAACAACCCCAAATTTTGGGTGTTATTTCATTTTCACCTTTGGGGAATATTTCATTTCTTTTGGGTATTATTTCATTTTTTTTTTTTGTTGGGACTTATTTCATTTTTTTTGGGATTTATTTCATTGGGGGTTATTTCATTTTGTCGTTTGGGTGTTATTTCATTGGGGGTTATTTCGTAGCGCCGTGGGCATCACCTTCTTTTTGGAATATGTAATTTTTTCCTGGGATGTTTAAAAATGTTTTTCTTTTTATTTAAACGAGGATATGGACTAGGCCACACCTTAGCTATCGCATTAAATGCTGTAAGAATAATTGTTATTATCACTGTATACACCTGAAGCCCAACGAGAATAACAAACTTTCTACACACATCTCAACATAAATGACATGATGATAATTTTAACAAAAACAACAACAATATCAACACTTATAAAAACAATCGACTTTTCAAAAACCATATGTATTTATAAGGTCTACAAACTAGGACTTTTAGGAAGTCAGAGCTTTAAAGAATGGTAACTTTTTTGGAATTTTGTAATTGTCCTCCGGAATATATAATGTATATAAAAAGGCTGATATCTTAATTTAAATGCAACTACTAATCGGATTGGTCTACCTTAATAGAGTTTGTCTACACTGATAGAAAAATCGATATAAAATTTATGAAAAACTTTAAAAAGTTTGATCTACATAAATATATTTTTTTTAATACATACGTAAAAGTAATGGACCTTTTAAAAATAAAAAATAGACATATTTTTTAAATATTTCTTAATAATTAAAAAAAAACATCTTAAAGAAAGTATTCCTTTAAATTTGCGTGTTTTGAAAATAGTGCTGTTGTTAGATTATAAACAAAAATTTTAACTTGAAGCCAGATAAGAAAAAATAACACAAGAGTGTTGAAAACATAAACATGAAAAGCTTATAAAGAGAAATATGGTTAAAATACACACAAAAGGACATATATACATACTAAAAACACAAACACATATATGAGGCGTTTCATATCAATTATCCACTTAAAAGAAAAGTATATCGTGTCAATGTCAATCTTACAGTATTTATTGCTCTTTGTAAACACTCACAAAATTTTAACAGTAACGGATTGTAGTGCATTTAAAAAGTAATCAGTAAACTTAGTTTTTTACGGAACACACATTTAAATTACACAAAAAAAAATATTTTTAACTTATTTTATTATTTATTAAAAAACAAACTACACATAAATATTGTTTTTCTGTACCAGTTACTATTTTCATTTTCCAAACAACTCTTTATTTGTTTCAAAAAGTTAATGATAGTAAAAAAAAGAAAAACTTTTGATTTTAATAATTTGGAAGTTAATTTTTGATAGATAAAAAAAAATGTTTATTTTTACGGATTTTAAAAAAAATTCTTTATTTCATCCAAAAAGTTAATAATGATAGTAAAAAAAAGATAAACTTTTGATTTACACAGCATACTATGTTGGCAAAGACCACTGCAAATGTAGTTAAAAACAAATGAAATTCCACTTAAAGAAAGGACGACTTACATTTCAGTAAATTCAACTAACATTGTCAGTTGTTTTTTAATGTTCAAAAAATGAACCACAATTGTAGTAAAAATAAACAAACATTAATTTTTTTATTGTTTTAAATAACAAAAAACTACTGTAAAAAATGAATGTAAAATCATAAAACAGTCATTTGATGTGGTTTGTTTTTTTAAATGAACTGCAAAGTTAGTAAAAAAATTTAATTTGTTCTACAAATGACTGACATTTACATTAAAATTAAAGAAACTGTATTACAGCCAAACAACTACATATTTTTGAAGCAGAAGTCCCTTCAATGTAGGAATCAGGATGTATCGATTTAAAGTAAGTAAGTATAGTATAGGGGAAATTATTATTTTGTGTGCCTTTTTCATACATTTTGACCATCTAAATGTCCGAATATCATGTTCAGCAAAGGCTCAATAAAGGAGAGCGGTATTTTCGTATTTCAGTACAAATTCATCTCTAGACGTCTGGAGATCAATATTTTATTGAATACTAATTACATAAACAATTTATCTTTTGTAACACTACAAAACTCTCTATGGAAAATATTCGATTTTTGTTTTTGTAAGAAAACTTTAAAATTTTGGGCAAGACTAAGCAAGGAAAGTTAAATTCATAAAATTGAGGTATGTATATTTTACAGTATATCAAGCCGTTAGAAATATTTAATTTTTCAACAAAAATATCATGAAGGATTGAATTTGTTTAAGGACATTTTTGAAATGTTTGATCCTGGAAATGTCATTGTCGCTGAAATGGATCGATCAAACATGCGTTTATATATTGGTTCTGTAATAAAATTTTAAAGAATATTTTGATATTTCAAAATTGACATTAAAAACGTTGGGAATTTGTAAATAATGTATTAATGATAATAATTTATCATTACGCCTTTAGTTAACTTTTTCTTTGAATGACTCCGCCATTTTTTAAGAAAATTATGTTTTTTATTAACAAACACTGATTAAAAAGTATATTTATAATAGCATCAGGTAGCTAATAAAGTATTAGATTCTCGTCTACTATGAACTTCATTTTATAATCCTCTGCAAACTGAAGACGAAAATTGGATATTTGTTGTGCTTTTATATGGAATCAGTCTACTAGTTTGTGCAAAACTGATATGGACTATATATTTATCCGAATCATAAAATTTAGAACAAAATGTCATCAATTTCTAATTGCATATTTTGGCAAAAATTCATGTTTTGGTGTTATTTCATTTTAAATGCATATTTTGTTAATTTTTAATGCATTTTTTCACTTTTTTTTCTTTTTTTAAATTTTTTTATAATTTAAAGCGCGATATTTCCACAACCGTTAGAGCTATTGATAAAAAATATAAAAACATACTTATATGACTGACACTTGTATTCCATGCCAAATTTCGTTAAAATTGAAGTGGGTATAGGTCGAAAATATGATATTTTTTGATGGTTTTATGTGGAAGGAGTCAATATTTAATTAAACACACTTTCTGTTTGTGTTATAAAGGACAATATTTAAATACGGAAATTTTGACATTGACACCATATATTAAATACCCGTAGAGCGGTAGTTGGTATGGAAAGTCTCATATAAGATTTAAAAAACCTTGTTAAGCTTAACTCCTAAAAATGTTAAATGAAAACATAAGAAAGATTATAATTTAGAATAGGATATGGAGAGCAAAAAAAAAAAACAAAACCTACGCATAACTTTAAAATACAAAAATGTAGCTCGACAATAAGAAACATAAGTATGTTTGTTTGACAGTATTAGTAAACTACTTGTATTAAAGTTTGTATATATACGTGTGTATTGTATATAAATAGGTAAATTTATGCAGAACTTTGGGACTATACTTGCAAGGCTTAATTTAGTGTTCATTATGTTTTCCAATTTGTTTGATGTTCTTAAGCTTGTACTGAAATTGAAGTGACCAATGTATTCAAAATTTCAAAATAATTCTAAAAAAACTCATCAATTTTTTTTTTACATTTTTAATAATTATTATGCATTTATACAGATAGCTCAACTTAATATTTACCTCTTTGATCTTTTTCCTAAATCCTTTAAATACGAGCATAAAGTCAAACAAAACTATGAATATAACAATTTATTAAAAATTTTGTTCCTGATTTTGAAAAAAAAAATAGGTCACAATCATATGGATACTCTAATACATCTTCGATATTTTCATAGTGTTATGTTATAGTGCAAGCAATGTCGCAGAACATTTTATATTTCCCATGAGTTAAAGAAAACGAAGTGTTGTGTTTTTATATCCATGACTATATTTTTAAACTTCCCATATGCATAAACACACACAATACATATTGAGAATTTAATAAGTGTGAGTGTTATATGGGTACTTGCGCTAATTGCAGAGATGGAAAATTTAAATTATTATTATTTTTTTTTTTAATTAAATATGTAAAACACAATTTCAACTGCTTTGTACATTACAAAATAAACTAGAAACCTTTAAATCCTTAAAATTAGAAAAAATCTTATAATTGTAACGACATTGTTTCATAAAATTCAGAATTTCTTTTGTATTGATAAAAAGAACACTGAAACCTTAAGAACTGAGGGATTTTTAAAATAAGTCATTTAAGGGGTTAACCCTCTTAAGGGGTCCGCCATCTAACGTTTTTTTTCAACTAGTGCTTATTTCGTGAATGGTAACACTTAGGTCATGTCTGATTTGACAGAAAATTAGTTTTATCCTTCCGCTGAACGAATATGGTCCGTATGTTCGTTATCTTGTGAAAAAAGTGAAAGAAACTGGCATCCTCATCGATAAACCAAAGCGTGAAAAGCCAAAAACAGTGCGTACACCCGAGAATATTGCTGCTGTGGCAGAAAGTGTGCGTGAAGCGCCATCAACATCAATTCACCGTCGTTCTCAACAATTGAACATTTTGGAGACATCATTGAGACGAATTTTGCATAAAGACCTTGGTATGACGCCATACAAAGTCCAATTGGTTCAGGAGTTCAAAAAAAAAAAAGTTATTTGGCGGACCCTTTATAACACGAGAATATTAAAACAATTATAAAAAAATAAACAAATAAACAAAAAATGTTTGCAATAGAAACACTTAATATTATTATTAAAACTTTAATTTAAAATTCTAGCTACAATGGCAACCCTGCTGGCCATTTCAATATAAACCTTTTTTTAAAGGCAAAATCGGGTGCCATCATGGAGCCATGGTTAGTTATCTGGGAATAAAATTTTTATAAATAATCAAAATTTTATAATAAAATTTACATAGCCGGATTTTAAAATTTTTGATTTACGTTAAAATAGTACGAGCGTACACACAAACATTAAAAAACAACCAAAAAATCGTTTTTTTATAAAAAAAAAAAACCAGGCTAAAATTTTAAAATTTCTTTACGTCAGGGACTTTATTTCATACTCCTTTAACAAAACAAGAAACCCCGATTCACAAAAGTCCACCCGTTGAGGCATCCAGTGGCACCCAATTTTCGAAATGCCATTTAAAGTAAATATCGCGCAAGCAAAAGCTGTAACTTTTTTATTTCTGCGAATTTTTGGAAAAACTTTTCACATAATAAAGAAATAAGTTCAAACTATCGAAATGTGAAATAAAAAAATTTAAACAGAGTTAACCTCTTAGGAATCTAATTTTTTGAATTATAAATAGATTTTTATGAGTTTATTTGTTTAATGAAAATTTTATTTTTTATATATTTTAAATAATTTTTAACAATATTTGTTTTGATATTGACACCATTTTTCTCTTTTTTATAAAAAACTTTTCAATTTTTTTTAATTAAAAATTCATTAAATTAATTGTATTAGATAATCGATCGCAGGTATTCCACGTTTATTTTAAAAATAAAAAGTTTATAAAAGTGGTACTAAAACACAAAATGTGGCCGTCCCTGATTTACATATATATACTAAAAGCGAATAAGTTGTATGCGTATGTATTTTCATGCATACACTCAACAAAAAAAAGTCTATAAAGTCAGCAACATGTTTGCTGAAAGGATTTTGCTGAATTTAGCAACTTTTTTACTGAAATTAGCAATTTTTCTGCAAGGATCCTCCCAGCAAAAATGTTGCTAACTTTACAGACTTTTTTTTGAGTGTACTTATTTATGTTTACGTGTTGACCTCCTGTTAATAATAATGTAAATGATGATTTACTGTGGTAAATGTTGAAGAAAATTTATTTAGGTCTTACTCTAGCTATACATGGGTTTTAGATTTTAAAAGAAAACTAAGGTGGCATTTAATAAAAAAAAAAAAAAAAATATTAAACCCCTTCCAGCAGGTCAAAATATGGTTGAAAATTGTCAAATGTAGTGTTAATTTTTAGTATATGAACATTAAAGCAAACAATTTTTCAACTCGGTCTAAAAGTTACTAACCCGTGGCATATCTCGCAAAAAATTTAAGAAATATTTACTTGAACTTTTGATTTTCATTAATTTATGCTTTCATTGTTGTAGCGCTACACTCATAGAAATAAACCTGTAAAAACAGCAAAAAAAAGCTACTGAAAATTAGTTAAAAATTACTGCAGAAAAAAACAGATTTTTTTTACTAAATATATAATATATGTATATACGAGGGCGGATCAATAAGTCCGTGACTTTTCGAACTTCCCTCGTGATTATATGAAATGCAACACTGCTCCCATCAAGTACCACCTGTTAATAGACTACTCTCAAACTTTGAGCAAGTTCCGTCATTTACTTTGCGCTTAACAGCTTTTCAAAACGTACAACCTCGTGGATTTTTTTAAACATGGAAAAAAGTGAATTTCGAGTGCTCATTTAACATTATTTTTTGCGAAAAAAATCCGTCAACCAAACCAAGGAAAAGCTTGATAAATACTATGGGGACTCTGCACAATCGATTTCAATAGTAAAAAACTGGTTTACAGACTTTCGTTGTAGTCGCACAAGTACAAATGACGCTGAACGTTCTGGACGGCCAATTGAGGTCAATACACCCAAAAATGTCGAAAAAAAATCTACGATATTTTGTTGGCCTGGCCGATCGAAGAGTAAAAGTGCGTGAGATTGATGACTCCATAGGCATTTCATATGGCAGTGTGGTTTCGATTTTAAATGATCAGTTGAGTTTAAGAAAGCTGTCTGCAAGATGGGTGCCGCGTTTGCTCTCAATTGACCGTAAACGTAATCGTGGCCAATAAGGTGATGGCAACAGTTTTTTGGGATGCACGTGGTATAATCCCCATCGATTACCTTCAAAAGGGAAAAACAATAAACGGCGATTGTTATGCAAACTTATTGGACCGATTTAACGAGGACTTAAAAAAAAACGACCCCATATGGCCAAGAAATGCCTATTTTATGAACCTCGAAAAATCCTATTTTTTGGAAGGGATACAAAAATTGGAGAAACGTTGCACTAAGTGTATTGAGCTATAAGGAGATTATGTTGAAAAATATTTTTTTTTTTCAAAAAAAAAACTGTGTTTTATTCAAAAAGTTATTGAGCCGCCCTCGTAGTAAATTACAATTGACGTTTTCTTAATGTCGGTGGTAACTTCTGATTAAATAAAATTTTTTCTCATTTACATTAACCATACAAATTTAACTGTAATATTGGCTAAACAACAGTTTTTTCGTTTGATATTTATGTAATATTTACCGAAATTAATCTTGAAATGGTGTAGTTTTAAATAAATTTCATCCTAATGTTTGCTTGAACAAAGTGTGTGAGTATATGTTGATGTATAGCATAATACAGAAAATATTTTACACATGAATATATAAAAATTGAAGTAATGACATGTGTGAAGGTGTATGTATGAAAGTGTATGTATGTATGTATATGTAAATATAATATATACTCAACCTTATTTGGAGTAAGTTATTAAAGTTAGTGGTTTGGAATTTATATTTACAACTACAACTACATAAATTTCCACTCTTTAGTTTTCAACACATTTAAAATTTTCTTTAACCTGTTTACTTATGAAATCAAATACATAAGAAACATATTTATACTGGCATGTGTTGGGGTAATTTTAATTTAAATAAATATATGAAGAACTCTAATGACCATTAAGATTTTGGCACCTGTAGTATAGTATTTTGTTTGCATATTATTAAACTCAAAATATCTGCTTTAGTAAGAGTAGACATGCATTCATTCCTATACATACTTAAAAGTTAACAGAGTATGGGTAATTGTGCGTTTGTTTGGGTACTCTATACACTTCATTACATAATGAAATATGTTGTGGCAATTTGGAGAGTTGAGATTTTTTGTTTGTTTGTATTTTATTTAAGGTTGATAAACAGTTTAATTAAAATTATGTATTTGACAGGTGTTTAAATCTATAAGTACTTATCAAAAAGGAAGAGTTTCAAATATATTACAAATGTACTATAATATTTGAGATGTGGTTGTAAAAAGTTTTAAACATAATTAATATTCATTATTTCGAAAGTATGCTAAATTTATATTAGTTTAAAACAGCCCAAAAGTAGGCAATTTTATATTTTTATTTCGAGAGTATACTAAATTTATATTAGTTTAAATCAGCCTAAAAGTAGACAACTTTTTTTTTAAAAATTTTTTTCAAGTCTATTTTAAGGCTTTTAAATACGATTTCAAGTAAAATTTAATAAAATATAATATTTAAAATATATTTTAAAATGGATTTCAACAAATACCGGATTAAAATCTTCTTTGTTCTTTAATAAAATACTCCACTTGGCCACAAACATAAAAACTTTGTATAACATATTAATATGTAATCCTTTAAGTCTCTGGCAAGTATTTTATGTATTTTTTTTTAACAAATTGTTATTGTCACTTTGTATGCAAAGAAATAATAAAATCGAAAAAAAATTAAATCACTATAAAATGTACATACGAAAAAATACAAATAATACAATGAACAGTGGGGTATTTGAAAACAAAACAAAATAATATATATAAAACTTCTATCCCTTATCCCATCGGTAGGAATCAAATTGGAAATTGTAATGGAGGGTTTTACCTTTCAAAAAATTGCTGATTGAATTACTCTGTTATAGTATAGGTTTCATTTTAGCATAGGGTGTATACAAAATCTTTTGTGGTGTGTAACTTCCAGGGAAAAAATTTTAAAATGGTGTCTAATATAATTATATCTCATTTGATATATTTCCAGATATAAACACATACAAATTGATCCAAAAATGTTATCAAATTAGATATAAATTTATATAATTTTATCCGAAATTTCTAAATGTATCTAATTCTATCAAATTAGATATAAATGGATACAATTTTATCCGAAATTTCTAAATGTATATAATTGTATCAAATTAGATATAAATGGATACAATTTTATTATAAATTTCTCCATATCGGGGACATTAAATTATATCTAAATATATCTGACTTTATTTCATTTTAGCCGATAGTAGGCATTATTTTTGTGACTTGAAGTTATGCTTAAAAGCCCCCGTAAAATAGTAAAATCTAAATAACAGTTTGCAAAACAACTCATACTGTTTAACACGAGGTTCTAATTTCTGTTCTACAACCGATTCTTTTTGTATGGAGTTTGTCCTATTTACAACAGGTTCTTTACCTCCAAACCAGAACAGGTTGCTCCAGAACCGGTGCTAGGACCAGTTATAGAACTGGTTCTGGGACAGTTCTATGCAACCGGTGGAAGGAGAAGCTGTTCTGGAATAGACCAATATAACCAGTTCTAAAAATTTTTGCTAGGAGTATTTAATTAAAAATTAAAATTTCTAGAAATTAAACATTTTGAAGACCCGAATTGTTTTTTTTTTTTTTTAAGAGAAGCAACACTCGGAAATTCTTCCTATTAATTAATGTGTTGCTTTCTTTGGAAAGGGGATAGTGGAGAGATTAAAGACGGCGAAAGATGAAGGGCTTCAAACATGGCAACACTGTAATTGCACGAGATGATAAGTCTTAGAACAGTTGTTGCTCGCCACCTGATGTAGAGTTGGCGCATTTATTGAAGCTTTTCTTTGTTTCATAGCCCTGATTCATTATTTTACTTCGGTGGGGTTAAGTGCTATGGGAACACCGAAGGTGGGCGCAGCGATACATATGTATAAGTGATAGAAAACTCATACATACTATTTTTCTAAATTGATGTTGTCATCGGGAATCGAACCCGTTACCATCTGTGTAACAGTCCAACGCGCTAACCATTACACCACAACGCCCAAACTTATATGGAGCTTTATATAATTTTATCTAATTTAGTATGGACCCATAATTAGTTATATAAAATTTCATCCGAAAAATTTCCCGATTACATTGTATCAAATTATATACAATTAGAAGTGATTTTAAATAGTTTTGTCCGATACAATTTTGTCATCATCCAATTTAATCATATGATACGTTATACTATCAGAATATGTCTAATTTTATATAATAGGACACAATATCTCTCATTTACTGCAAGAGTGACATAACTCAAAAACACGATTTTGCAGAAAACGAGTTTAAAGTTTTCAATCCATTTCTGCCTCCCTCGACCATTTCTCTATTTATTTGGTCACGTTTTATATTTATAGGGGGTGGTTTTAATGTATTTTTCTCTAAGTGAGAGTTGTGTGCGAATTCGCTAAATATCGAGAGACCCATGAGTAGCACAGAGTTTCTATGAAGTATATACTCTTTGCACACACTTTAAAGAAAAATTAAAATATATTATTCTCTATCTCGAAAAGTATACATGATATTGATATGAAATTTTTACACAATAGAAAGCATAATATAACTAATAAATCTGAATCATTAACTCAATAATCGCATTTTTTGACTTATGACAGTCTTGAAGTAAATGAGCGATATGATCTATATATTATTTTAAATATAAACATCGTATGGTTCCTTCCAATTTTAAAGAGTTAATTTCTTTAATAATTTAATTTCTTTAATAATTTTAAAAAATAAGTTGTTAAAGGCGAGAAGAAGAAATAAAAATGATAAAACTATAGCGGAACGTCTCAAAAGATTAAGTAAAGTTATTAAAGTTTGCAATAAAAGTATGATGAATGACTATTACAAATATAATATAAAAATGTGCAACGGTGACTCTAGAAAAACTTGGGATTTCTTAAATAAGCAACTTGGTAGGAAAGTTCAGCCATTGAAAGAACTAAAATCGAGCACTAACAATGTACTTGCGTCGGATGAAGAAAAATCAACAGCGTTTAATGATTTCTTTTATAAATCGGTTCAAGAAATGCGAGATAGCATACCCCAAGAACCAAACGACGATATAAACTTTTTTCGGACATTGAATTCTGCAGTTACTCATTTTAACTTTGAAAGAATAGAAAACACAAAAATTGAACAAATTTTGGATAGCTTAAATGCGAAAAAAAGTCCAGGCTGTGATAACATTACACAAAAGATGTTGTTGGTAAGAAAAACAACCGTGTCTGAAATGATAACAAAAATTTTTAATAATATGATTCATGAGTCAAAATATCCCGATATCCTTAAAATACACAAAATTATTCCAATACCAAAATGTATAGACAGCCATAAAATTGAAAATTAACGTCCTATATCAATTTTACCGATTATTGATAAGATTTTTGAAAAAGTCTTGTTTCAACAGCTAACAACCTATCTTGATAATTACAATATTTTGTTTGAGCGGCAGTATGGGTTCAGATTGATTTGGTCGATCGTGAAATTTTGGTAAAAAAACTTAATTTTATTGGCTGTTCTCAAACAGTAATATCATTATTAAATGATTATTTATTAAATAGAAAGCAATTTGTTCAAGTTGGTGAATCCAAAAGCAATCAATTAGATGTACTTTGTGGAGTGCCTCAAGGCAGTGTGCTAGGTCCGCTTTTGTTTAAAATATTTATTAACGATATGAAAAACATTGAATTTAAAGGGAAATTATTTATGTACGCTGATGACGTTTGCCTTTTGTACAACTATATTCACCCCATAGTTCTTCAAACACAGATTGAATATGATGCTGCGATTTTGTCAGAATTTTTAAGAATAAACAAATTATCTCTAAACGCCAACAAACCCAAATTCATAAGATTTAAACCATATATCTTGAAAAACGATGTACTTATGAAGGTAAACATTGATGGAAAAATAATAAATGAATCAGAGAGTGTAAAATACCTTGGAATTAGTTTAAATCATAATCTTTTGTGGGAAAATCATATTAACAAACTGAAATCTAAAATTTCCTCTGGAATTGGTGTATTATATAAATTTAAAAATAAATTTAACACCGAAACAAAATTGTTGATTTATCAATCTCTAATTCACTCGCACCTAACATATCTCCCAGTAATATATGGTGCTAAAAATAACTCAGCAATTAAATCGCTCCAATCAGCTCAGAATAAAGCGTTAAAAATAGTTTTTAACCTGCCGTTACGACATAACACCATTGATTTATTTAAAAATGTGTGTTATGTGTTATATACTCAAAGAAATACTAGACAATCAATGAATTTAAATGTTGTAAGATGTCGTCTTGAATTAACCAAGCAACGTATCTGTTTCGCTGGCCCTAATGAGTATAATCAACTTCCAGATAGTTTAAAGAATTTAACTGTTTTGTCTTCTTTTAAAAGTAATTTAAAACAATTTTTGCTGCAAAATGTTGAAATACTTCTTGCAAATGAAAATTAATAATTAAAAACACATATTTTATTTTTTTCTTTATTACCGAAATTTTTAACATTTGTACATAGCTATTATTTTTTTTTTATTAAACGTTATATCATAGTTGCCTACTAGCCTCTATAAAGTCAATTCATTGGCGCTGAGGCAAAAAATGTAAATCTTGTAAATAATATATTGAAATAAAAATATAATTAAAAAAAAAAAAAAAAAAAAAAAAACATTGCGAGTTAACCTTATTCTCATATAACTCGAATATAACTTGCAAATGTGGTAAAATTACGAGGGCGGTCCCTAAATTAGCCGACTTGATGTATAGAGATGGCGGCAGTAGTTTGAAAAAAAAAATTACTTTGGTGAAAAGTGGCAACCTTATAAAACATATGATTGTATATGAACGTTTTTACTCGGCTTGTTATTATATGGCTTATGTAGTTATATATAGAGTAAGATTTGGAGACATATAATAATATTAAGTTGCGTAATGTGACTTAGTTCAAAGTCAGATATGACTTAATCATATTATGACTATAGTATAACAATTTTTACCGCGGATTTTGTAAATGTGAACCGATTTCAAGTATTGTAATATTTGAAGTGTTGTATGTTGTAAGACAAATAGGTGCTTATAGTGATAGGTTATCTCCTCACCTTTTAAAGTTATTTTAATTTCACAACTAAAATTTTGTTTTTTTTATCTTGGCTTGTTTTGGTTTATTTTCCAAGAAAACAAAATTATTATGTGATGAATAACAAAATTTTCGGTATTGCCAATACTTTTACCAACAAGAGATAGAAAACTTTTTTAAATTAGCATTAATAGTTAGTTGCGAAAAATCCTTAAATTTGAAAATTCTAAAAATTGATAAAAACAAAAATTTAAATTTTTTTTATTGTAAGATTATCTTTCATTACAATTTTCTAGGATCTTTGTTAAAAAATCAACACAATTTGTAGTCTTTTATGAAAAACAGGCCTTTAAAAAACTATTTTAACTCTAATTATACTGGCTTTTAGACATTCACTCTACCGCAAGCGTTGGTTGAAAATTACAAACTTTTGAAAAAAAAAATTATTTCGAGAGTGTGTTAATAAAATTAAAATTTAGAATATTTTTAATTTCTAATTTTGGAACAAAATGTTTTTAATATGTCTTTGCCATATAACAGGCCAAAAATTTTAGAAATCAGTCCACATTTACTTAAGTTACCCGCCCTAAAATATTTGTTTACACTAGGTAGTCAACTTTAAAATCCTGTTTTTAAACAATGTGACAATATTTCCAAAAAATTAACACCTCCTGCATAATTTTTAATTTGATTTCTATCCATCGGATCAGTGGTTCTATATTTATTACATTTTTTCTTAATGTACCCCACTGTGTGACGTTTAGACTTACATGCAAATTGCTAGATTTCGATTTCAAATCAACTTTAACGTTTGTATATTTATATTAAAGTCACTTTGGCCATGACTCTGGGAAATTTTATATAAATCCATTGTAGTGCAAAGAAAAGTTTAAAAACTTTGTAAGCTAGTGTAATCACAATTAACGAAATAATCTCATATAAAATATATAAAATGTAGTCGATTTTTTTGAGTTTTTTGTTTAACAATATACGAGTTTAAAACAAATAAAAGAATTGAATAAAAACAAATAGAACAAGATAATAGAGTGGTCCATTTTTAAAAATATTTTTACCCAAACAATACAAAAAATATATCTCAAATATAAAATCATAGCACAATTGATATAGATCGATATTTATTTTTATACAAGTTTATCTCAAAATTTGGCTATCCAATAATATCCAATTAGATCCCTCATTATAAATTACTGGATTAAAATAGATCAACACTGATTTCATAATTGAAGAATCCAATAATATCTAATTATGATCCTGATAGATCCCAAAATATACAATGGGACTAATTTAGATCTAACTTTTGGGACTTACTTAATAAGTAGTTATTAGTCAGTGATAATTATTGATGTTAACGTAATGCAGAGAGTAAGCTGGTGCCATTACTGGTAGTCCGAAAAGTAATGATATGTCATTACCGTTTCTACACTTGGATATAGCTTATATGTCACCATATATGATTACTAGGATATTAATTAAAAAAACGATTTGTCGATTTTCGATCATTAAACACCCCGGACTTATTGCCAATGTATCCACATAGAATTAAATTTTTTTGGAAAACGTTATCTCGTGACAAATGATGAGTATTTTTTATTAAAAATTCTGACAATTCAAAATTTTGAAAAATCTATTTTATTATTTCTTTTGCTCATTTACTATACTCGAAATTATTTAGATATGGAATTCTGACTTAATCGCATATCATTAACCCACTTTAGCCTGGAACAAAATAACAAAAGAAATTAATAAAAATGCAAAAACCTCTTTTTTTAAATTAGTTTTCAAGACTTTTAAAAATGCCTTATATGAAGATGTCAATTACTATGTTTGTTATATAATAGTCGTAATAAAATTAAAAATTAATTGAAAAAATTATAGTTCGAGTTTGTGTGGGGATCGACCCTTTTCCAGGTCACTTTCTGAAAATTGATTATTTTGTCATAAGTTAAACAAAATTTAATTACAGTTATATTAGTTTTTTGTTTTTATATACATCGAGATTATTTTTATGTTATTTTCAATTTATAACGAGCTTTCAACCTCCGTATATTTACAAAAATAAAGCAAATCAAACATATTAGCTAGGTTGATACTAGTATTTCGATCTGGCTAAAGATCTCATCAGAACCCGAAGTTTTAGAAAAGCTAGAGCCTATATAATAGGCAGAACTTTAACAAAAAACCTATTAATAATCAATGTTGCTCCATTCTTGTCTTCTTAGTAATCAACCACGTGGTTAGGTCTTTTCCTAACAAGCATCATGACGTTACTAAACTTTGAAGACCAAAAATGTTCTATTTATATAAAAATTTTTTTTAGTGTGTACTCTGGCTCAATTAAAGTTTGCCTAATTTTCGGAAACATTTCACTTAAATTTGATAAGACTATATTTTTATGATGTGAGCAAGATTATTCAAGTTCAAGATCATTTGTTTTTTGTTAAATGTTTATTTCTTTTTTAAAGATGTCTTTATCCGCTGATTTTGTGCAGACTTCATCTACTGACAGGTCCTTACATGTTTCATTTCGCGCCACCGAAAATCCTCAGAGGACCAATGTAGAAGGGATAGAAGATTTACCCAAATTATAATTTTTGAAGGATCAAGTAAATAAATAAAAAAACAAATACGGAAAAAGCTTTGATCTATTTCCTTCAAATATTATAGTTTGGGGAAATCTTTTACCACTTCATTACATTGGTCCTCTGCAGATTTTCGGTGACACGAAATGAAACACGTAAGGACCTGTGAATAGATAAAGACAGCATTAAATTAGCGGATGAAGACAGTTTTAATTAATAAATAAACAATGCACGGTTTTTTATTTAACAAAAAACAAATGATCTGGAAATTCAATAATCTTGCTCACATCATAATTTATGATAAAAGATCGAAAAATAAACTTTTGGTTTTAATTTTTTTAAATTTAAAAGTAAAATATTCTTCATTTTTATTTAAAAAATTGTTATCTCTTAGTGGCCAGGGGACTAAAACGACTCATTAAACTTTCCAGCAAAATTTTTTAGAACAGATTACCTTTCAATCTGTTCTAGAACAGCTTCTTTTATCACTGGTTACATGGAACCGGTTCTAGAACAGGTTCCTGAGATTCAAAATGAAAGGGTTTACTTCGCCAGAACCAGTTTAATATCTGGTTCTAATACCGGTTCTAAAGCAACCTGTTCTAGTTTGTAGGTAAAGAACCTATTGCAAATAGGACAAAACCCATATAAAAGGAATCGGCTGTAGAGCAGAAATTAGAACCTGTTTATAATACACTATAAGTTGTTCTGCAACCTGTTATTTGGATTTTACTATTTTACTGGGTTAAATAAAAAAACTACAAAATTGTAAAGCGTTTAAATTGATAAGAAAAAAATGTTCTTCTTCTTAAAAATTATTAGTTTATGTAATATGATTCATATAGGCCCAGCAATATTTTTTAGAACAGATTACCTCTGAACCTGTTCTAGAACAACTTCTTTTACCACCGGTTACATGGAACCGGTTCTAGAACAGGTTCCTGGGAGTCAAAATGTAGGGAGTCACTGCCCCAGAACCAGTTCTATAACTGGTTCTAGAACCGGTTCTAAAGCAACCTGTTCTTGTTTGGAGGTAAAGAACATATTGCAAATAGGACAAACTCCATATAAAAAGAACCAGTTGCAGAACAAAAATTAGAACCTGTAATACAGTATAAGCTGTTCTGCAACCAGTTATTTGGATTTTACTATTTTATTGGGGGGTTAATGCTTCTACTTTTGACAAAAAAAGACCCACTAGGAAATTTAGAGAATTACTTCTTTCAGATTTTACTTAAATTTGGAAATGTGATAAAGGCTACACTCAAAAAAATAAGTTTGTAGAAAAGTTAGTAAAACGTCTTGTAAATCAGGTATGCTATTTTTTAGCAGAATTTTTTGTTAAAATTGTGTTTTCAGCTAAAATTTTTGTTATACTTATTCAGCACTTAACTGTTTTATACTAATGCTTTACTTATATACTAATGTTTTACTAATTAATTTTGCTAAAAAAAAATTGTGCTGATAAGCACATTAATAGTGTGGACGACAACCAGATTGAAAGATATACGCAGAATGAAGTAGATGTCGCGGCATGTCAAGATGTAGTAGAGAAGAGGAAAATGATACTAATAAGACATATAAAAAAATCAACCATGGAAGTTTTTGTATCTCTTTTTCATACATAAAACAAAATTGAGGATTAAAACAACTTAAATTTTGCGTTGTCACCAGCTTGTGAAAATAATTGTCTATTAATTAAATAAAAGACAAAATAAAATATTTATAACTAAATGTTTATAGAATAATAATAGTGTGGTCAAATTGCAAACAAACATATACAGAAATGAAGACAGAGTAAAGCGAAAGACAAAGACACACATCTTAGGTAGATTTTTATGGTTCCTTTTTCTTATTGCAAAAAAGGGTTTTTCTTCGTTTCGTTTGTTTTTGTTTATTTTTTCGTTTCGTTTCTATAATTATCTTCGGCAGTTGCGTCCTTTAAACGATAGCATCATTTAGACAACCATTGATGTAAGTAATTGAAAGACAATTTTTGTTATGTTATATATATTTATGTCTATATATTTTCAGATATTAAATTAATTCATGTCGTCAATGTGGGAAAATGAAAATTTTTATATTTCGTTAGTAAATTATTTTTAAAAGAATCACAAAAATATGTTTTATGATTTTCAGCAAATAAATTAACTAAATTACAATTTTTCTACAAAATTTTTGCGTTTTTTTCAGTCTACTAAAATTCAGCAAATTAATTTTAATTTTATTAATTTTTAGCAAGGCTTTTTTATTTCTTATCTACTAAGTGTTAGCAAAACTTTTGCTGAATCTACAAATTTTTTTGCTGACATTAGCAACTTTTTTGCAAGCATCCTCCTGACTAAAATTTTGCTGACTCAGCAAAATTTTTTGCTGACTTTACAAACTTTTTGTTTTGAGTGTACTAACCTGAAGACAAGCACAATTCCTTATAGTTTCAATCTTATTTTTAAGGTTTAAAGAGGCGGGGTTAAAAATGTCCCCAGTTTTCTGTTTTACGTTTTTTTCACATTTGTTCCAAAGAAATTCTATAAAAAGTGTATAAAATTAAAGGTATTTCAAAGATCTATCTAACGATTTATTAAATATATTTAATGGGATTTATGTGTTTTTTTCAACCCTACAACTTATACAAAGTTCGGGAAATTTTTAAAAAAAGGCCCTAAAGTAATATAAAGGGTGGTTAAATTGTAAGGGCCGATGTTGAATGTGAACCACACCTAAACGCCAAGTTTTTTCCGAATTTTATTTGACATTTCTCTATTTCAGACTTACTCAATTTGAACCATGGAGAGATACACAATCCAACAACGTGTTAAAGTTATCCAGACTTATTATGAAAATGGCCGTTCAAATCAAAATGCATATCGTGCACTTCGTGATTTTTTTGGTCAATTTGATCGTCCAAATGTGCGTACAATCGCAAAAATCTTGGAAAAATTCGAGCAAACCGGGTCTGTAGAAGATGTGAGAACACCAGTGCATGCTCGTACAGCTCGTACTGCAGACAATATTGCTGCTGTTCGCGATAGTGTGGCTGAAGAGCCGTCCACCTCAACTCGTCGTCGTGCCCAACAATTGCATGTGAGAACACCAGTGCATGCTCGTACAGCTCGTACTGCAGAAAATATTGCTGATGTTCGCGATAGTGTGGCTGAAGAGCCGTCCACCTCAACTCGTCGTCGTGCCCAACAATTGCACCTCTCCCGCTCGTCGTTGATGAACATTATGCATAAAGATTGGCTCAAGAACTAAAGCCTCTTGACCATTCCAAACGTCGTGAATGGGCAGAATGTTGGCAAGAAATGGTAACAGTGGATGATCAATTTTCGAAGAAAATCATCTTCAGTGATGAGGCACATTTTCACCTCAGTGGATTCGTCAATAAACAGAATTGCCGCATTTGGGCGAATGAGAATCCAAGAGTGATTGTCGAAAAACCAATGCACCCACAAAGAGTGACTGTTTGGTGCGGTTTATGGGCTGGCGGCATCATCGGGCCGTATTTTTTCCAAAATGAGGCCGGTCAGGCAGTTACTGTGAATGGTGTTCGCTATCGTGAGATGATAACGAACTTTTTATGGCCCGAATTGGAAGATATGGATGTGGACGATATGTGGTTTCAGCAGGACGGTGCCACTTGCCACACAGCTAACGAAACAATGGCTCTTTTGCGCAACAAATTCAATGGCCGTGTTATCTCACGAAATGGCGATGTCAATTGGCCGCCAAGATCATGTGATTTGACACCGTTGGACTTTTTTCTTTGGGGTTATTTGAAAGAAAAGGTGTACGTCGATAAGCCAGCAACAATTCAAGAGCTAAAGGATGAGATAATTCGGCACATTAACGGCATAGAACCTCCATTATGCCTCAGCGTCATCGATAATTTGGACCATCGGATGGAGGTGTGCCGCCGTGGTCGCGGCGCCCATTTGGCCGATATTTTGTTCCATACATAATTGAGTAATACCAATATATCATAATAAAATAAAATTACAATAATTTCCTAAATAGTTTGTGTTTTATTCAAAATCAACATCGGCCCTTGAAATTTAACCACCCTTTAGTTGTGTATTGATAGTTGTGCCGGATAGAGATATTATGTCGGGCTACATTTTCAAAGCTCTACATCCAAATTTTCAAAGTAACTTTTCTTAGTTGTTCGTAATTTTAACAAATTTTAAAAAACCCGCCATTCTAATTCATACTTAAATTGCATTTTCATACATATTTGTATAACTCTATATGTTGGTTAAAAATATTTCAAATTTAATCCAAAAAAGTTAAAAAAAAAAAAATGGAATATTCCACTTTTAAAAACTTTATATAGAATATAAAACCATTTATTTGGTTGTTTAGTTCCTATTTTTTCGTGATGGCTGATGACTATTGTTTGATACAATATTTTCTATGTTTATTTGTTGTATTTTCTACTACAGCGGTTCCCACCAACTTTTGCTTCACGGACACACTGGTTCACCGATCCACAAAAAAAGTAGTTTTTTCATATACATATTTAAAGAAGTGCAAAAGTAAAAAATCAAGCAAAAATTTGATTTTTTAAATGAATAAAACATTACAAACACCAAATGCAGTAAAATCCAATTAAGATGCACTCCGTGGGATCAAAAACATTAATAATTTATAGGGTGATCGATTATTCGACATGAAAGTCGGTTTTATGTGTTTCTAAATAGATGATATTTAAAAAAACGGGTTTCAGATTTTGGAATTTGAAAAAAAAAAACGTTAAGCGGTTTGTGAATGTTATACAATTTTACTAAGATATAGAATAGTTTTAGTTTTTTCTTTGAAAAATTATTATTAATTTTGGATCAGCTTACGAAAACTTTTCGATGTTCTTCAAAAACCAATAATTTTTAATTTTTGTGGGCGTTGTGGTGTAATGGTTAGCGCGTTGAACTGTTACACAGATGGTAACGGGTTCGATTCCCGTTGACGACAACATCAATTTAGAAAACTAATATGTATGAGTTTTCTATCACTTATATGTATCGCTGTGCCCATTGTTCCCATAGCACTTAACCCCACCGAAGTTAAATAATGAATCAGGGATATGAAATAAAAAGCTTCAATGAATTCGCCAACTCTACATCAGGTGGCGAGCAACAACTGTTCTAAGACTTATCATCGCGCGCAATTACAGTCTTGCCATGTTCGAAAACCTTCATCTTCCACCACCTTTCATCTCTCCACTATCCCCTTTCCAAAGAAAGCAACACATTATTTAATAGGAAGAATTTCCTGAGTGTTGCTTCCCTTTTTAAAAAAAAAAATAGGTTCTAATTTTTGTTTCACAACCGATTCTTTTTATAAGGAGTTTGTCCTCTTTGCAAATATAATCTTTACATCCAAACAAGAACAGATCGCTTTAGAACCGGTTCAATAACATGTTGGGTTATTGAAAACGACTCAAATAAAACATGTTTTAAAGAAACATTTTTTAATAAACAAAAAGTTTTTTTAAATGTCAAGAAAATATAGACAAATAAATAATGACAGAATCATAGCACTGAACCAATTAAAAAAAAATTACCCAGAAGAGTAATAATTTTTAAGGTTATGCACTCAGGGAACTTCTGCTTTAAAAATATGTAGTTGTTTGGATTGTTATACAATTTCTTTATTTCTAATGTAAATGTCAGTCATTTGTAGAACAAATTTAATTTTTTACTAATCTTGTAGTTCATTAAAAAAAAAAACAAACCACATCAAATGACTGTTTTATGATTTTACATTAATTTTTTTACAGTTGTTTTTTTGTTTGTTATTTCACAAAATAAAAAATTGTTTGTTTTTTACTAACATATGAGGTTCATTTTACTACAATTGTTAGTATTTTTTGAACATTAAAAACAAATGACAATGTTAGTTGAATTTACTGATATGTAAGTCGTCCTTTCTTCAAGTGAAATTTCAGTAGTTTTTGGCTACAATTGCTGTCGTCTTTACCTACATAATATCCCAAGTGTATGAGTAATTTTTAAGTAAAAAGGAGCTCTCTTTCATGTAAAGGGTCCGCCAAATAACTTTTTTTTTTTGAAAATGCTATAAAAAAAAAACTACTGAATATTTTCTCAAATTTCTTTTTTATTTGAAAGTACAATCCTTCCGGTTAATAATGGAAAATAATTTCATTCAAATGGCTGCCTCGGCTGGCCATGCAGTATGAGCTTCATCTCAAAAGATGATTTTTTTGGCAAAATCGGCATCGGAAAAAAACGTTATATGGCGGACCCTTTACATACATACTTTTATAAATAAACTTATTTTTAAATCAATTTTTCAGAACATTCTTTTTTTTAACAATGAATTTTGTAATTTTTTGTCTCTAGTATATTGAAGCTAAAAAAAAAATTTAAAAACCCGGTTATTCCACAAAAAAAAAAACGGTTTATTCGAAATTCGAAAAATAAACTTTAAAAAAAACCGAAAACCAACTCGATCACCATAATAATTTATAAGCCATGTTCGTATTTAATGGAGTAAAATTTCTTTTACATTTTTTTTTTATTGGCCACAAAATGTTAAATTATTTTATAAACTTTTTTTTAATATTGTGAGATTATTTCGTTTGAATGAATTTGGGAATGAATTTTTGTGTTCGGATTAAAATATGTTTAAATTCAAAGAAATTTTAAGAAAAATTGCAAAATGTTATGAATTTCGTATTAAAAATGGAAAATTATATTAACATTTGTTTGTGGGACTGTCAAAAATAGATCATCTTAACCGAGGTTTCATCTTAAGCAAGTTCGTATTAATAGATGTTACTTTGAAGTTGTTACCAAAATGTTACAACTTTCAAATTAGTCGACAATAACCTAGGTTTTATCTTAGCCGAGTTCGTATTAAACGAGTTTTCTGAACAAGACTTCTTCAAAGAATTATCAAAAACACAAAAGTGTGGAAGAAAATTGTATATTTCTTGAACAATTAAAAAATGTTTAATGTTTGAGCCATACAATTTTTTAGGAGTTTTAGAATTAAAAAAAGCAACTCTTTTTAAAAAACTACTTTCATACAAAAAATTTAATTTTTAGAAATTAAGATTTTAGACCATGACTGTCGGCTGTGACTATCTAAGACTATTTTAACATAGATTACATAGATCTCAAACTCTTCTTCTTCTTCTTTTAACAAAAAACACACTTTTTCATACACATTCAAATATTTTTTGTAGGAGTTTTAGAATTAAAAAAGCAACTCTTTTTAAAAAACTACTTTCATACAAAATTTTAATATTTAGAAACTAAGATTTTAGAGCATGACTGTCGGCTGTGACTATCTTAAGACTATTTCAACATAGATTACATAGATCTCAAACTATTCTTCTTTTTTTAATAAAAAACACACTTTTTCAAACACATTCAAATATTTTTTGTATAGGTATACGACGTATGTCTAGACCAACACATTCTCATGAGTTACGTGCACTGACATCTAGTGTCAAAGAGTTGGAGATCTATGTAGTCTATGTATTTTAAAGACTGAAAGTCACAACATTTTGTACAAAACTACAATAAAATTCAAATTTTATTTGTCATGACAATTTCAAATAAATAAAATTGTACACGGAAAGAATTTTCCTGAACGAGTTTTAATGAAATAATTTCACTTAAATAATGAAGTTTTCTTTACAAAGTCAATGAAAAATTTCTTAAACTTTAAAAAAAAGTTTCATAATTGTTATGAAACAGTTTTTAATGAAACTTTTCCATTGAGAGTATGAAACTCTCAACTGCGGGTCTGTCGTGATTCAACGAGTTCCAGACATAACAGGCAGAAATGTACGCCTATCAAGTGCTGTCTTTCAGGAGAACAGGGTAAAATGGGCGATAGGTGGATTCTCTTCATTCAAATCTCCGGGTCCGGATGGGATCTATCCTTGTCTGTTGCAGAAAGGGATGGATTTAATTGTCCCACAACTGGTTAGGATATTTAGATCTAGTCTGTTATTCGGTCATGTACCGACGCCGTGGAGGGAGGTTAGAGTGGTCTTTATACCGAAGGCGGGGAAGAAGTCTGAACAACTGCCCAAATCCTTTAGACCAATTAGCCTGAGTTCGTTTCTCCTTAAAACAATGGAGAAAGTCTTGGACCAGTACATTAGGGATACTTACCTAAGGCAAAAGCCGATACACAAATTACAATTTGCATATCAACGAGGTAAATCTACCGAGACTGCTGTCCATCATGTTGTCACTACAATAGAACGGGCACTAGAGGCAAAGAATATTGCCCTTTGTGCCTTTATTGATATACAGGGCGCCTTTGACAACACGTCCTACGAGGCAATTAGGGTGTCCATGGTTAGAAAGGACATCTCTCCAATTATCATCAATTGGACTTTGGAGATGCTACGCTCTAGAATAATCACGTTCGGCATAGGGACTACTAGTAGGACCGTAAATGCGACTAGGGGCTGTCCACAGGGGGGTGTTTTGTCGCCGTTACTCTGGACGCTGGTCATTGATGAACTACTCGAAGGTTTGAACGACCTGGGTTTCAGGACTTATGGATACGCGGATGATCTTGTCATTTCTGTAGTGGGATTTGATGATAGGACCATATCCGAACGTATGCAGCAGGCTCTGAACTATACTCTTTCTTGGTGCCGGGAAAAGGGCTTGTCTGTCAACCCGTCGAAGACAATCCTGGTACCATTTACGAATAGGAGGAAACTTAACCTGACAATGCCTGTCCTTGATGGGGCCACGGTGGGCTTTTCCAGTAGTGTTAAGTACCTCGGCGTGACTCTTGACAGATCCCTTACCTGGAATGAACATCTTGACTATGTCTCCAAGAAGGCCACAAGGGCATATTATGCCTGCCAAAGGCTTTTTGGTAAGACATGGGGTCTTAGGCCGCAGATGGTCTACTGGTCGTTTAACACCATTGTTAAACCTATGATCACCTATGCTGCCCTGGCATGGTGGCCAAAGGTTGAACAGGTAGGGGCAAGGGATGCTCTCAAGAGGATCTACCGTCTTATGTGTATTGGCATAACGGGGGCAGGCGGAACCTGCCCGACGGATGCCATGGGGGTTATGCTGGGGATACCACCATTGCATATTTCTGTAATGGAGGCTGCCTGCATAGGATCCTCCAGACTTAGAGAATTCGGTGACATGAGGGGAGGTGATCTAAGGGGTCACATGAGGATCGCTAGAATCCTAATTGATGACCCGATTACAAAGGTTACGGATAGCAGGTCACCGGAGTACATCTTTGATAGGAACTTTAAAGTGATGCTGTTCGACAGGGCCATGTGGACCAACAGATCCTGGGAGCCAGAGCGGGGTTCTCAGATATGGTTCACAGATGGCTCAAAGCATGCGAATGGTGACACTGGTGCGGGTGTCTATGGACCAGATTTCCAACGGGCCTTACCCATGGGTAGATACCCCTCCATTTTTCAGGCAGAGATTTTTGCTATCTGTGTCTGCGCGGAGGAGTGTCTACGAAGGGGCACTATTAGATCTCGTATCTACATTCTTTCCGACAGTCAGGCGGCATTAAGGGCTTTAATGTCCTATGAGGTGTCATCTGGTCTGGTCATGGAATGCATTCTGGCTCTTAACCGACTTGGCAGGCGCAACTCGCTTACCTTAGGGTGGGTTCCTGGTCACGAGGGGCATGAGGGCAACGAGAGGGCAGATTGTCTTGCTAATTGCGGGGCCCGAAGGCCCTTTATTGGCCCTGAACCATTCTGTGGTATACCTTTGGGGTATGTTAGGGAGAAGCTCGGGTCGTGGAGGGAGTCAGAATTCTCTCTCTATTGGGAAAACTCTCTTGGCCAACGACAGGCTAAGAGATTGATTTCTTTTTCCAGTGCAGGATCGAGGAGACTCTTGTCCCTCGGGAGGGGTGACTTGAGAACCCTGGTGTCTTACCTGACTGGACACTGCAATCTCAGATACCACCTGCTCAAAAGGGGTCTTTCGGACACGGATGAGTGTAGGTTTTGCGAACTGGTAGCTGAGACATCAGAGCATGTTCTTTGCGAATGTCCGAGGCTATGTGAAAGGCGTGCCAAGTTTCTTGGCAATCGCTTTGTCTCCCCTTCGGACATTATGAAGATTTTGCCTAATAGGATTATTGGCTTTATAGGTAGCTTGAATCTTTAGGGTAACTTTAGGCAGCACAAAAGACCTAAGTTGGTCGCGGTGCATAGTGCCATATAATCTAATCTAAATGAAATGTTTAGTAAACGAAATGAAAATGTTCGTAAATTTTTATGAACAGCTTCATTAAATTAACGAAAAGCTTCAATGGACAGGTTTCAATGACATTTCACAAGTCTAGTGTAAAAATTCATTGTTATCATACAGGTACTTAGTGCATGTGACTCGTTTTATTCGATCGTTCGTCAAAATTTATTCGAATTATTCGTTATTCGAAAATCATGTTAATTAAATTGTTCGTTTGAATTTTCTTTTTGTTCGTTCGATTAATCGAATATTTTTTATTCGAGGGACAACCCTAAAGAATAGGCTTTAAACATTGTTTATAGAATCAATTATAAAAACAATCAGTGAGGGGTTATTTCAAATTTAGTGCACAATTATTAAGAGAGCATCCCTATGGGGAATTTGGAGTCAATTGACCTAAAAGTGACCGGTTAAAGAAGGACTTATCACAGGACTGGTATAATTTAATACTGAAGTGGGTTAAGCAGTGTCAATTGTCCTAAAATTACCAATCCTGTCCAATCTAATGTTAAAGTTGCCAGTTGTTTACATAGGGTAGGGTTTAGCAGAGGACAGGTCTCTGGCACGAAGGGACCAATCCTGTGGCACACGCAGAGCCGGTCCCATTCCCCATAGGGATATTACAAGTAACAGGCTATTTTAGGCGACAATGAATTTATCTAACTTATGGAGTCCAAAAAATGTTCAATTATATTTTTTAATAATTTCAAATATTAATAAAATTGGAAAAAAAATATTGTGAAATTTTTAAAACTCAGTTGTAAACATTACTTTTGTTGTAACTTTTCGCGAACCCCCTGCAATACCCTTACGGACCACCATTTGAGAACCGCTGCTCTACTATATTGAAATTAAAATGTTGGCCAAGCAAATAATAGTCGAATTTTTTTGGTGTTGTTTGAAATAACAACAAATGAATTGGTTTTTAGATTTTAGTTTGTTTGTTTTTTAAGTCGACAATATAATAAATATTGGCACTGTTTGGGGTTTTTATTTTTGTTTTATTTTCATGTTAAAACTTATATGAAATTTCAAATGCATTTAGTTTTGAAGAGTTAAAAACAAAGTAAATGCCTAAAAACATGCTTTACAATTTATATGTTTTTGAAAAGCCTTAAAGTGTACTACTAATATAAATAAATAGGAATTCTAAACATGCTATGCTATGAAACGATTCAATAGATATTCATTAACTGTGAAAAACCAATTAAATTTTATATATTTTCATTTCAAAATTGTTGAGATATTTAGAAATGTCCATTAATAATAAAAGAAAAAGTAAAAAGCGAATAAGTAAACGCCTAAAAGTAAACACAATTTATATTCATACATGGTAGAAAAAATTAACGAAATGTGCATATAAAAACATATTCAAATATATTTTAAATATATTTTAGATAGTTCTTAAAAAAATGTACACTCAAAGAAAAAGCTTCATCATATTTATGAAAAACTTCATAAATATTATGAAACACTTCATTGTAACGTTTCATAAATACGATGAAGTTGTTTCATAAAAGTTCAATTTTGCTGAAACATTTCATAAATATGAAGAAGTTATTTATGTAATGTTTCATAAATGTTATAAGACTCTGTATAAATATGATGAAGCAAAATCATAAATTTTTATGACATAAAAAAATTTCTTTGGTATCGTACAAGCACAATAAAGGCTGCAGCCAATGACGAAAATTTTTTTTCTACAGTATTTTTCATACCAAATATTTTTGCTAGTGTAATTCAGAATATATCAATAAAAACTCAGAACTTCAAATTGAAGTTCAGAAGTCTTCAATTCATATAAATTTATGTTGAAATTCAGAAAAAATAATTTTAAGTTAAGAATTTTCATTTGGAATTTAAAAACAGTAATTGAGATTAAGAATTTCCTTTTTAAGTGAAATTTAATAAAATTAAATTTATATTCACAATATATCATGCAAAATTAAGAACACAAACTGATTAGGATTTCTAATTTTCAAATGATGTTATGCTAGTTTCTGAATTTTAAATAGAAAATGTAAATTACGAATTAATTTTTTTTAAATTTAAATGAATAATCTTAATTTCTATTGATGATTTCTGAATTTCAAATGAATTCTGAATTTTAATTGACAGAAAAACAAACAAAAATATGTAAATAAGGTTTATGAAATGATGAAGATTTATGCAACATTTTTTATATATTTTTATGAAACACTTCTTCATATTTATGAAAACTTCATAAATATGATAGAAATTGATGACAAATGATTTATGCAACAGTTTCATTAATATGATGAAACTTTTTTTAACTGAGCAAAAACTACTGGTAAAATTTAGAAAAACTGTTAAAAATTTAAGTTTGAGGAAAAACTACAAAATTTGTTTTAAGAGAAAAACTTCAAAAGTCTTTTCATAAGCTGATGTTAAAAAAGTTTGAAATATAGATATTTATACGAACAACTTAAAAATACACCGTTTTCAAGCATTCAGAGTAAATTTTAAACTTATTTTTAGAGACTTACAGAAACATTTTCCGCTTATTGGAATACGGTCTTACCTGCAATGAGAGAAATAGAAAACATTATTAAATAATTTCCATGAGATTTTTAATGAAATTTAACAATTTTAATCAGTAATGTAATTTAAAAGTTTTAAGTTGAGTTAAAAATAGAGGAAAATGCGTTTATTTTTGAAAAATACACGTTTCAACTTTTTTTGACGTTGTTCCAAATCATTTAATACCATTATATACAAAATATTTTCAATTCATATAACAAGAACTGAAAAAGTTCACACTCGTACTAAAGTCATTCAGTAAAGTCATTTTCAGTTAATTTAAATTACAAACTATTCTGAGTGCATAAATATAAACTTTAGTTTTTTAAAAAAGCAAGGAAAAAAATATTAAAGTTTATATATTAAAAAAATTCAATATTTTCTTTTGACCAAAAGAGCAAAAGAAGCGAATTTACTTTCAGTATCTTGACACGCTGAGTATAAAATACCTCGATATAATTATATATAATTACATATTTGGCCATATGTAATGATATATCATATCATATTTATTTTTACGATAATGTTTAATACAATGCTATATATCATCATATATCGTCATATATCATGTTATATATAAGTTTATCTTTTATCATCATATACACTTGATATAGCTAAATATGACAACATATCAAATATATCTGCCAAAATAAGCAAAACAAATTTCTAAATATTTGATATTTTGAAGCGAATAAAATATTTTAGCAAAAATACTGTTAAATGCATTCCTAAAGATAAAGAAAATATAACAAAGATTTTGTTGATAATACGGTTTTTAGTCTAAAAATATTTAGTAAAAGGTTTTTTTCTTATTTTAGTTAATTGCTATTTTCAATTAATTAAATTCAACTCGAATATGACTAAAAATTTTGAAAGCCAACAATTTAATTTTTGCTCTTCTGTATTTATTAATATTTAGCAAAAAAAAAACAATCTGCTAATTTTAGCATTTTTTTCTGCAACAGCATTCTTAAACATTTTGTTGCATTTTTATTTTTACAAGTATATTTCTCTGAGTGAACATTTTTGAGGTGAATAACAATTGTGGTGGAAAAAATGAGTGGGGAAAAACTATTTTTGTGGTGAAATATATATTTGAGGTGTATGTTAAATACTATTTACAATTAAGTGTCTGGTGAAAAAACATTACCTAATATTTTATACACCAAACGCTACTATGAAATTGTGTTAACATGGGAGATATTCCGAACCAAAGACGCTGATTTGATTGACAATTTTAGTAGATGAAAAATAATTTAAATTTTCAGTAAAATAATTTAACTTTTCTTCATAAGGTGAACGAAATTTTTTTTTTAATTAATGAAAAGTTTTTATGAAACTAGATTCTTAAGAAAACTTTTTCTAAAATCAAAAAAAAAAAAAAAACTCTATAATTAAAAAAACTGTAAAAATGGAAAAAAACGCTAAATTTGAAAAGTTTCAATATTTAAAACATCACCAAAATTAAAAAATAAACAAAAAAAATTTTCGACGAAATTGAAAAAAATTTTATATTTTCAAAAAATGTCCAATAATTAAACACCCCAGCAAAACTTTGGTAATGGGTGCGATTAAGTAATGCATTACCTTGTAATGTGTACTCCTTACCTGTATCATTATTTTCCAACAAGAAGTAATGAGTTAGCGATAATTGAACACTCATTGATTACCTTGTAATGTTACCTCATTACATTTTACATTACTTCAAAAAATAAAATAATAACTTACCGATCAGCAATTACATAATGCATGAATTATAAACGTAAAGTAATTATTAATATATATTTTTGAAAATCTATTTATAGACACATTACTTTGTGATTTTTTGTAAGCATAATGGTAAGGTGTATATTTTTGATATCACGAACGAAAACACGAAGCACAACAACTCATCTACATTTTAAGCAATAATATATTGTATGTATCGATAGCTCAGTTGGTAGCGTTCTCGCCTAACTAATTGTTAAATACCAGAGACCCCAGGTTCGAATCCCAGCATGACCAAGTTATTTATGTAATAAAAAAAAAGTTATTAATTTAATTAAGAAAAAATATCTGTAAACAAATTTTTTATGCATTTTTTTTATGAAATTCTATTTATAGACACATTACTTTTTCAAACCATGTAACCATATAAGTAACCAGTTACTTTACCCCTTACAAGGTAATGAAATACTTTGAGGCTCATCGCCTGTAAAATTCATCAGTAAAGTAACGTGTAAAGTAATGCATGAAGCCCTATGGCGATACATTACTTTACCCATGATTTGGTAATGTGTGGCTTTGCTGGGACAGCTATTATTTGCAAAACATTGCCAAAATTAAAAAAAAAAACATTTAAATTTATTATAAAAGTATTCAAAATTAAAATGGCGATTTTTTTTAAATTTTTGGCATTTTTTTTTTTTAAATTACTCGATTTTTTTAATTGGAGATTTTTGTTTTTAACGTTGGAACTTATTTTTATTATTTTGACATTTAATTATTTATTAGATATTCTCTTAATTTTAATTGAGATTGAGTTTGAAAACAAACCAAAGCTTGATTGAAATTTTATTGACATTAATTTTTTCTGTGTAAGTTAAATCAAAATCGAACAATTTTTCGTTAATGAATTTTAGATATCACTACGGTAGAAATTTAAAAAGTTTTTCAATATTGCGTGAATCAATTTTTTTGCGAATATGTAAAAAAATTCGTACATTCCAATTTGGCTTAAAATTCGTTTTTTAAACATTATCATTTAAAAATTTTCCACTTTCCATTCATGACTATGCATTCATTGTAGCATAATTTTAGGCATTTTTTTATTTGTTTTTAAAATTCGGTTTACTCATTCATCAAAAAAATTTTATGCACTTTATTTTCCCCCACCTTTACAATCTTGGCCAGATAAAACAAGTAATAATAAAATCTAAAAATCAAACAAATTCTGAAACTACAACACTTTGGCAACAGAACAGCAATATGTTTTTTCGCACAACAATTATGAAAAAAGTTGCAACAGCCATTTAAGGCACTCCCAATAGAAAACTCATAAAACAAAAATGGTGATACACACATACTTGTAACACCACCACACCTGAAAACAAAAATGTATAAACACGAAGCGGATATTGAATTTATGCTCAAATTGACAATTTAATGAAAAACGTAACATTTTTTAACAAATTTTGTTTTCAATGCTCTAAAAAATAAACAAAACAAAAAAATAGGTGAGAGTTTGGGAACATAACACAATTTTTACCGCTGACAACGAAAAAAAAAATGGTTAAATAACATAGGGCAACAAATTTTTAAACCTGAGATCAGAGTATACTTTTGTAAAGGTGAGTTGCACTTAATTCTAATCTGACCTCAGAATTTGCCCATCACATTTGGTTTTCGAGATATCTTAGCCTAAAGTTTGAAGAAACCCCGTTCTTCGCAATATTCGGGACGTTATAACCGCGCGAATTTGACTTTATTATTAAAATCTGTTGTGTCATCGGAAAGTCCTACCAATTGCCCTCAAAATAAAGGTTTAGCCTCTGTTCGCTACATTTCGCCTTTATTTTCGGAAAACTGATAAGAGTCTTGAAGTCATATTTTTTTCCAAAACAATGCTTTTTGTATTGTTTAGATATCTCTTGTATTTGCTGAGATATGGTCCGTTGAAATATATTATTATGATGTGTTTAATGATTTTATACTAAAACTCTTAGCCGTACCCAGCAAACAAGGACGTGGTACACTGAGAGCATTATTCTTCATGATATTAATGAAACAATTTCATAAAACTTTTTTCGTAGATTCAATGAAGAATTTCATTACAGCCAAGAAATGTTATTAATATTAAGAAATTTTTCATAAACTTTTTTTCAAAAAATTTCATAGTTTCATAAAAAAAATTCATTCGATTTCATAAATTATCTCTTCATAAATTTAACGAAATTTTCTTTAGAGCAAAGAAAAAAGAATTATTTCAAAGACGTATTTTTTTTTATTTTTTCATAAAATGTCATAATTTTATTAATTTACATATATTTCAAACTTTAATTCTCAAGTGTTCCATATATTTTATAAAATACTTTATTATTTCAATGTAGCTTTTTATTAATTTTGGATTTCTATGAAATTGTTTAAAAATTCCAATGCATTTTTCAAGACATTAATGAAGAGTTTTATTAATTTTAAGAACTTCTTAATATTAAAAAATTGTATGAAACTGTTTCATAAATTCTATTAACGCTTCATTGTCGGAATGATTCATTAGTTTTATGAAGACTTTCATTAATTCTACAAACATTTCACAAACATTCACTTTAATGAAACCTGTTTCATAGATTCTATGAAATGCTTGCAATTTTCATTAAGGCTATAAAGAAATTCATTGCTGAAGTGAAGATAATTCCCATTTTTGTTTTTTTTTATAAAATTTTTTATATGTTTTTGTGATTTTTTTTAATTGCTCTGTATTTTTTTATAATTTTGAATACATTTTTGGTTTCTTATGATTTTATTAATTTCTTATATTTGTTTTGTGTTTTTTTTTATATTTTTCTTTGATTTTTTTTTTTACTTTTTATTTTTAATATTTTTTTTTTGTTTATTTTTAAATTTTTTGTGATTTTTTTTAATATTTTTTGTGATTTTTTTTTAATATTTTTTGTGATTTTTTTTTTATAATTTTGACTCAATTTTTATTTTCATTTAAGATTTTTTTAGTTTTTTATATTTTTTTATGATCTTTTGTTTTATTTTCCCAAACTCTAAGAAATGAAATGTTCATTTTAGATTTTTTGTACAGGAAAAAAACTTTTGTACAAAAATTTACTTCAATTTGTAAATGAATCTTTTATTTTGAGGACTTTGAGACATTTCTTCAGAACGGGTACAAGAAATTTTTTTAAATTGTGTGTGTTCGTCGTAAAAATACTAGACTTGGGCAATCCAGTTCGTTTGTGTGAGTGCTCGATTAATCTGAATGAACTAGGTCGCTCTTTTAGTTCAATCGATCTTTGACATTTTCGATCAATCGTTTTTCGGTAGTTTTTAAGCGAATTATTCATATTAGACACCTCTTTTAAACATTAAAAAAAATTGAGCTAGCAACATTAAAAAAAATAAATAAACTTAAAAGCAACATAAAAAGAAAAAAAGAGCTAAAGATTGCGAACTAGCTCACTAGTTCAAAGTAAAGACTAGTTCAATTGAACTAGGCCGTTCACGAACTACACAACTCTAGAAAAGCCAAAAACTGGGTTCTTTTAAATTTTTTTTTTTTTTTTTTTAACTTTTAAACGCCATAACAAATTTTATGAAAAAAAACTTTATTCGCTCTGTTAAAATGTCTCGAATATGGCGAAAAACGGAGATTCCTCAAACTGTATGTTCAGATATCTCAAAAGCCTGAGGTCCTGAAGAAATTCTGAGTTCAGATTCAGATTTAGCGCAACTCGAACCATTAAAAAAGTACACTCTAGTCCCAGGGTTTTGACTTTTTCAAATTTTGACGTCCTGTGTAATTTAAAGCAGTATATATTTTTAACTTTTATAGTATACTTTTAGGATAGCATAGTCTATACTTGAGAAGTTTTAACAACAATACTAATCAGGCCAAACAAAAATGATTTTTTTTTATTAAATTTAAAATCTTAAAATATTATGCAACATAAAGTTCAATAAAACCACTTTAAACACTTTATTTTAAATTTCTATTGCCTATTTTAAGGATTTAAATTTTGTGTGTAAAATGTTATTTTTGGATTGGCTTAATAATAACGAATTTGTTAAATAGTTTGATGAAATAAAATAAGAATAATTTACAAAAGTTAAAGTAAAATTTTTCTTTATTCTAATAAAAAAAAACCGAATGTTTTTAGGCATATTTTCATACGAGTAATTACTAGAAAATAAGAATTCTTAAGAAATTTTCGGTATAATATGAATTTAATGTTCAATTCATTATTTTTTAATCCAATTTCATGATA
Source organism: Delia radicum (assembly GCA_021234595.1). Lineage (NCBI taxonomy): Eukaryota > Metazoa > Arthropoda > Insecta > Diptera > Anthomyiidae > Delia > Delia radicum. The sequence goes on along the minus strand of CM037855.1, from coordinate 137,929,977 downwards.
AATTATAAAAAACAACTAAAACAAAGTATATAATTTGTTATAATTTGGATTTATTTTCTTTACACCCATAAGTATACTTTAAAACATGAAACTATAATAAACAAACATTTTTTTTTTTAAATCAAGTTATTTCTCATATTAAAACTTTCTTAATTTATATGGTTTTTAAACTATTAAGTTTTTTGGTTTAGAGTTTACATATCATAAAATATAATATGTTTCTTTTCATACTATGCCTTATCACCATCTCAATTAATTACACTTTATTCCTAAATATTTGAGCCACTACTGACTTAATTTTCCAAACATAAAAACTTTATCCTTCATTTAAAAGAGAAGATGATAGAAAAAACAAAAAATTTTTTTATCATTGCCTTAGCCATATACATGATTTTGTAGAACTAAACGAAATAATCCTTAAAAAGGAAACTTATTTTTGTGAACATAATGAAACAAGTAAATTGAGAATGACTGTAAAAATAAAATCAGTTTCAAAACTTCAGTATCTTTAAGAAAAACTAAAATTAGGTAATGCCTTTTTATGATGTTATTAGTGCAAAGAAAAGTAGATAAAATAACTTGCAAAAGTGTGTGCAATCAGATTTTGCCATACATTTTAAAGTATACTTTCAGGAAAGTTTTTTTAAAGTATACTTGCAGGCATAGATAAGTATATATTTTGTATAAAGAAGAAACTGCACTATGTAAGATTTTTTAACACAAAAATTTTTAAAATATTTACACAAATTTAATTATATCGTACATACATGGGACTAATTAATTGAATGGACTAATTAGTTGATGATTTTGTTACCATTTCACTGATATCAATTGTAATGAAATTATTTGCATTAGCATTATTTTAATTAATGATAAAATATTCTCGATATATATAAAACAAAAAACTCATAAGACTGTAAAAAATATTACTTGAGCCAGAGTAAAAACTAATTTTTTTTTTATATAAATAGAACATTTTTGGTCTTCAAAGTTTAGAAACGGCATGATGCTTCTTAGGAAAAGACCCTAGCCACGTGTTCAATTACTAAGAACACAAAGATGGAGCAAAATTGATGATTAATAGTTTATTTGTTAAAGCTCTGCCTATTTTGGAGGCTCTAGCTGTTCTAAAACTTCGGGTTCTTATGAGATATTTAGCCAGATCGAAATACTAGTTTCAAACTAGGTAATATGTTTGATTTGCTTCATTTTTGTAAATATAATTAGGTTGAAAGCTCGTTATATATTAAAAATAAAATTAAAATAATCGCGATGTATATAAAAACAAAAAATCATAAAACGATAAAAAATGTCATTGATTTGATTTCAGTGATTTGATTAATGCCAATAATTTTAAATATCATTACCATTAGTAATGCATCAATTAAACGAAACAAATTACAATTGACAGATAAGATTTTCGAAAACTTATCAATGGTGAATATTGATGAAATCTGGGCTCCATAGGAGCATAAAGTAACCCTCATAATACAAAGAGGCAAGGTCCAGGAAAGATCCCGAGAAATTAATTTTTTATGAAACAACCACAGGGTGTCTTAATTATTTGTTTACTATTTGGGTAAATACTAATTTAATCACCTCGATAAGAGAATGGAACATTGGTCCAAAATGGAACGATATGGCATGAAACGGGGAACGAGTGGAATCGGAACACTTAACACATTTGTATTATCGGAAAGTGTTACTTCGGTCAAGTTTTGCAAAAAGTTTGTCCGTTTTGCGATATCTTGCTAAGTTTTTGAGATGTCGATTTTTTAAAATGACCAGTACCTCCAAAACTATGCAAGAGAGGCCAAACGGAGTATTAATTAACCCCTATAAAACAAAACGGCTATGTCCGAGAAACATCCCGAGAGATACATTTTTTAAGAAACAGCCACAGGGTAATTTGTTTTGTTTACTTAGTTATGTGATACTACAAATAATCATAATCGTATAACGAACAGAAAGTTAGTTCGTCGTTTCATTTCGTTTCCCGTATTCAGTGTTACAATTCCCATCGATCTCCTTTCCATTCCTACCCAGGAAAAAATTACACATTCCAAAAAGAAGGTTATGCCCACACTTGCTTACATATCTCATTGCCAAATTTAGTAACTGCAATACCAAACTCATTCCAACGATAGAGTCAAAAAAGCAAGTAGTATTGTAATCAATTCTTTAAATTTAAACCAGAAAGTATGAACTCAATAACAAAGTAATTATTTACTTACAAGAAAATAACAATGTTATTAACTTATATGTATAACTTTTTGTACTCAAGAAGTAATCATATACCTTTTCTTAATAAAAGGACGTTATTGGAAGTAGTTCCTAATTTTGAAAAAAGAAGTTATACAATTTTAAAGAATTTATCTCATATATTTTTTCAAACAAATTTTTATTTGCAGGAAAATAATACTGAAAACAGAAATTGCATGTTGCCTAAATTTTGTTAAACTGTGGTTAGGTATAAATTAGGGAAGCGCACGTGAGCACAAAATTGTGAGTGGAAGTTGAAATTACTGACGCTATCCTGAGTGAGTGTAAAAAAAATTTTCGAGGGTGATTGTGCGTGAGTCATATTTTTGTTTTTCAATTTTGAATTGTTCTTTTTTTTTGAAAAATTTATATTTTCGTGGTTTATAGCTCCAAAATTATGACAAACCCATGTTATCATAACAATTCGATGTTTCACTTTTAAGGATATTATTTCCGTATGAGTGTTGATCGTTATATTTGAGTGACCTAGGAGAATCACGTGTGAGTAAAAGTTGAATTAACTTATGAAACTACTTCTTTTTTTTTAAATGTAAGTACTTCTTATTTTTTCTAGGGAACTATTTATTTATTTTTTTTTTTGAGTAAGTACTTCGTAGTTTTACATTGCAACTATTTCTTTATTAAAAAATGTATGTAGTTCTTAAAAATATAAAGTATATGGTTCTTCGGTAAAAAAAATAATCAATTCTAAAGAATCAATTATTTTAGTCTCACGCCCTGTTAAAAGAATCGAGTAGGTAATCTAGTAAGGAATGCGTTCTGCCCAAAATGCTTGATTACAAACCCGCTTACCTTTTTGGAAATTTTTTGCTGGGTATGTAATGCAATCTAGTGAACTAATGTTAATGAACCTTCAATGCTAATAAAAAAAAAATCCCAAGTATGATACTCTATAATCACAGAGTAACAAGTTTTTTTTTTTATATTCTAAAGTTACGAGTGAAAGTATGAAAATCTCCGTAATTATGTTAAACACACAAAGAGAATATTGAAAGATTATAAAAATAAATTTTTGAGTAAATCATTCAAACTTTTCTTCACAAAATAAACGATAATAATAAAAAAGGTTTATTAAAAATATTTTTCTTAAAATAATGAAGCTTTTCCATAAAGTTTAAGAAATTTTTCACTACCTTTGTGAAGAAATTCATATAAAGTCTTAATTAGTTTAGTGAAAAATTTCATTAAAACTTGTCCAGAAAAATTCTCTCTGTGTGGCAGTTTTATAGAGGATATTTTTTTACATAGTGTTGCGTATTTTTAGGACCTAAATTGTTTTCTTCAGAAATGGAAAAAGTTTCCTGCCCTGTTCATTATGCAGCGTTCAGGCAATAGAGTGGACGGCAAACTATATTCTTCAAAAGCTCTAAAACTAAATGATTTATCCACAGACAGTAAAAATGTATGACCAGGTGCGAATAATGGTACAAAGTATATAAAGTAGCTTTTAATAATCATATATGGCCCTAAGGGCTTGGGTTATGTAAATTGAAGAGAATAAATTCTATATTTATTTTTTAAAAAGTTATTATTTTTTGAAAAAAAAAATAATAAAAATATTTTTTTAACACGCACAATGAAAAAGTATCTGACCGTTAAAACAATAACACCGGTCGACACAAATTCTAAATGTCAAATTATGTTTTTTTTTGTTACTACAATAATAAAGGGCGAAATATTTTTTTTTTTTTATCAAACCTTGCTTTTGGGGTAAGTGCTACCTACTGCCGATCATAAAATATTTAAAACTTAAAATATCCCAAAAACAGAAAACGTAAACTTTAAAAGCTAAGAATCGATCTTTTATATTTCTGAGTACAAAAAGGAAAACCAAGAAAAAAATATTTTATGGACCGGTATATTACACTTTAGTAAAGATAACATTTTGAAAACTTAATAACTTTTTTTTTGGTAACCCATTAAATAAAGCTACAATTTTTGCATCATTTTTGTCGGATAAAACTGCTTTTTGATTGTCATAAAAAAATACTTTATACAATTTTCGAAAAAAAAAATATTTTTCCGACCACTCTATTTCTTAAATGGTGCACTTTAAATAGGGTAAAAAAATTGTATAAAATAATTTTTGGTGTAGAATCGAAAGCTTAATTCAAATTTCTTTTTGATCTGTAGTAAAAGAGACGCCGAACTCATGTGGAAGGAGCTAGAATTTAAAAAAAATAATAACGCCATTTTTTTTATTAATGCAAAACATTTTAAAACGTGACGATATACCAAAAACAAAGAAATGGTTAACTTTTCAGTCGAACTCTAATAAAGATTTTTTTTTACAAATTTAAATGGTAATTATAAAAACCCTAAAAAAGTTATAAATATAAAGAAAAAACAGCAGGCAACAACAATGGAATTTGTAAATTCACAAACGCTCATTTTTAAATTCAAATTTATTTCCAACAAATTTTTTGTTTAAATTTCTTGTAAATTGAAGTTTTTCATATAAAAATTCTTTAAAAAGAAAAATTCAAAATTACAAAAAAAATTAACAAACGCATATTTGTACAAGGTGGCGCAAAAATAACCTTCCGATGTATTTTGGCTGTAATTTAAAAAGAAATTAAAAACTTTGATTCTTCTTGTGGATTATTTTTATTTGGTATTTTAATTTTTTTACATCAAGTCGAGAATATGATGTCATGTAAATGGCCGCCGCCACAGTTGATTGTCATTTGAGCCCTTTTTATGGCATTTTCCATCACTTTGGCCAAAACATCCGGCGATAGGTCCTCACATTCTTGACGGATATTGTCTTTAAGAGCTGCAAGAGTCTGAGGCTTGTTGACATAAACCCGCGACTTCAAAAAGCCCCACAAAAAGAAGTCTGGAGCGGTCAAATCAGGCGATCTTGCTGGCCAGTGCAAATCGCCAAAACGGGAGATTAGGCGCCCGGGAAATGCATCCTTCAGCATATCGTTTGTGGCACGTGCAGTGTGTGCCGTTGCACCGTCCTGTTGGAACCACATGTTTTCATCAAGTTGCGGCAAAAAGAACTCGTTGATCATTGCTCTGTAGCGCTCACCATTCACAGTAACCGTTTGGCCCGCGACGTCTTCGAAGAAAAAAGGTCCGATGACTCCTCCAGCGAAAACAGCACACCATACAGTGACTTTGAGCGGGTGTAATGGCTCTTCGTGGGTTACACGCGGATTTTCAGTGCCCCAGAAGCGTAAATTTTGCTTATTTACGTACCCGCTAAGATGGAAATGGGCCTCATCACTCATGATTATTTTTGATGAAAAATCATCTTCCTCTTGGTGGTGATTAAGGATGGCTTGAGCGTATGTTACACGCGATTGGCGGTCAGCAGCTAACAGCTGATGCACCGTCTGGACTTTGTACGGAAACATCTTCAAATCTTGTACCAAAATTCGCTGTAAAGACCGTCGACTGATACCCATTTGCGTGGCACGTCGTCTGGTCGATGTCGACGGCGCTTCCATGACATCCTCGGCTACAGCAGCAATATTCTCTGCAGAACGGCTACTCCGGACTGACAGAACTTTTTTTACTTTTGCGCCACCTTGTATTTACAATTTTTGGTGAAAATTTCAAAAACTTTTTTTTTTGTGTTTACAAAAATGCCGTATGACACTTGTTTCATATTACAAACAGAATTTTGTAATTTATTTCTGTGTATATCAAATCAAAGAAAATTTTAATTAGTTCTTAAATTATAAAAAAAAAAATTTCACACTCTGCGAAAAGGAGCGAATTTGCGCATTCTCCATGTAAAAGTCCTTGTAAGGTTCTTGACAATTACACAGGAGGACAAAATCATAGCTTTTAAAAACAACTAAGTTTATGGCCACCACATCTATATATATCAGGCACGCTGATTTCAATGGCGTACGTTATTTTTTAATGCATGGTACAGTTATTCCTCAAAATTACTTTTTAATTTGGCCTGTTCCAAAGTTTATTGCAATATGACCACTAAGTAAGTCCCGGTTCACACACGGCAATTTTACTTGTACAATTTTTCTTCAATTCTCTTTTGAACTTGCTTTTGTGTTCACACAGGAAAAGTTTGTTTCAGCAATTTTCGTATATCAACCTGTAGTGTTGAAAATTGCGGATGACAAAACAAAACGGAATTGGAGTACGGGCAAGTCTGTACCCCCTTCCATTCTCTTTTCCTCCCTCTTCTATAAACTCAAGAATTGCGCTGCGCAAGTAAAATTGCCGTGTGTGAACGGACTAAGAATTATTTACAAAAAAATTGTTATATATCCCTCTGTGCAATGGTTTCTAACATTATTGGGAAAAATTTGTCTATATTAATTTTTTTTTAATTTTTTCTTCTTTGGACAATATTGATAAGAATCATATTTCACAAATAAAAAGGTGTTGGTTATATTGTTTTAAAGTCCAAAGTTCAAAGATTTCAAAAATATTTTAATTTTCATTCTAGCTTTTATAGAAGTCTCACAATTCGAGTATAAATTTGAAAAATAAATTTCGTAATAACTTCTCATAAAAAAAAAACTTAACAATTGTTATTGCCAACTTAAGCCATTAATGTCTAAAATAATATTTGCCTATTTTATTTTTTAAATAAATTTTGTCTTGTTTTAACTATTATTTTCTTGTTTTCTGTCAGAACAATTTATAATAAATTTATTTAAAGGCTTATTTAACATAACCCCATAAACAACACCAGTTTTACAAATATGTGTAAATATAATTAAAATAAATTTACTTATAAATTAAAATGTAAATATTAGTTTTTCATGAAAGATCTATAAACTATGAGAGTAGTACATACATGCATAATAGGGTGTAGCGAATAAAAAAATGTTAGGAATACCGCTCAATCGAAAAAAATATAAAGTACACTGAGAAAATTGTCTTCACTTTAGTAATGAATTTCTTCAAAGCTGTAATGAAAATTGTCACTGGAACTCGTCCTTTGAAACTTTTCATAGAATCTTTGAAACAGGTTTCATTAAAGTCAATATTTATGAAATGTTTGTAGAATTGATGAAAATTTATAGAATTTATGAAATAGTTTCATAAAGTTTTTAAATATTAAGAAGTTCTTTGAATTAATAAAACTCTTTATGAATGTTCAGATAGAGCCAATGGACCGCTTCATATGTTTTTTTAACCAATTTCATAGAAGCCCAAAAATAATGAATGGCTACATTGAAATAATAAAGCACTTTATATAATGTGTTGAACACTTAAACCTTAAAACTAAAGTTTAAAATGTATAAAAATTAATGAAATTAAAATTAAATTAAAAATAAAAAAAATTAAGAATTTGAAATAATTTCATAACTCTAAAGAAAAATGTTTTCATTAAATTTATGAAGAAATCGAATGAATTTTTTTATGAAACTATGAAATTTTATGAAAAATTTATTAACCCGGCTGTAAATGATCATATATTGACATATATGGAATCATATATGGGCTAATGCATTAAAAGTTATGGGTTATATATGGAAATTTATGACACCATATATGACCCAGTAACGAACGTTTGTTGTACGTACTTAAATACGTATAGCATACTTTGTGTGTACAGAGTCCTCGGAACTCTATATACGTTTTAGGCTTACTTTTAGAATAACATGACCGCTTTTTCATTGATTACCACCAACCCACAAAGTATACGAGAAAGTATCCGTTCTTCATACAATTCCATGTACTTTGTGTTTGGTTTTGTAATTAAAATGAAGTATTTTCTCATATACTTAGTATACGGTGCTGTAGTTAACATAAAGTATCTGTTCATATACTGAGTATATGGAAGTGTACATTAAATACACCCTAAGGAAAATGTTAGATATACCCACATTTTTACAGGTACTCGTTCAAGCTATTAAATCCCTCTTATATCTCATAAACTCTTAAAATTTCAAAATTTCGATATAAAAATTTTGAAATGTAAGAGTTTAAGAGTTATAAGAGGCATTTAACAGATTAAAACAAGTACCATACTATTTAATATAAATAAAAAAAAGTATTTTTGGTACTTCACTTATTATTTTTATTGTTTTATGAATTAATATAATAAAACTTAAACATTTTTATACAGTACAATAGACAAGAATACATATTTCCCGAGCTGCCAAACGTCGTAAATGACGCTTACTAAATCCTTCCAACATCTTTATACTTTTTTTTAGTAATAATTAATAAAAAATTAATTTTGTAAAACAACGCGTGCTTTTTATCTCAAAACTATAAACACTTTCGAAGTTTTTCTTGTTCTTCTTCTTGTTTTCTATTGGCAGCCCACCATCACACACTTTGTACATTAAAAAGTAAGCAACAGCGTCTACGCCTAGGATACTTTGTACAATGAGAAAGTGTGTTACACACAATTCTATACCACATTCAACTTACTTTCTCTCTGACTGTGTACATACGTATTGTACATTGTACAATACAAAGTAAGTTGAAGCAAACTCTGTGTCACTCTTTGGCTTACAATTCTCACTACTCGGAAAATTCGTAACTGGGGATAATATATTGCATATATCGTTTCATATATGGCATATATATGCATTAGGGCGGGCAGCGGCGTACCCAGGATTTTGTTTCGGGGGGGGGCCCAATTTTTGTTTTTTAAATTTTTTTTTTGTTTGAAAAGCATATAATTTTGGTTTAAATTTATTGATCAAAAAAAAAAACTTATATTTTTTTTTATTAAAACAAAAAGTTCAGCTTCGGCTTCGGCCGAACATTGATATTATGGCCGAAGTTCGGCTTCGGCCGAAAAAAAATGAGTTCGGTCGGACACTAATATTTTGTATCTGTTAAATAAGTTTTGGATGGGAAAGTTACCATTGACGTTATACCCAGTTATGATAGAAATTTTGAAGCAAAAATGTTTTGACATGTCTTTGTTTTTTTAGTTTTTTTATATCTACAAACAAGTTTTTTTTTTTGGAATATTTAACAAATTTATGTATCAATTAAATAATTTTATTTTGATTTTTAAAGTGAGCTATCATATTAATTAAGATCCTTATATACTATTAACAAAGCTCTTAAAATTTAATTCAACGATTTTTTTTCATAAAAGTGTCAATGTCAATGTCAGGTTCAACCTTTTCTCCAGGGACCGTAAAAATTATTCCTTTTTTAATAAAAGCCAGATGATAAAATTTATTTTCTGATTTTTAATTTTTCGAGCAAAAATAAAAGTTATTTTTTGATTTTTATTTTTTTGAGCAAAAATAAAAGTTATTTTTTGGTTTTTATTTTTTCGAGCAAAAATAAGTTATTTTTTGATTTTTATTTTTTCGAGCAAAAATGAAAGTTATTTTTTGTAGTAATTAAATGTGCTAAAGTCCCAAAACTTATTTAACAAATTGTGAAAAACAATCTGATGTAGGCGTGTCCCTATCCGGATTTCATTCCTGCCCAAGGAAATCTTCAGGGGACTTTGTTATTATAATTTCTAGAGATATTTGTTATGTTAAATCACAAACTCAATGAGAATTTCTTGTCCTCGTCTAGGAGCGAGATTCAAAATTTTAAATATCAAAGAAAAAACAAAAACAACAACAAAATATTGTCACAATTGGCTTTGTCATCTTCCAAATACTACTCTGTTTTTTTGACAGACCTAGCAATGTAGTGACGTTTATTCAAGTAAATCAACAATAGAAAATCATATGTTTTCTATTAGTGTCAGTTACATTTAAATTTGCACAAGCACCTGCATATTTGTTATTTTAAATTTATTTTCATCGGGATAAACATTAATTGCATTTATAGTAATTAAATGTGCTAAAGTCCCAAAACTTATTTAACAAATTGTGATTTTTAATTTTTCAAGCAAAAATAAAAGGTTTTTTTTGATTTTTATTTTTTCGAGCAAGTATAAAAGTCATTTTTTGGTTTTAATTTTTTTTTTACCAAAAATAAAAGTTATTAGCTTTGTAATTATGATTTTTCAGTGATGATAGATATACAGCAAATATTTTGCAATGTTATTTTTTGTGATAACTGTATTAATATATATTATTATACATTTTTTAAGTATCTAACTACAAGACAAACATCTCTATTTGTACGAGCAGTGCGGCAATTTTTGGAAATTAAATTCGTCATTTTTAAAACAAGAATTCTTCAAAAAAATCGTCATATTAAAAATAAGTTTTACTGATTATAAAACTCGAAAATATTACAAAAGGCAACCATAAAATTTATATATTATATGTATATATTTATATATTATATATATATAATATAACTGCGTTATTTGTTATTTATTCGTTACTAGCGGGCGTTGCCCGCTACGTTGTTAGCGTGCCTTAGACCTAGTTTTTGGGATGATGGATAACTTTTCAGTTTTCTCACTATCTGTGTACCAAAATTTAATAAAATCCTTTAAGCCATATAAAAGATAACAAAAAGTGGGCGTAAAACTGCCACGCCCACCATGTCTTAATCTATTATAGCAAATAGTGCTTATGAGTCATCCCAATATCTGTGTACCAAATTTCAATAAAATCTGTTCAGCCATATAGAAGATAGTGAAGATGTGGGCGTAAAAGTGCCACGCCCACAATATCTAAATTTGATATAACTTAAAGTGCTTATCTGTGACATCTCTTTCTGGGTACCAAATATCAATTGCATCGGTAAAGCCATATCGAAAATAGTGAAAAAGTGGGCGTAAAAGTGACACGCCCATCATATAAAAATTTCATATAGCCTATAGTTCCTTCCAGACCGCCCACTATCTATGTGTCAAATTTGAATAAAATCGGTTCAGGCGTTTGGACGTGATGCTCACACAAACAAACAAACAAACAAACAAACAAACAAACAAACAAACAAACAAACAAACAAACAAACAAACAAACAAACAAACAAACAAACAAACAAACAAACAAACAAACAAACAAACAAACAAACAAACAAACAAACAAACAAACAAACAAACAAACAAACAAACAAACAAACAAACAAACAAACAAACAAACAAACCAACAGTCATTTTTATAATATTATATAAGGATATAAGGATAAGGATAAAAATAAAAATTTATAACTTATGGAATTTCAACTCAAGAAATTGAAATAAATATCAAAAATAACTTTTATTTTTGCTCGAAAACATAAAAATCAAATAATAACTTTTGCCCGAAAAAATAAAAATCAAAAAATAACTTTTAATTTTGCCCGAAAAAATAAAAACCAAAAAATAACTTTTATTTTTGCTCGAAAAAATAAAAATCAAAAAATAACTTTTATTTTTGCCCGAAAAAACAAAAATCAAAAAATTACTTTTATTTTTGCTCGAAAAAATAAAAATCAAAAAATAACTTTTATTTTTGCTCGAAAAAATAAAAATCAAAATATAACTTTTATTTTTGCTCGAAAAAATAAAAATCAAAAAATAACTTTTATTTTTGTTCGAAAAAATAAAAATCAAAAAATATTTTTTATTTTTGCTCAAAAAAATAGAAATCAAAAAAAAACTTTTATTTTTGCTAAAAAAAAATAAGAATCAAAATTTTAAAAAGCAATGCATTTTATTATAGACTAGTTCATAAGGATCAAAATGGTATGCTTGAAACAGTTTTCCGACATTTACTTCTAATTGCTTTTTTTAAAAAAATTTGGAAATAACTGTTATTTTCGGTCCCTGCTTTTCTCGATACACTGATGCAAGAGCTAGAGCACCAAGTCTAGCTTCACCCATAGAATTCCTTAAATATGTTTTCACTCTTTTTAGGGTGGAAAAACTTCTCTCCGCGGATGCAGTTGTAACAGGAATTACTATCAGTAAATGTAAAAACATGTAAACGTTTGGAAAAAGTTCCTTGTTGCAATCTTGAATAGCATCTAGCGGATTTGATGGTCTTTATGGTAGTGTTTCCATAGATCAATTTCAGTTAATATATCATTAGTTTGAAAAATTATAGTCTCAAAAAAATATTATAAATTCATTTATTACATACTAACCAAAACAAAAATAAAATATAAAATCGAAAATATTTCGGGGGGGGCTTTGGCCCCCAGGGCCCCCCCCCACCCCTGGGTACGCCACTGAGGACGGGTCGATTTGTATGGAGGCAAAAAAATCGCTCAACGTTCAAGGAAAATCGTATTCTAGGGATCAAAATAAGAAACTTTGCCGAAGGAACCATACCTCTAAAACGAATTCTGATGTCCCGACTTTTGACCCGTAGAGTCAAATTTTAAAAAATCCCACTTTGACCCATTTAGAGTGCCCCAATCGAATCCAACCCAATCGAATATAATTTATACATTCATCTGCTAGAGCGTTTTCCGGAGAAGAAATAGAGACCCTAATCTTGGAAAGACTCCTCCTACTTTCTGAAATATCTCTTTCCCGAGATTTGTATATTTTGCTATTAAAACACGGCTAAAAGGAACTCTTTCAACTTAAATTTTAACCCCTTAACGGTCACCTAGAATGATGATTTATGCATTAATCTGCTAGCGCGTCTCCCGGAGAAAAAGTAGCTACCATAATCTTGGAGAGATTCCTCCTAATTTCTGAAATATCAAAGTGGGCTTTTTCAAAATTTGACCCTACGGGTCCAAAGTCGGGACAGCAAAATTCGTTTTAGAGGTATGGTTCCTTCGGCAATGTTTCTTATTTTGGTTCCTAGAATACGATTTTCCTTGAACGTTAAGCAATTTTTAAATCGACCCGCCCTAATATGTATATATGAGTTCATATATAATTCCATATATGAATTGAATTTTCCTATTTAAATATCAATTGCCCATATATGAATACTCATATATGGAGGTAGTTTTTGTAAATTTTTGAATCACAATATTGCAGAAAACTACATAAAAGAGTTAGAGAATCAAAACAAAGTATCGATTATTGTTAAAACACGATGTGGTATGCTGCCCCTGAACGCTAATAGTTTCAGAAATGAAGACAACAAGATGTGTACTTTATGCAATATGAGAGAAGATGAAACACTACAGCACTTCATTGGAAAATGTCCAATATTAAGAGAATTCAGACTCAGGTATTTTGGGAAAACGATCATTGAAGAGAATGAGTTGATTGATATATTTATAGTTATTATCATTTAAACCCCTTTTTTTAAATTATATTTTGTTTAAGTATTTAAATTTAAATTAATCCAATGTAATGATTTAAGAAAAAACAAAATAAAGATTATTATTATTATATGGAGGTCCATATATTGAGGCCTAGATTTTTTTTTTTAATTTTACAATTATTATGCCAAATTAAAATCCAATATGAACGATTTATAGAACGCACATTGGTATGAACATTGACTTTTACCCCAACAGTCTTAATAACTTTCTATTCAAAAAATATTGTCTTTAAATATAATATTTTATTTTGTCAAAATTGATTAAAAATGGCATTTATTAAGCTTCCCTGCTAAAAATTTTGGATGGGCTGATTGTGAATACAGTACATGTATTTTCTTAAAATATAACAAAAAATATTTTTTATTGCACGATCAACTACAAAATATATTTTTATATGAGCATATGTGAATATTCATATACAGTGATGTGAAAAATAATAAGGACACAAATGTCCAGCAATAATATTTGACCAGAAAATAAGTAAAATGAGAGAATTGCTAAAAATAACTGTACATATTTTTAGGTAATATATTACAAAAACGAGTTTCATTATGTCTTTTTAAATTGTTGTTTTTATTTTAAATTTTTTTAGTTAATTTAACTTAAAATACAAATTCACCCTGTGAAAAAAAATAAGGACGCTTCGTGTTATTGCCTAAAAAATTATATTACATTAAAAAAAGAAGAGATCCACAATTAATACTGTTTTCCAGTGGTTAATATTTTGTTGAGGCGCCGTTGTTTTTTAAAACTGCTTGGCATTGTCGGGGCATAAAGTCAACAAAGTTTTGATAGACTGAAATCGGTATATCATTCCACGCAGTCTGAATTAATTCCCATAGCTGATCGCAATTCGTGGGGCACTTTCCTCTAATTGAAGTTTTCACTATGTTCCACAAATTCTCGATCGGATTTAGATCGGGAGACTGAGCAGGCCATTCTAATAAATTGATCTTATTATTCACAAACCACGTCTTGGTGCACTTTGCCGTATGTTTGGGGTCATTGTCCTGTTGGAACACCCATCGCAGTGGCATATTTTCTTCGGCATAAGGAAGCATACAATTTTGTAGAATGTCAACATAATCTGTTGCTTTCATAATGCCCTGTATACGATACAGTCGCCCAACACCATAGTAGGGAAATGACCCCCAAACAATAATGTGACCACCGCTGTGCTTTACCCTCTTAATAGTGTATTTTGGGTTGTATTCCGTATTAGTTGGTCTTCTTACAGTATGAAGACCCCTATCCGAATTAAATTAATTAATTTTTGTCTCATCCGACCAGAGAATATTTCTCCATTTTTCTTGAGGCCAGCATGTGTGCTCTTCAGCAAATTTTAGCCTTTGTTGTACGTTCTTCTTCGACAACATTGGTACTTCTCTAGCACTATGAGCTTTAAGGTTCTCTTTAATTAGTGTTTTTCGAATTGTTGATGAGTCAATGTTAATGTTTAAATCATTTTTTATCAGTTTCGATGAAATAAATGGATTCTTTTTTACACATCGAATGATTCCACGTTTTACTGCAGGTGTAATTTTTGGTTCTCTACCACGTGTTTCTCTAACAGGAATCCATTTGACTGCATTTTCTACCATTGTTTTTGAAATTCCAAGCAACCTTGAAATTTTTCTATAAGAATTTCCATCTTTACGCAAATCTTTAATAGTTTTTCGTAGTACTGGGTCACAGTGCTTAGATTTTCCCATTTTTCCCTAAAATACTACGAAATTAAGCTGTTTTTAAGTTTGAATTGAATTTAAAGTTTCACTAAAATCACTTTTCTTACCTATTGTACACAAAAAATAACTTTCAAAAGCTTTGATATTAATTTATTTTAGTTAATCGACAAACTGTCCTTATTAATTCGCACAACCAAAACAAACTGATCTCTATCTAACAACCTAATTTTATTAAATGTATACAAATTCTATGAATTTTTGTAACGGAACTTGTTTTTGTAATATATTAGCTGAAAATTAGGACATTTGTGTCCTTATTATTTTTCACATCACTGTAAGTCCATATATGAGCATATATGTCCATATAACCTCAATTTACGGATCCGAACATATATGGAAACATATATGGATTCATACAGTTACGGACAAAAAAATAGGGTCACTTTTTCGTAACACAGTTTACGTTAAAAGACATGTATGGTTTCATATATGAACATATACGAACTTTGTTAGCCGGGAATATTAATAAAATTTCTTCGATATAATGAAATTCTTCATTGAATCTACGAAAAAAATTATATGAAATTGTTTCATTAATATCATGCAGTATAATTCTCTCAGTGTATACAAATTGTACATGGTCTATATTAATAAATCCTCTGGTGGATCAAAATTACTCTACAGAAAGTTTTAAAATAATTTTTCAGTAATAAACCAAAAAATTACGAAACTTTTGAGGCCTATTTCGAAAAAAAATTTTAAACTTTTTCTTGGTCAAAATATACTTAAACCGGCTACTTTAATCGTTGGTAGGGAACTGAAGATCCACATCAATATTTGTTTACTTACTTTGCCCATATTCAGCTTATTAATACGCATCTATTCAGTGGTATTCCTTCAACTAAAAACTAGAAAAAAGAGTCATATTCGGGACACCCTAATGTATAAATTGATATATATACATATATATTTCCAAAAAAAAAAACTTTATATACTATCTTGTTTTTCTACTTATATAAATATAAACAACATTTAATATATTCAGTAAGATACGTAGGTAATTTGATAAATCTTGAAACTTAAGGTGAAGAATGGATTTCCGTATACAGAAAAAAGTATTTCCCCTATTTTTTCCAATTATATATTTTCCCCATTTTTTCCAATTATATGTAAATCGAAATGTGTTGAAAAAAACTGTCACTATTTTAAAATTTTCTACAAATCTATTTAATTAAAAAAATAGGACAATATATTTTTTCTCTGAATGTAAACAAATTTGAAAAAAAAAATTTTAAATATTTTTACAGTTCAAAATTGTTTTTTAAACTAACATTATCGAATCTCAAGGATGGAGTTTTTTGTAATTAAACTAAAAAAATATGCGAATAAAGTGATGAAGTGTCAATGAAAATGATGTTACAGTGTTGTCAAATAATTCCCTAACAGCCTACTGAATACACCATACAAATGTGTTCACAAAATATATAATGCAAACCGGGGATGGAAATTTTAGTACTAAATTATTTTTTTTATTAGTTTTCGTAGACGTAACTAGTCAAACGAGTTAATTTTTGTATACAAATTAAAATATATAACAAAAAAACACAATAGAAAATCTTTACGAAACATTAAAACATTCACAACATATATTAAGTTGAAACAAACAAAATTGGAAACAAATTTCTCAAACAAAAATCGGTCAAAAAAAATTGGGGAAAAACATTTTGTGAAAAAAATGTTCACTACAAAAAAAAAATCACAGAAAAAAGTTTTGTGAAAAATGCATTAAAATGAAACAGAAAAAAAAAATAAATAAAAAAATATTTTTTGGATGTGATAAAAAATTGTGTGGTGAAAAAAAATTTTTGGCGTGACAAACTATTTTTGTGGTGAAAAAAAAAGTTCAGTGGTGAAAATAAATTTTGAGGTGAAAAAATTGAGTTGAATTTAAAATATTATTCACCTCTAAAATCTGGTAAAAAGATATGATAAACTATTTAATATTTAAATGAGAAAAAAAAAATAACTAAATTTCGCAAAATATTTTAAAAATTTTAAAATGCCTTTTTGACTCTGAGGTGGTGTTTATTAAGAAACTCAGTTCACATAAAACGCTAGCAAATTTCAAATATAATTGTGAATATCAGACGCAAAAAACATACATTTTTAAAAAATGGTCGCCAATTTTTTATAAGTTTATGATGTTCATATTCCGTTTTTGGAGCTAACATAACTTAGCTAAAACTGCATAAAATTATACAGTTTTTTTAATACTGTTCTGAAACTGATTTTCATTAAAAAGCGCAACAAATTTATGGAAAGTTTCAAAATCGGAATATATTGGTTTCCCTTGTAAACCACCATACCACTTTTCCCCAAGCAACGATAAGGAAATTTTGTTTTTAGTGAATGTATCTCCCAAGTCTAATGACTTCAATTTGTATTAGTTTGGACATGAAAGTTAAAAACTATGAGCAAAAGACATTTCAGACATTTTTTTTAATTTTTCGACTTTTTAAAGACCATCAATTCTGTCAACGTGAAACTTCGCACGTGCTAGTTTTTACCTTACCCTGTCCATCGTTTCTCTCAATTAAAAAAAACTGCAGAAATATAAGTCAATATAAGTCAAAACATAAATCGGTTTCAATAGGCGTCCAAAATTTTTTAAATTACTCGTATATACTTTAAAGGGGATTATACCTATAGTTTACCCTCATCACAGTTTGTGGAGGGTATACAAATCAGTGCAGATACATGTAATCGCTCTTCTACTCCTCTTACATTGGTCCTCTGAAGATTTTCCGTGACGCGAATTGAAACATGTAAGGACCTGTCAGTAGATAAAGTCTGCATTATATTGCGCGAAAAGAGGAGTCTTAGAACAGTTATCGCCATACATAAATTATAAAATTAAAATCGAGAGATTAACTGCATAGATCCGCTGGATATTTTTTTAAGCGATTACTACATGTAAGACATTTTTAATTAATAAATAAACATCGCACGGTTTTTTGATTAACAAAAAACAAATGATCTTGAACTTGAATAATCTTGCTCAAATCATTAATATTTTTTTTTTTTATTTTATTAATTAATAATCATATAACTACAAATTATATACTATTACCCTAACCGAGCACTAGCTACTATGGCCTTCGGCGCGTTGTAGCGAAAACAGAGCAGTGCCTCTGGTGGGAATCGAACCCACGACCCCCGCACTGATAAGCCAGCTCGCTACCAACTAGCCTACCGGGGCGCACCATTCATATTTTTATGTTTTATAAATGTATTACAAGCAGTATTTAATTCGATTAAAATAAAAAGTACTGATCTCTAATTTTTTTGAAATGCTTTAATTAAAAAACTTATTAGTCGGAAAAAATATTCTTTTACCGTTATCTCAAAAATTTTAGGGTATATTGATATTGTAATACGTGGCACCGTGTTGTTGTTTTAATTCAAACGTTTCCCATCCCTGTCAAAACTTTAACATACAAAACTTATGTTTGCCTATTTAGTATTTGTATAGTTTTCTTTAGAAAGTTTATTCGTGCGTATTAAATTTAATACCGTTAATTCAATTTTTGTTTCAAATAGAGCATATTTGAATAAGTGTGTGTGTGTGTTTACTAGCATATATAAATATGAGTAAGTGTTTCTAATGCATAAGTATTCCTGTGTGTGTGTACTTTTTATGTTGAGTATGTTGTATTAAATTTATATATTGTTGATAGCACTTATACATATATCTTGTTAGTATATACTTCATGTATTTTTGCTATAATTTGCTAGATGATATTAAAGTTTCTTTAAATCTTTTAAATAAAGAATTATTAAATTTTTGTTTATTGTTTTGGCATTAATATACACAAATGATTTATAAGATATATTAAATTTTTAGAGAATAATTTAATAGCATTCTCAACAAACATTTTTGAAATTTATAATTTAAATTAAAAAGAAAAACACCACAAAATTTTTGCAGATACATTTTTAATTATAATAATTGATTTAATTGATAAAAATTTAAATTGAAATATTAATTAAACAATTTAATATTAAATTTTAAGACTATAAGTAAAGGACATTACTTTATGTAATGGGTGGCAAACACTAACCCTAAAATACCGTTAACCATTCCATACCGTTTCGAGGAATGTTTTTAACCTTAAAATAACACAAACGAAGTAACTTAAAATATCGTTAACCTTAAAATACACTAAAGAAATATTTTCAAAATAGAGGGCGGATCAATAAGTCCGTGACTTTTCTAACTTCCCTCGTAGTTATATGAAATGCAACACTGCTCCCATCAAGTACCACCTGTTAACAGACTACTGTAAAATTTTGAGCAAGTTCCGTCATTTACTTTGCGTTTAACAGCTGTTCAAAACATGCAACCTCGTGGATTTTTTATTAAATGGAAAAAAGTGAATTTCGAGTGCTCATTAAACATTATTTTTTGCGAAAAAAAACCGTCAATCAAACCAAGGAAAAGCTTGATAAATACTATGGGTACTCTGCACAATCGATTTCAATGGTAAAAAAGTGGTTTACTGACTTTCGTTGTGGTCGCACAAGTACAAATGACGCTGAACGTTCTGGGCGGCCAATTGAGGTGAATACAACCGAAAATGTCGAAAAATCCACGATATGGTGTTGGCCAATCGAAGAGTAAAATTGCGTGAGATTGTTGATGCCATAGGCATTTCATATGGCAGTGTGGTTTCGATTTTAAATGATCAGTTGGGTTTAAGAAAGCTGTCTGCAATATGGGTGCCGCGTTTGCTCTCAATTGACCATAAACGTAATCGTGGCCAATAAGGTGATGGCAACAGTTTTTCGGGATGCACACAGGATAATACACATCGATTACCTTCTAATACTATGCCAACTTATTGGACCGATTTAACGAGGATTTAAAAAAACGACACCATATGGCCAAGAAATGCCTACTTTATGGACCTCGAAAAATCCTATTTTTTGGAAGGGATAGAAAAAAAAACGTTGGACTAAGTGTATTGAGCTAAAAGGAGACTATGTTGAAAAATATTTTTTTTTTTGCAAAAAAAAACTGTGTTTCATTCAAAAAATCTCGGACTTATTGATCCGCCTCGTATCGATACCCTTAAAATATCCTAACGAGATACATAATTTAATTTTTTCTCTCAAAATCATTATTAGTTTCAAATTATCGAAAAAAAAGTTTAAGGGTCAATTTTCTTAATCAGAAATCATTCCATTAAGAAACATTGAGAAATTTGGACTTTTTGACTTCATGTTATCCGAATTTTTGCATATTGTGAACAGGAAGACTCCATGGAGCAATATAGACATTCCCGTTTTTAGACCTTTAAAATTTAAAAAAACTTGCGATTTTTCAGAAACGTGTATGAAATAAATTATAACATACAGTTTCTAAACTAGCTTCTTGGAAAATTAAAAATAAAACTCCTGAAAGCTGCCATTGTCTAATTTTACGATCTGTAATCCAAAAATAACCTTTTTTTTTGGAATGCACTTTTTAATTTAGTTATTGCTGTTATCTGTACTGAAATATAAAATAACGAAACAACGTAGAATAACGTTAACCCGAAAATAACCTAACGAAATAACGCAAAATAACATTAACCTTAAAATAACATAACGATATAACTTTAAATATCATTAACCTTAAAATGCCCTAACGAAATAATCACAAAATACCGTTATGCAATACCGACAACTGTATGAAATGGTTGCCAACTCTGCTTTATATAATTAAATTAAACAAATTTTTGTAAAGCAAACTTTAAAGCTTAAGATTTATAAAATAAAACTGCATATAAATTAGCACATATCAATGAACTAGATTTCAAAGCATACTTTTAGGGTGTCATCTTCAACCAATTGTATAGCTTCATATAGGTACATATATTTCTATCAAGTTCATTTAATCAATTTCAAATCACGAATTATATAATCCTTACAAAATAAATGACCTGTGATAAATAGTTTTAAAGTCTTTGACCAAAAACATTTTTTTTTTTTGTAATAGATACTTTCAACTAATGAAATGCCTCCCATGAAGTTTATAAAATACTACCAAACGTTATATACACTTAATTCCGACTCACTTAGTTATAAAAGAGTCAGTCAATTTATAACTATACGTATGAACACATATTTATTCAACAGAAAACCCCCAACTGCATACACTGAAGGCATTTTAAACAAAGCCATGGGTTTAAAAACTGATGATGATTCTAAATCTACTGGTTACCACCACTGTCATCCTTTGTATATTCTCATACTTATAAACCACAATATACCTATTAGGGTATTCAATAGGTTAACCGTTACTCGATTAATCGATGAATTTTAATCAAACAATTGTTCGAGTAAATTAAAATGCCCAATTTCGAGTAACGAATAACGAAAACAATATTGGTCGATTAAACAAGTTAATCGAGTAAATCAAAATATGTTCTATTTCAGTTTATATTTTATAAAAAAAAAATTAATTGTTTCGTTTTTTTTTAATTTTTAACTAGCTTCCAACCTCCGTATATTTACAAAAATAAAGCAAATCAAACATATTAGCTAGGTTGATACTAGTATTTCGATCTGGTTTCGTATTTTACACTTTTTCAAGTGGCACCACGCATGGACAATACTGTACTGATAAGAAATATTTTTCTTTGATAATTTTGGAGACAAATCGTTTCGCATCGAGACCATTGTCTAAAATATCACATTTTTAACAATTTCTAAAGATATTTTTAAAATATCCATGAACAATTAGTGACATTTTTACATTCAAATGAAAGGTTAAATTCTGCAGACATGAAAACTATAAACAAATTAAAGACAAAAAGCTCCGATTTCCAGAAATTAAGCAAAATTTTTAAATATATAAATATTAAATAAAAAATAAATAATCTAAACAATCGCAAAACAACCTTCAAAGTAACATTATTTTTTTTTTTGCTAAATTCAAATTTAATGAAATTCATAATCATTTTTTAGTGTTCCAGCTCTGATTTAGTTCAGTCTTTTCTTGCATACGGATCCTATATTCACCTTCATCACATATGTTCAAAATTACCTATTTAGCAAAAAAAACGAACAAAAATCTGTCTTAAAAATTTCAACGAGGAAAATTTTTAAATGGCAGCAAAAACATAATATAATTTTTCTTTATATTTTTCCAAGGCATGAGCTGATATGCCTCATTATTTTTGATATTTGCATTAAATGCTAAAAGTTAAGGGATATAACTGTTTCCTTAAAGTCGAACTTTATAAAAAAAAAGACTTAGAGTAAATCACTTCATTTGTATATTGTTTTAAAAGTTTTTGATCCATGGTTATAATCTCTTTTACTTCGAGCTCATATAATATATATTAGTTCTCATGTAGTGAGTAAACTAGTGTATATGAATGTTTGATGTTTGGCATGATATTGTTACCTCTTTCAAAACGTGTTCTGATGATGGGAACCTAGAAAATTCCCGAAATAGATCTATCAACACATTCCTGAAAGGGTCAAAGAATAAATTTGAAAACAAAAACTCTATAGATTATTTGTTAGGACAATATCCTAATAAAGAAATATAGAGTATGGCCTCGAACTTGAATAAGTTTCATTTTCATTGCACAATTAAAGGTAAAAAAAAACATAATTTTTATTTTTAATAAAAATTATATCAAACTTGATTTTGCTAATTTTTAAATAATTAGATGAGCTATATTTTAAATTTTGATAAAAAAGAATTTCGAAACTCCCGATTTTTTTATTTGCTTTGTGTGTTATTATTTATTTTTAAGTAAAACTTAATTAAAGAATACTATAGAAATTGTTCGAGTTACTCGAGTTAAAAACCCCAACATCGAGTTACTCGTTTACTTGAACAAAACCAAACCCGAGTAATTTGAATACCCTAATACCTATAGAACGGCAGAGTCTATAAAAGGTGTAATCAAGTATTGTATCAGGAAATGCCAAACAATAGTACAAGTTGTACTCAAAATCAACAATATGCATTTGTATAAAGGAAAGCTCAACATTTGATTAACTCCTTCTTCAACTTCTAGTGCCATCTACGATAATACAAAATATACCCAAAGTATCTATTCCATATAAATTATTTTGTCTTCTCTTTACAGAATTTATATCTAAGTGTTTTATTATTTTCAATATACCTTCGCATACGCACACACACACTCACTCATACTGAGACAGGTGCATAAATGCATATTGCATTAAACATCCTGTAGAGAATATGCTGATACAACTGTTACATTCGATCATCTATTTGTGTTTCTTTCTGAATGTAACCACAAACTGACAATGAGTTTGAAAGTCAAAATCCTATTAAATGAGAATTTATTTGTTGAGAGATTAATGTAACCGATATAATAAGTTTTGAGGGAAAATAATGTGATATTACTCAAATAGCTAGAATTATCAAAGGTTTTTCGTTCAAAAATAAAATTTAAATTCCAATACAGAATCTTATTTGTACGTTTCATAGTTGACATTTAGAAAAGCTTAGAGTACTCATATAAGTAAAGCTTGGACAAAATTTCAGTTTCGAAGTTACTTAAAGTTACTTTTTTCCTAACTTTTTCTAAATTATTTCGATTAAGAAGAAAGCTAGAATGAAGTCTTAAATTTGCGGAAAAGCTTAGAGTATTATAAATGATCATATTTGTGTGTTTTAACGTTCTAAGTCGATTTATTTTAAGCTTTTTTTTATACTTTTCATTATAAAGAACACTAGAGTGAAATCTTAATTTTTTCGGTTGAAACTTAAATGCCAATATATACATAATCAGATTTTTAAGCCCTATGGCTGATAAAAGCAAAAGCTGAGAGTAAAATACATAATAATTGTCTTTTTCTATCATATATGAATTTATGTAATAAAATGAATATCATATATGGAACAATATTTAGCATATATTTCAACACACGATATTAGCACATATATTACCATATATGAACTTTTTGTTTACATGTATGAAACCATATATGCTTCCATACATGGCACATATCTTCATGTATGCTGATATATGGAATCTTGCATGTTACCATAAATTATTATTATTATCACCTGGGGAAAAGTTTTATCTCTCTTACTCAAAAAAGGTCAGAACTTTTTTTGTATATTTAAAATTAAAATGTAAGCTTTATATGTTTCTACTTCAATTAAAAATATTGTCTTCTGATAAACCTACCCATAATATTTTTTTCAGTAAAAAGCTTGGACCATTTTTTTAAAAATGCTAATATATTCAATAAGGTAAAGCTTAAACAAAAACTCACATTTTAAGTTTTTTTTTCAGGGTCTAAATTGAATGCCAAAAGTATGAAAGCAACCCAGTTAGAAATTGCCCACGGTATAAATAAAATAGTACTGAGACAACACTGTTTTTCTCAAAATACCGACGGTACAATGAAATAGTACTGGGACAACACTGTTTTTCTCAATATGCTAGTACCACTCAAAAGGTGCATTGCCAGTACTGTTTTACGATGTTGTTTAAATTTGAAATTTCATTCAAATTTGGATATTTAATATGCAGTGGAATAATCAATTTAATATACTCTGATTTAATGAAAAAAAAAAAATTTTCAATAAAAATGTTTTCTTCTTCTTCTTCCTGTAAAGAGACTAACTAAAGAAATATTCTACAGTAATTAATATAAAAAATTAATTACGATTGTCATTGTCTGACGGTTGCAAAACACTTTCTAACATAAAATTTGAATAAACTTGCTTAACGGCGACTCAATCTCTAACCTACACTTGGTATCCAACTATTGTATGTGAATAAAGCGCATCATAAAACGTGATAATTACTTGTGAAAAAGAGATAGGATTAAGAAGAAAAAGCATTCTAGTTGAGAAATGAATTGTGCATTGGTATTAGCTAATTCTGTCTCTTCTGATCAAAACAATACTTGTGTGTACGTAGTGTGACCAAACTCCAATTTAGTCGCAGTCAACGCTGTGTCGACCGTGGCTCAACTGGTTAAGAGGTGAGATTACGATGCATAGCTTTGATGCTAAGACTGTGAGTTCAAATCACAGTACGACACCAAAAAAATAAAAAGTTTTTCATATAGAGCAAAATTAACAATATAAAATACTTTGTTCAATTGACACATAAATTAACCACTGACGAGTCCCAGGAGGGGGACGAAACTGCGGCAGTCTGGTGTATCCCTTGTGTCCGTAAAATTTTTCAATAAAAATGTTTTCTTCTTCTTCTTCCTGTAAAGAGACTAACTAAAGAAATATTCTACAGTAATTAATATAAAAAATTAATTACGATTGTCATTGTCTGACGGTTGCAAAACACTTTCTAACATGAAACCCAAAGTTATTATTTTGAATTCATCAAATTTGGACAAAAAAGCATAAATTTATTCCCTGTTTATCGAATAAAAAGATAACAAATTAAATTTGAAAAAGAAATTCAGACAAATAAAATAGGTTAAAACAAAATAAAACAATTATTGTAAAAACTTGATATGACACATTTATTGTTTAATGGATTTTCGTTTTTTATAGCGAAACATTGATTAATTTTTGATAGAAGTCTTGCTTAAACACTTATCACAAGTACAGTAGTAACTCGATTCTTGCACATACTTGATACTTGCACACCTCGATTCTTGCAACATAGAAATATTTTTCATTACGCACTCAGTACTTGCGACATCCGAAAATTTTGAACTCGATACTTGCAACTTTTTTGTATTATATATATCAGCGTTCAATATTTGCATAGAATGGGCGAAGAAAAACAATGCTTCATTAGACGATATTATGATGCTCCAGAGACTTAGAAGCAGTGTAGTACTGAACAAGCGACTTTGTACAAAACAAAAATTTAAAATTTCTTTAATTCCACATAAAATATGTATCTACTGTTATACGAATGCGTTGAACTTAAGTGTTTTGAATTGAAATATTAAACTTAGATTCTAAACAGATGTATGTGCCTTTTATTTTGTATGGGAAATTAATACTCGGTACTTGCGACAACCTCGAAACTTGCACCGAGCCCGGTTTTCATTACGTGCAAGAATCGAGTTTCTACTGTACCTAGAAGATAAACTTAATGTAAAAATTATATTATTTGCAGTTTTTCAACCTTTAAAAGGAGAAAACAAACTAAAAATAAAATGTAGCTTATCAAGTGTTGACACTAAGCCCTTCAATTAATAATAAGTATTTTCATTAATTAAGCACAAAAAGTACATTTGTATAAGTGCAATATATTGGAGGATAATTTTTTTTTTAAATAATTTTTTTTTAAAATTCTATTGCCAAATTTTACTGCCTGCAAACTATAACTCAGATCATTAAAAATTATAAATTACTATTATGAGTTTTCAGATAAAATTTTTGTTTTACTCGCCAGACCGTTTTATTTTATATAATTAGTAGTTTTGATTAAAGAACTATACAAATGTCTAAAAAATTAAGTTTCTTATAAACACTCAACTCTATTTTTATTTTTTACAGGGCAAAAAAAAAACGTTGATAATTTTAAACATTGTTATGTGAATTTTGTTAATAGAACCGCTATTTATATCACAGAAGTCCAAAATTACGTTTGCATCTCCCTTAATGATATATTAGTAGATCAAATATCGGCTGTAATGACGTGGAAACGCCAGCTCGAAAGATGAGATAAATTTCATGTTTTTTTAATTGAAATTTATATTCACTTAAAATAAAAATCCCAATTTTTATATTTGCTGAGAATTGGCTATTTTTATAACTTTTGCTATAAAAAAAAGAATTTTTAAAGTATTGGCTAAATATTGAATTATTTTATTTAAAGTACTGGCAAACTACAGAATTCCATTGATGTGACAACGTTGAAAAATATCTACGGCAAAGCGTATATTGGTGTTATCATTTCAATACCGCGCCAGTACTGAAGTTAAAAACGTAACAATTTGCTAGTACATGTACGACCGTTTCCAACACCGCACCAGTACTGGCCCGTTCGTATTTTCTACCTGGGAAGGGTTAATTAAGTTTTAGATTCATGACATACATATGTGGGCGTTGTGGTGTAATGGTTAGCGCGTTGGACTGTTACACGGATGGTCAAGGGTTCGATACCCGGTGACGACAACATCAATTTTGAAAAATAATATGTATGAGTTTTCTATCACTTATATGTATCGCTGCGCCCAACTTCGGTGTTCCCATTGCACTTAACCCCACCGAAGTAAAATAATGAATCAAGGCTGTGAAACAAAAAGCTTCAATAAATTAGCCAACTCTACATCAGTTGGCGAGCAACAACTCTTCTAAGACTTATCATCTCACGCAATTACAGTGTTGTCATGTTTGAAGTCCTTCATCTTCCACCACCTTTCATCTCTCGACTATCCCCTTTCCAAAGAAAGCAACACATTAATTGATAGGAAGAGTTTCCTGAGTGTTGCTTCTCTTAAAAAAAAGAAAGAGACATTGCAGAAAAACTGCTGAAATTACCTGACAGTTTTCTTAGTTTTGTAGCAGACAAAATTTTAACTACACTTCAGAAAAATTTTGGTTAATTGAAAATAAAAATTTAGTCAAATTAAATCAGCAAAAAAAATTTCTAAATGTTAGCAAACAAAACTAATCACATAAAAAATTGTAGAATTTCCAAAAAAAAATGTTTTTTAGTTTTTCTTTGTAATATGAATAAAATCTACCCTTCTGAAATCAAAGTCTACTACTTATCAGCTAATATTTACGTTAATTTAAGCAGAATCACTTATATTTACATTCAACCAACTTAAAGCTTTGCTAAATGTTAGTAAACAAAATAAGTCACAAAAACATTGTGGAATTTCAAAAAAAAAATATATATATTTTTTTTCTTTTTGTAATATGAATAAAAATCTACCCTTCTAAAATCAAAGTCTACTACTCTTCAGCAAATATTTCTACTAATTTTAGCAAAATCACTGTTATTTACATTCAACCAAATTTAAATGCAACTAAAAGTTTGTAGATACTTATATCAGTTTTCTTGATCTTTTTTGTGTATAAATATTCAGCTAATATTTTGCTGACTTTATCAGAGTAAATTACTATTTTCAAATAACTTAAATTTAACTCAAATATGACCAACATTTTGTATATTTAACAGTTTTATTTCTGCTGTTCTCATCTTACTAACAATTAGCAAATAACATCAGCTAAGTTTATGTACCAGTTTTTTCTGCAACGTCATTTTTAATTCATTTTTAAAAGCTTTTCCTGCAATTTTTACACATTTGTTTCTATGAGTGTAGTTGGTCCCATCAAATATGATAAATTTTGTATACAAAAATGAATATAAAAATGCCAGTGGCATCATTTGTCCAAAGTCTATAAAACTGACTGTGAAAATAGATAAACTATAATGGAGTGGAAGTACACACCTCTCTTTATGCAACATCTCATATATTATCTGGGAAAAATGAAAATCTTTATAAAAAAAAAATATGTAACCAACAATATCATGGTTAAGCGACCAAATAACCAACACGTGCATAACGCATCAGTTTTGTTTTTGTGTTTTCATATTTTTTTTTTCGTATTTTGTCTTGATGGAAGTTAAAAACCCCCAAGTAGATTAGATTATATCCTGTGATTTTCTACTGTTCTCTATATATAACTACACTCAAAAAAGTTTAGCAGTAGAATCTGCTGAAAATGTCAGTTAAAACAACTGTATATTTAGTTACAAAGTCAACAAAGGTAATTGAGCAATTCCATATGAAAACGATCAAAATTGGCAAATTTTTGGACGACCCCTCTCCGATTTTAAAATAAATAGTCTCAATCGATTGCCCAGCAAAAAATAATGTACCTACATATTTTTTTTTGTTTATAGTGACTGGTTTAGTGGTGGTGTGCACCACTGTCATGTGACAAAATTGAAGAATTCTTCATAAGGGACCTCATTGAAAGTTGTTAGGAAAATTTTATTTTTCAATTAAAGCCTGATTCAATACCTTTCCAACGAGCTATCACTCGTTGCGATCGCTTAAGTAGTTTTTTTTAAAACAACTTTCAATGAGGTCCCTTATGAAGAATTCTTCAAGTTTGTCACATGTCATATGGAATTGCTCTATAGTGACTGGTTTAGTGGTGGTGTGCACCACTGTCATGTGACAAAATTGAAGAATTCTTCATAAGGGACCTCATTGAAAGTTGTTTACTAAAGCGATCGCAACGAGTGATAGCTCGTTGGAAAGGTATTGAATCAGGCTTTAATTGAAAAATAAAATTTTCCTTATTTTTCTTGTTAAATAATTGAAAATAATTGAATTATAAAAAATATAAAAACAATGAGAACAAGGTGGTCTCTTAAATGCTCTTCTCCTGTCCAAACAAGGAGTCGGGGCCCATTTTTTTATTGCTGATTCTTAAAGCAAAAATTATGAGGAATCCAAAAAAAATAAAATTAGCCGGAAAATTTAGGAGCTTCTGTGGAAAATCGGAAAATTTAATTTTCATGGGAAAATTTAATTTTCATGGGAAAAAAGGTAAATTTCTGAGAAAAATTAGGAAAATTTTATTTTTCAATTAAAGCCTGATTCAATACCTTTCCAACGAGCTATCACTCGTTGCGATCGCTTTAGTAGTTTTTTTTAAACAACTTTCAATGAGGTCTCTTATGAAGATTTCTTCAATTTTGTCACATGACAGTGGTGCACACCACCACTAAACCAGTCACCATAAAAAAAAAAAAATATGTAGGTACATTATTTTTTGCTGGTGCAATCGATTGAGACTATTTATTTTAAAATCGGAGAGGGGTCGTCCAAAAGGTGATCGCTTTCATATGGAATTGCTCAATTACCGTTGAAATAATTAAAAATTTAGTTATTTTTAACTGTTGAAATACAACTAACAAATGCAGTAAAAACAACTAACAACTTCACAAAAAATTGGTAAAAACAAAAAATACTTTTTATTAACAGTTACTTTTCGGTATGTTAACAATATATATTTATAATTTTTTTTCCCTTCTGATTACAACAAAAATATTTTATTTCCTACAATCGTACTTAAAATGCAAAGTCAAAATTTCAAACGGTACTTCAGTTATAACGTTTTTATGCATTGGAGATATATATTATGAAAGTTTTTAATTACTATTTGCAAATTTTTACATATCAACAATAACAAATATAAACTTAACGGGAATTTTTAAAAACTCGACTTAACCTTTTCTTTTAAATAACTAAAAATAATTAACTTTTTACTGGGAAATTACTGTTTTGGTTTTTTAAAACAACTTTCAATGAGGTCCCTTATGAAGAATTCTTCAAGTTTGTCACATGTCATATGGAATTGCTCTATAGTGACTGGTTTAGTGGTGGTGTGCACCACTGTCATGTGACAAAATTGAAGAATTCTTCATAAGGGACCTCATTGAAAGCTGTTTACTAAAGCGATCGCAACGAGTGATAGCTCGTTGGAAAGGTATTGAATCAGGCTTTAATTGAAAAATAAAATTTTCCTTATTTTTCTTGTTAAATAATTGAAAATAATTGAATTATAAAAAATATAAAAACAATGAGAACAAGGTGGTCTCTTAAATGCTCTTCTCCTGTCCAAACAAGGAGTCGGGGCCCATTTTTTTATTGCTGATTCTTAAAGCATTAATTATGAGGAATCCAAAAAAAATAAAATTAGCCGGAAAATTTAGGAGCTTCTGTGGAAAATCGGAAAATTTAATTTTCATGGGAAAAAAGGTAAATTTCTGAGAAAAATTAGGAAAATTTTATTTTTCAATTAAAGCCTGATTCAATACCTTTCCAACGAGCTATCACTCGTTGCGATCGCTTTAGTAGTTTTTTTTAAACAACTTTCAATGAGGTCCCTTATGAAGATTTCTTCAATTTTGTCACATGACAGTGGTGCACACCACCACTAAACCAGTCACCATAAAAAAAAAAAAAAATATGTAGGTACATTATTTTTTGCTGGGCAATCGATTGAGACTATTTATTTTAAAATCGGAGAGGGGTCGTCCAAAAGGTGATCGCTTTCATATGGAATTGCTCAATTACCGTTGAAATAATTAAAAATTTAGTTATTTTTAACTGTTGAAATACAACTAACAAATGCAGTAAAAACAACTAACAACTTCACAAAAAATTGGTAAAAACAAAAAATACTTTTTATTAACAGTTACTTTTCGGTATGTTAACAATATATATTTATAATTTTTTTTCCCTTCTGATTACAACAAAAATATTTTATTTCCTACAATCGTACTTAAAATGCAAAGTCAAAATTTCAAACGGTACTTCAGTTATAACGTTTTTATGCATTGGAGATATATATTATGAAAGTTTTTAATTACTATTTGCAAATTTTTACATATCAACAATAACAAATATAAACTTAACGGGAATTTTTAAAAACTCGACTTAACCTTTTCTTTTAAATAACTAAAAATTATTAACTTTTTACTGGGAAATTACTGTTTTGGTAGTTTTTTATTAAAATACTTAAATAACAGCTTCAAAAAACTGTTATAAGGGGCACACCGGTAGGCTAATTTGTAGCGTGCTAGCTTATCCAAAAAAAAAATTATTTTTCAACATAATCTCCCTTTAGCTCAATACACTTAGTCCAACGTTTCTCCAATTTTTGTATCCCTTCCAAAAAATAGGATTTTTCGAGGTCCATAAAATAGGCATTTGTTTGATCAATAATTTCATCTTTGGAGCTAAATCTCTTTCCTCAGAGACATTTCTTTAGGTTTGGGAATAGTCACTGGGGGCTAAATCCAGAGAATATGGCGGATGGGGTACCAATTCGTAGCCAAATTCATGGAATTTTGCCATTGAGACTGCACACGCGTGCACCCGTGCATTATCTTGATGAAAATAAACTTTTTTCTTGGCCATATGGGCTGTTTTTTTTTTTTATTCTCGTTAAATCGGTTCAATAAGTTGGCATAATATTCGCCGTTTATTGTTTTTCCCTTTTGAAGGTAATCGATGTGGATTATCCCGCGTGCATACCAAAAAACTGTTGTCATCACCTTATTGGCCACGTTTACGTTTATGGTCTATTGAGAGCAAACGCGGCACTCATCTTGCGGACAGCTTTCTTAAACCCAACTGATCATTTAAAATCAAAACAACACTGCCATATGAAATGCCTATGACATCAACAATTTAACGCACTTTTACTCTTCGATTGGCCAACACCATATAGTGGATTTTTTCGACATTTTCGGGTGTATTGACCTCAATTGGCCATCCAGAACGTTCAGTGTCATTTGTACTTGTGCAACCACAACGAAAGTCAGTAAACCACTTTTTTACCATTGAAATCGATTGTGCAGAGTCCTAATAGTATTTATCAAGCTTCTCCTTGGTTTCATTGACGGTTTTTTTTCGCAAAAAATAATGTTTAATGACGACTCGAAATTCAAATGACTTGCTCAAAATTTGACAGTAGTCTATTAACAGGTGGTACTTGATGGAAGCAGTGTTGTATTTAATATAACTACAAGGGAAGTTCGAAAAGTCACGGACTTATTGATCCGCCCTCGTATTAAAATATAAATAAAAAAAACTTGTTACTTTTTGTAACAACAGTATTACAGTATTTTTCTTCATTTGTGTTCTAAAATAACTGTCATAATAATTGTTTTGTATTATTTCTTAGACAAACAACTGTAACTGCAGTTAAAAACAACCACTACTAAGTACTACACAAATAACTGTCATGTAGTAACTGTAAAATTTTTTGAGTGTATATGAGGAGTATAGCATATGGATATAATACGTGCCTTAAGTAAAATTTAGTTTATTTGTAACAGAAAATTTAAACTTTAACTCATTAATGGCACGTCATAGATCCGCTGGAGATTTTTCAATCATATTTTCCAGAAATATAGAACCATGCTTCATTAAGAAATTTTTTTAATTTTTTGTTGCCTTAAAGCTCTCTCTAGTGGAAATATGGGCAACCAAAGTTAAAACTTTGACAGCATATAAATCCTAGACGGTTGAAGATATTTTAAAAATTTAAATTTTGTTATAAATTATGAATAGTGTTTCGACCTTTGAAATGGATGACTATTAAATAATTGAGCTCTAGGTCACGTTTGTATTGATAAAATATCCTTTTTTATTTTATATATTTCCAATATTTCGTCATTCTTTGAATGACATCTTCAGGGAGTCTAAACAACAACAACCAATATTAAAAACAAAATTTCCTGTCGCTGCCCTTCACACTGGTCAACACAACATTTAAAAGATGAAGATGTCATTCAAAGAATGACCAAATATTTTAGATATATAAAATAATAAAGGATATTTTATAAATACAAACGTGACCTAGAGCTAAATTATTTAATAAAGTCAATTTAAATTTTGTATAATTTTTAGCTTTATCTAAGTCTTTATTCAAAAATATATGAAAAATTATTGTTTTAAGTTAACACATTTTAAAAATTTTTAGGAAAGAAATCTTGTTTTTTTTACCATTTTTAAAAACTGCCATATGGCAACCTTGTTGATATCATTTTTGTAAGTTTAGTAGTATTTTAATAAAAACCATCCATTATTTATGGTTTGAGTGAAAACGGAATAAATTTTGGGATATTTTAGACTTTTCGTATTTGTAAAGTTCATTGATCAATCGGTGAGATTTTTAAAAATTATATACAATCGATGAACTAATTTTTAGCAGAGGAATACATTTACATATTTTTGTTATCAATATAACAATCCAAAATATAAATCATTAGGCTTTTTTATATTTTTAAATAATTTTTGAAAAAAATTCCATCAAAAACTGATTTTTTTATATAATTATTTAGCAACTCTGGATAACAATTCTGCACAATTTTTTATTCGCGATTGTAATCAAGATGTTGAATAATTTTAAGGTTTTTAAATCCCTTAATTATCTTGTTTCAGTAAAAAAAAAAAAATAGACCTTTAAAAGCACTAGGTCGTAAAAGGAACACTGTGCCACAAATGAGTTAACATTGTGGATAAAATGTTGGCATGTTTGGCACAGTGCTGATATATTTCTTACTTTCCTCTACTGTCATTTATAGGTAAAGGTTCTATATAAAGGATATTATGATGATAATGATAACCAGGACGTTTTATTTGATTTGAATACTTATGTCCATGTACTCATGTACATATTTATCTCAATATGCTGCAATATGTAGAGAGTTACTTATACCATATGGTTGTAGTCATTTGATAAATTTCATTAACAACTTGTTGGGTTATTTTTTTTTTTTTTTGTTGTTAATTAGAAATTTAAGCCTAAAGTCTTAAGATAAGGTAAAATCGTTATTTTGTGTAAATTATTTAGGTAGCAAAAATAACATAACTTTAAATACATATTGCTAGTTTTAGTTAAAATCCCATAAGTATGATATGGAAAATATGTTAAATTTCACCTTAAGGTTATGCTGTGAAATTATTTACATTTTCTTACCCCTAAAGGTATGCAATATGATTTTATATACAAGACAAATGTTTAGTAGTTTAAAATTATTTTAAGATTATTGTTGAAACTGCCTATTTAGTAAAAATTAAATATTTCCAAATATTAATATTTGAATTCAAATAATATTAATTTTCAGGTTATCGAATCAAATTATTAACCTACAAATATTCTACTCATTAAGCTATGTAAATTAATTTTAAAGAACTTAAAGACATTAAAGGATTCAAAAATGTTTTAATTTTTGTATTAAAAATACAAAAATAGTTTTTTCGGACTTTCTATATTTTCATATACAGGGAATTCAGAAAACAACTCAGCTGTGATTTTTTGTTTTCTTTTATTTAAAGCAACTCGTAAAGTTCAAATTATTTTATAAAATAATTATGATGAAAATATATCACATTTAAATAGCACTAAAACGCGTATGTCAGCATAATAAAGTTGTAAAGCAAAAAATTATTAAATCGTTCAAATGTTTACCATCGAGCAAAGACAATTTATCGTTCAAAAATATAATGAACTAGATGAAAATATGGAAAATGCTAAATTGGAAATAGCTATAACTGAGAAGATAAGAAGAATGTCTATTAGTATGATTATTAATACAGTTAGTTATTTTTCAAAACAGTAATTTGTGGAAGAAATTTAATTTCATTTAAAAAAACAAACCACATAAAATTACTGTATTATGATTTTACATTCATTTTATACAGTAGTTTTTTTTTTTTTTTTTTTTAATAAATAAATAAAACAAATAAAAGTTAGTTTATTTTTTACTGCATATGTGGCTCGTTTTTACTACAATTGTGGTTCACTTTTTGAACATTAAAAAACAAATGACAATGTTATTTAAATTTACTGAAATGTAAGTCGACCTTTCTTCAAGTGAAATTTAATTTGTTTTTAACTACATTTGCAGTGGTCTTTACCTACATAGTATTCTAAGTGTAATATTAGTAACATATATTAGTTTCTGAAATAAGATATTATTTGATACAATTGTTGAGAAAAACTAGGAAAAGTGTGTATCAACTTTTATCTAATAATATCCAATTCGATACAATTACATATAACACACAAAAATTTGTATGGGGACAAAATTCGGATGGTATTGTACCTAATATACATCAAATTGTACAAAATTGTATTTAATTGCATCGAATTAGATCTAATTACATGTTCTCAATTTTCGGTTCAAATTCGATCTCATCGCTTATCTAATTTAATATAATTTGATAATGCCCCACATCAATTTTTTTTCAACTACCAACATTATTTGAATATTTCCAATCTTTTATTTTTTATATTTTTTTCTCAAATAATGCAAAGCTTAGAAATTTGTTTTTGATCTAGTGTGGTTAAGGGTTAAAAATCGTATAAAACCAGACATTTTTTTTACTGGGTATTTCGGGTTAAATATAACATAAAAAAAATTTAGAGTTCAGTTACAGTTAGAAGAAGAAAAAAACATTTTTATTGAAAAATTTAACGGACACTAGTGATTATTATTGATATATCAGACTGTCGCAGATTCGTCCCATCCATTGACTCATCAGTGGTTATTTTATGTGCCAATTGATCACAGTATTTTATGTTGCTAAATAGCTCTATACGAGAAATTTGTTACTTTGTGCCGTGGCTGAGGATCAAACCCAGCGCCATACAATAGGATATGAGTCGAAGCATCACCTCTTACGAGTTACACAACGGTCGACAAAGCGATGAGTGTGGCTAATTGGAGTTTTTTCAATCACAGCATACATAATGTATTGGTTTTAATCGGAAGAGTCAGAGGTAACTAATACCAATGAACAATTTATTTTTCAAACTGAGGTCAACTAATGGCATATCACTATTACTCCACAATATTTTGTTGTTGTAGTGTTAGTATTGTATATATTTTAATGTGTTTCTTGTTTATTTTCTTCTTGTGTTTTTCCCCGTTTTCAGTTAAACACACGCATAAAAATATAAATTTGCTGATAGCCAGCCAATATACGCACAGGTAACCTTAGCAAAGAGGGTATAGCAAGAATTTTTATTTTTTTAAATTTTTATTCAAAATATATTTCTAAACGCCTAGAGCACCTAACACGTCACAAGGTGCCTACATTGTGTCAATTGACCCCGGCCTATGACAACGGCATGTTTAAGTCACCAGTCCTTTTACATGAAAAAAAAACTGTAAAAAATCGGTCCCTGTTTCTTTGGTAAATATCGTCCGTGCCACTATTAAAGAAATCTGACAACGTCATGTTTAACTGGCAAAACCCCGGTTCCTGCGCCTTTGGCACATGTCAAATTAAAAAAATGTTTTTATGTAAAATATTTTTATTTCGAAAACATTTATTTTGTTTAAAAATTTAATATTTTCAGATGAAAAACGCATACTTAAGATCAAACCCTATTTTGATGAAACTACCAAAATATTTTTAGATCTTTTCCCAACTTGTGTGCTCCTACCCTAAGTGAAATTTCTCTAAAGCCCAAATTCGATTCAACCTATTTTTCAAAGTAGTCATATGAAGTAAATTAACCCATTTTACACTGCCGTTGATTTTAAGGTCCGATAACTATTGTTCTAATGTTGCCATATATGTCATACAAAAAATGTAATTATGTTAAAGCACTTTTTTGAAAAATTATTAATTTATAGAATCTTAACAGGTCACATGCAAAGCGTGAAAGTTTGAATTTAGATTGCTAATACCACCGCTAGAGTGCGCAATAAGTTTACAAAAAGTTCAGAAAAATCTTATTGAGACACTATTACGTCTTTCCACCAAATTTCGTCAAAAAATGACAACGGGATCGATGATTAGTATAACATGGGTTAAGCATAACTCCAATTTATGGAAAATTCGTTACCTACTTATAGGCTAAAAATTATAACTTCTTTTAATTAAAAAATAATAAAGCATAACCACAGGGTCGGCTTTTTATATTTTCTTCTCATAAATATGTTAGAAAAATCTATTGTATAAGAGATTTTAACAATTTTTATTTAAATTTCCCTAATATAACATCCTTAATCTTATATCACTCTTAATGCTTCATTATTCTCGAACTTCTGTCATCCTGATTATCTCTCTTCTTAATGCAAATAATTAAAATCTTTTTTAATTTTAGTGAAAATTTATCTACCATTAATGGTGTTTATAAAGTAGAAATAATAAGTATTTTCTTTATCATCAGTAGTAATTTCAACAGAAAATTGCTAACAATTTTAAGCTTGACAACAACAATGTAAAGAACAACAACAAAAACTGAATATAACCGTAATTTTAGGATGAATTCAAGAGAAATGTTGACATGATGATGGTAGAATTAACACATAAGCAAACATATGTATGTTACGGTGTCCCTTAAATAAAGATGTTTCGATTTTCGTTTATTATAACAACCATTTTTATTGCAAGTGGTTTCAAATGGAAGAAATCGTTTTTTTTTTTTTTTGGGGGGGGGGGGGGGGGGGGACGTTAATGTGTGCCTAATTTTTGGCCGAAACGGACTTTTGTGAATAAAGTGTATTTTTATTAAAAATTTTCAATTCATTTAATATACTCAAAATATTCAGATATGGAATTCTGAATTCATCGGATATAACTAACCCATTTTAGAATGGAATCAAAAATAATGAAAATTAAAAACGTGTTTTGTTAATTACTTTTAAACATTTTTTTAAATTCTTAATTTGGAGCTTTTGATTGCTTTTTTTTATAATATAATAGTTGTAATTAAAGGAAAACAAAAAATAAACTCAACGTTTCTAAATTAAATTTGTCAAATGCATAATAATTAAAAATGAATTGCGATTGTACTAAAATACATTACAAAATATGACCTGTGGCGATGTCTCATCATACACGCAAAGTTGGCTGCACTGAACGTAAAAACCATACGCCAATCTGGTAACGTTATGAAATAGAAACGGGGGAGATTAGAAAAATAAACAAAAATCTTAAAATAGAATATTTGTGTTTGTTAGTGTTTGTCACTTCTGAGTATAATATACCTTAACAGAAAAGCTAATAGGAAAGAAAACTGCAATTTAGCTGCATTACATTCGATCCCATACTTGGGTGTGATCGGTAAACGGTCATGTATTGTTAGGTTTGTAATGTGAGAAAAAGCGCAGGTTTAATTCTTACAGCCGGTAGGTTTTTGAAAAATTTATCATATAGAGACAATCTGACAATTTAAAAAACACCAATTATAATACAATTTAAGTTTAAAATCACTGATGACGTCTGTCCATTAAAAAGGCCGAAACTAATCTAGTCTGATTTGAAAATTAATAGTGTTTATAATTTTTAGAGAAAAACGTTTATTCTTCTTCTTAACCTCAACCTTTCTAAATTGAAAAAATTATAACTCTTGTTTGTGTGTGGAACGACCCGTTCCAGCACATTGATTATTTTGTCAAAAATTTAACAAAATTTTAATCCATTCATCATTTTTAGTCTTTATTCCTTATTGGCCTAAAAAAAAGTGACTCTTCTTGAGCAAATTTGCCTACAGCCCACAGTTTTCAACGATTTGAAAAATAACCGACTAAATTACAGATCGATTTCCCATGGCCGATTTTTAAAAGCAATTTATTTGATATCCTTAATAAATCTTCAAATCATCAAAATTAATTTTTTTTTTTTATATTCATGCTATGAAAAAATTTAAAAGTTTTGTGATACAAATTCAAATTATTCTGTATTATTATTTTATGAAATATAGATCCATATAGGGTTAATGTTTTCTGTTTTGACCAAAAGAATTGACCAAAATAATGAAAATCTGAAAGAAATTATTCTTTTTTGGTCAAAAGTATTAACATTAAGCAAACATATATGGAAAAAAATACATAAAATAATCCCATTGTAGAAAAGCATTACCATATAAGTGGTAAAATAAGTATATATTTAGTAATAGCAAGTACTTACAATTATCATTACAAATATCATTAATTTCATGTGCGGATGTAGCGCAAAATAATGACATATCATTACTAATCACCTTGAGATAAATAGAAAAATTTGGGGGTTACCTATTTGCTTACAAGTATGAAAAAATATAATCAGCATCAAAATAAATGTTCAAAAAAACTAAATTTAAATTTATTTTTCATAAACATGCCACACGGGGTTCGAACTTAGCTCTCCAGGTAGTCAGTCAGTTATACTTGATAGACAAAAACATAAATGACTTGCTAGGACAAAATGTCATTACTCCAAATACACGAATTATAATTTTTTAAATTTGTTGTTTAGTTTTTTTTTTTCTTTAATTACAGCTATTATATTATTATATTATAAAAATATTATCGACATCTCGTTATTAGGCATTTTAAAAAATCTTTTCAATTATTAAAAAAAAAGTTTTTGCTTTTTTATAAAATTTGTGAGTCATTTTTTATTCCATGCTAAAGTGGCTTAATGATATCCGATGAAGTCAGAATTCCATATATAATATATATTAAGGGTTTAAATGAAATAAAAAATTGTATTTGTAAAAATTTCGAATTTTGGGAGTTTTTAATTAAAATACATTTTTTTCGCAAATGGTCAATTTTCGGCCGATATTCCACACGGGTGTAGCGTTTCCAAAAACAAAAAAAAAAGAAAATAAATTAATTTCTTTCATTTGGAACCATTTGAAATAAAAGTAAGTGTTGAATGAACGAAAATCGACAAATCGTTTTAAGGGACTCCCTAATATGTATGTATTCACATCTATGCAAGGTATCCTAGTCATACACTGAAAGAATTGCCTGCATGATATCAATAAATTTTTGTATTATATCTATGAAACTCGTCCATTGCAACTTTTTAATAAATTAATAATGAAACTGAAGATGACGTACTCGCTTAGGTCGAAAGTGCTGCACTCCCTCTAACCCTGATCCTCACAAGATTTTTTTTCATCTTTCTCTTACTTTTATTATCAACCCCAGTAAAATAGTAAAATCCAAATAACAGGTTGCAGAACGACTTATATTGTATTGTAAACAGGTTCTAATTTCTGTTCTGCAACTGGTTCTTTTTGTATGGAGTTTGTCCTATTTGCAATAGGTTCTTTACCTCCAAACAAGAACAGGTTGCTTTAGAACCGATTCTAAAACCAGTTATAGAACTGGTTCTGGGACATTGACACCTTACATTTCGACTCCCACGAACTTGTTCTAGAACCGGTTCCATGTAACCGGTGGTAAAAGAAGTTGTTCTAGAACAGGTTCAGAGG
The DNA here is from genome assembly GCA_021234595.1 of Delia radicum. Lineage (NCBI taxonomy): Eukaryota > Metazoa > Arthropoda > Insecta > Diptera > Anthomyiidae > Delia > Delia radicum. The sequence continues at coordinate 137,889,177 of CM037855.1, read as the reverse complement.
TAATATGTTCTAAAAAATTTTGCTGGAAATTAGTGTTTTATATTTATACTAGTAACAATTTAATTATAATCTCAAACCTGACAACTTTAAAAGATCTACAATACATGCAATTTTGTCATTAATGCAGTGTTTCATAAAATTTTATGAAAAAATACATTTTATTTATTAAAAATTTCATACGCCTAATAAAAAAGTTTCATTGAAACCAATTTCATAAAAATAATAATGCTTTTTCATGTTGTTTAAGGCATTTTTCATTAACTTTCTAAAGAAAATTTCATTAGCTTTCTGAGAATTTTCATTAAACTCGCCCAAAAAAATTCTCTTTGTGTAGCTACAAACTTGCATAAGGATAATAAGAATAAAACTTCTTTTCTACAAAAAAGACACATGAAAAACATAAATTTGTACACGTAGGCATATATAACTAGGTTAAGTGTTGCATAGTAGTACTATACAATTTATACTTTTATATACACAGAGAAAATTTTCTTGGACGAGTTTTAATGAAATTTGTCAAAAAACCATTGGAGTTTTCTTCATAAAATGAATGAAAATTATCTTAAACTTTATGAAAAGGCCTCAAAGTTTTAATGAAACTATTGCTTTAGGTGTATAATAATTGAAATAAATTAAATGAATTTTTTCATAATATTTTATTAAAAATCTGAATTAATTTAATGAAAAGTTTCAATGGACAAGTTCCAGCCAAGGTTGCCAACTAAACGACTCAAAAAATAGCTAGATTTCAAAATTAAAATCGCTAGAAATTGCTAAATTCTCAAAATACGCAAAAAAAATTAGCTTAAAAATCTAAAAGTGTTAAAAAGACTAGTCCCTTAAAACTACCCAGTTTTCGTTTCCTTTAAAAAGCTCTTAGCTTTTTCCGTTAAAACTATAACATTTAAATATTTAGCGTTAGAATTGCTGTCAAAACTGTGTTTTTAATTTTGTTAAAGATGTTATGACACTGTATAGTTTTTGTATAGTTTCAAGATGTATTGGGAGAAAGAAACAACATTAATGTGCGAATGAAACATATATACAATTTGTAAACAAACAGTTTTGTTTTTTTTTAAAACTGACAGTTCCAAAAAGAAACTGACAGCAAACTTATTTGCCTGTGAGAAATGTCAAGATAAAGTTCAAAATTTTCGTTTGCACTTTTGACAGATATCCCAATTTTTCGCTGATAACAAAAGTATTTGTTTTGACATTTACTACAATTTGGCACTATGTGTTCGTACTCTTTACACTAGTTAAAAAATTGAGTAACAATATATTTGTACTGCTTTAATTTAGATTGTCAATACAAAAACTATACAGTGTCATACGGGCTTAAGGTGCGCTAGTAGGAAGCGTGCCGGTAGGCTAGTTGGTAGCGTGCGGGGGTCGTGGGTTCGATTCCCACCAGAGGCACTGGTCTGTTTTCGCTACAACGCGCCGAATGACATAGTAGCTAGAGCTCGGTTAGGGTAATAGTATATAATTTGTAATTATATGATTATTAATTAATAAATAAAATTTTGTTAAATTTTTTTTTGCAGTTGTAATTTTTATAAAACCGCAGTTGCAATAAAATATGTTTAAATGATTCCCACACAACAAATTTCTGAGCATTTCAGAAATTATGATTCATAAAAGACTCTAAAATGTGATAATTTTCAAAGCGCTCAAATTTCTGAGTCATAAATGAATCATAATTGACTTTTACTTACGAGCTTAATTGAAAATTTTTGAACCTTTCAATACTAACATATGACTCAAAAATTTTTCATAACTGGCTCAAAAAATCAGAAGATTTTAATAATGCTCATATTTAGGAGTCTTTTATGAGTCCTAAAAGAGCGCTCAGAAAGAGGCTTCATCGGCAAAGAAAATCACAATCATATTGATATCATTTCAGAAGGCTTGAATGATGTTTTATTGGTCTTTGGGACTCCTATTTTTCACTGAGATTTTTAAAATCGTGTAATGGGAAATTTAAAAAAAGTATTTTTTACGATTTTTTTTATTAGGACATACTTGTTCTCAGATTATGTGTGCAAAATAATAAACCGATCGGAAAATTAATTCGCTTACAAATCGAATCTTAACAAAAAGTGAAAGATTCGGATTCTGTTTGGTATTTTAAGTATCCTAATTGTTTGGGGCAGTCGAATTTAAAAAAAAAGGGTATTCGAAACTTGTTTGGTATCATTCGTCAATAAATAAAAAGTTTGCTTATTAAAAAAAAAAAGTTATAAGTGAAAATGTATGTTGAGATTATTCCGATAGCACTCATTTTTATTTTCTTGTTTTATAATTTTACAAAAAACCTGGAAAGTTATACGGTTTTCATTTACAACATTTTTGAATTTTTTCTTAAAAAGGTGGCAACATTAGTGCTATGTGAATGGAAATTTTCATTGGTTTTTTAATCTTAAAGATTTAAAATTGTCAAAAACACCTGAACAAAATGGCAAGGAACTTTCGGCCTGACATTAATGTAAAGGGTGTTTTTTATACAGGTATAGAACTTTAGGTTGGCAACACTTTTTTAACTGGCGGCGATTTTGTCAGCTGTCAAGTGATCTATATTTAGTTTGGGTTTATCATTTCAACATGAATAGATTGACGCCTGAGCAAAGCTTCCAAATTGTGCACATTTTTTTTTGAAAATCATGGTACTGTTCGAAATACGTATCGCGCACTACGTCCATTTTACGGCCAACATAATCGCCCATCAGAGCAATTAATTCGATTAACTATGGAACGTTTTCGCACCACGTTAACTCCAAATGATAATATGCATCCACAAAGACGTCGTACAGTGCGTACAGAAGAAGTCATTGCTGCTGTAGAGCGTAGCGTAGAAGAAGACCCCAATCAGTATATCCGCAACATGTCACACAGCTAGTGCCACAATTGATTTATTGAAGGAAACGTTTGGTAACCGCATAGTTTTACTTTTCGGACCCTTGAATTGGCCTCCAAGATCGTGCGATTTAACACCGCTGGACTATTTTCTGTGGGGATATGTGAAGTCGCTAGTCTACGCCGATAAGCCCGAAACGATTTACCCCTTGGAGGACAACATTCGCCGCGTTATTGCCAATATACGACCACAAATGTTGGAAAAAGTCATCGAAAATTGGAACTCCAGATTAGACTACGTCCGAGCCAGCCGTGTCGGTCATATGCCAGAAGTCATATTTAAATTATAATGCCAAAAGATTATCTTGCGAATAAAGTTAATTTTATGTCAATTTAAAAAATTCATCTTTGTTTTATTCCATTTCAAAGTTCTATACCTCTATAAAAAACACCATTTATATTTGTATGGCTTGATGAAATAAACACAAAGTGCAGCTGCAAAATAGCTTAATTGGACACCTTAATAACACACTGAAATAAAAAACACTGAAGAAAAAAATAGCTAAAAATAGCTAAAAAGAAAAATAAATAGCTAAATCTTCCGGCTATATGAAATCTAGCTATTTTTTGTATAGCTACACTCACAAGAACTTTTCCATAAAAGTTCAACAGTTATTAAAAAATGTAATCGGTAAAGTTGATTCAATGGAATATACAGTTAAATTAACAAAGAAATATATTTTTTAGCTTTCTGTCTGTTATTCAATAAACAAAAAAAAACGGACTTTCGGTAATAGTTAAAATATTCAGTTAAAATTTTCTATTTAAAACAAAAAGTTGTTATATTATATTGAGTAATGAAGAAACGAAAACAATCTATTGTTTCTATCGATTTTGTCAATTAATTTTTCAACAGTTGAAAATAAACTCAAAAATACAATTGTTTTAAACGAAAAGTAAGTAGTCCTGTTTTTAACTGATTTTCAGTTAATTTAATGTGTATATTTAGTAGTATTTACGGAAAAAATATTGTGACTGTAGATGTAAAAAAATTGCTAGATCTAACCGAAAAATAGCTAAAATGGCAGCGTTGGTTCCAGCTCAACTTCTTTGCTTTTATGCAAAAATTCGTAGATATCATGCAGATAATTCTCTCAGTTTAGAGTTAAAAAGTAATGATAGTAAAATTCTTTGCCAGATTTTATAAGAAACCAATTTTAAGTTGTAAATAAACTTAAGAAAAATGAGACACCTTATATTCAGTAACATACTCGTAACTTTTAATATAACAAGCGTTACAATATTTTCCTCATCTTCTTCTCATACGAAGAAAACTTCAAATTCTATGTATTCATGCAAATCTAAAGTGGTTGCGGCAAAATTTTAGAATCGAGTGAATATAGTGTATTTTGAGAATATCAATTTTTTAAACTTTTAGGATTTTTTTCTATTTTTAAGCACAAAAATAAAACTTTGTTTACTGGCACGTGTTTTAACGTTTTTTTTTTTTTGGCTGTCTGTAAATCAAGGAGGTAATAAGAGATTTTTGTTGAAATGTGTTCGCTCATGGTATCACACAACTTGGCATACACAAACAAGATTAATTAAAGTATGTAAATTTTGTGTTTTTGTCTATAAAAAGAAAATTGTATATAAAAACAATATAATAACGTGAAGGTGGATTTTTGGAAGAAATAATTTGAAATGAAAAATTAACAGTGGCTAAAATGGTGGAAAATTTTAATAACAAAATTTTGAAAAAAATTAAATTCCTTAAAGTATGCTTTAACCGTTTCGACCCCGCCTTGTATTGGATGGGAATTTATTTTTTTGGGCGCTGTGGTGTAATGGTTAGCGCGTTGGACTGTTACACAGATGGTCCCGGGTTCGATTCCCGGTGAAGGCAACATCAATTTAGAAAAATAATATGTATGAGTTTTCTATCCCTCATATGTATCGCAGCTCATACCTTCGGTGTTCCCATAGCACTTAACCCCACCGAAGTAAAATAATGAATCAGGGCTATGAACCAAAAAGCTTCAATAAGTTCGCCAACTCTCCATCAGGTGGCGAGCAACAACTGTTCTAAGACTTATCATCTCACGCAACTTTCTTTCCCCACCTTTCATCTCACCACTTTGTGGCCGTATATTGACAATAACGCGGCGAATGTTGTCCTCCAAGTGGTCAATCGTTTCGGGTTGATCGGCGTAGACTAGCGACTTCACATATCCCCACAGAAAATAGTCCAGCGGCGTTAAATCGCACGATCTTGGAGGCCAATTCACCAGTCCGAAACATGAAAATATGCGGTTACCAAACGTTTCCTTCAATAAATCAATTGTGGCACTAGCTGTGTGACATGTTGCGCCGTCTTGTTGAAACCACAGGCTCTGTACATCATGGTTGCTCAATTGATGAACGAAAAAGTCATGGCTCATACCCAGCAAAAAATAACCTAGATTTGGTTAGCAGTAACTACATTTGTATGCTTCCAAAATAGCGCTTCACCGCCTTGCATACTATAAAGCAATTAGAGAAGGCATTCTGTCGTGCTTCCCAGAATGCCTTCATTGAAGCAGTAAATAATGCTTAAAATTAAGCAATAAAGTATGCATACCATGAAGCACTACTGTTGTCAACATACAAAAAGTGCTTCTTAGTGCCTAAGAAGGCATGAATTTATTGCTTTTAAGAGCACATGAAAGAAGCGCTTTAAAAGAGACAAACCAAGTGGGACATCGCGAACAAAAATCAAGTGCATCTGGTAAGCTCTATTTTTTGATGGGTAGCGGTCACCATTGACGGATATACTGATTGGGGTCTTCTTCTACGCTACGCTCTACAGCAGCAATGACTTCTTCTGAACGCACTGTACGACGTCTCTGTGGATGCATATTATCATTTAGAGTAAACATGGTGCGAATACGTTATATAGTTAATCGAATTTATTGCCCTGATGGACGATTATGTTGACCGTAAAATGCACGTAGTGCGCGATACATATTTCGAACAGAACCATGATTTTCAAAATAAATTTGCACAATTTGGAAGCGTTGTTCTGGCATCAGTCTATTCATGTTGAAATGCCAAACCAAACTAAATATAACATAACAGCTAAACATGACAGCTGACAAAATGGCTGCCATCTTTGTTTTATTCCATTTCACAGTTGTATACCTCTATAAAAATCATGCGTATAAAATTGAAAAGCATAACAATGTTACTATGCAAATTTTCTGTTTTTCCGAGATATGTGTAGCCAATTTACCTTCCGCCAATATTGCCATAATTATGATCAAATCAAAAGTCGTTTTGTCTATTTTGCTACTCAAAAATAAAAAAATTAGGATAATTTTTAAAAAAAAATATGTAGAATAGAGGAAAAATAACTCCATATTTATTAAAAATAAAGTCGCAATATCTCGAAAATGGTTGTTATATTTCGTTATTTATTAATTAAAAATGATGGGTCGCAAGACATATTTTTATTAAAGCAGTTTACGAAAAATTTTCAAAAATCGAGAACTTTGTACGCGGGGCGTCACTGGTGAATGATATCCGATTTTTCCCAAATTAGCACCATCTAACTTTTGGATCTAGTTCTACAATAATCGCAACAATAATTGATAAAAATCAAAATTTTTATCAATTATCATTAAATTTAAGCACTTAAAATATGCACTTTTAAGGCCAGATAGTTAATTTTTAAATGCCGGAGTTATATTGTATATTGTATAATTAACAGTGACAGGAACTTCATGCAATTATTAAATTTCAGGACTTAAGATACGCACCAACAAATTTTATATATTGACTAAAATTGTCTACCAAATCAATAGCAGTTATTTAAAATATGATGTTGCGTATTTTTAGGCTTGAAATTTTATTCTTAAATAAAATTCCTGTTCTTGCAATTTCATAGCATTCTTTTAGGCGTTAGTACAAATTTTATTTTAAAGCATACTTTTCAAACTTATAAAATCGTATATTCGTGTCACACTGTTCTTTATTTTTCAATTGTTTAAAATTTATACTATTTTCATTTTATCAAAGGGGTTGTACTTAGTTATTCCATACAATTTGTAAGAACATTTCAAGATTTAATTTTTCTTTTTTATGTTTCACTGCCAACAAACTCATCAATGTTCCCTGTTACGCGGCAAAGGGGTAATATAATTTGGTTTGGAAAAAATTTTAAACTTCTTGTATGTTTTGGTATTGCTGTTCTTTGATATTTGATGTTGTTGAAGACTGGTGTTGAAAAAACATTTCAAACTCAGTGATTACCATACAATAAATATAACCCGTACAATGAAAAGTAATGAAAAAATATAAATTAACTTGTAAATAGGATTTAATTAAAGGTTTATGTCGGTGGTTTTTCTTATAATATAAACTTACACTTAATATTCAATTTGAAGAAAATAAAGTTGTTGATAAATTAGCAAGAAAATTACCTGAAAATAAAGGAGAGAAAATATAAAATGAATAACAAATTTAGGATTTTTGGTAAATAAAAAAATTATTAAATGAAATTTAATGTTAAGGAACATAAAATGATTTTGATGACAGAAAAGTAATTGGAAAATCTAAGACAATTCGCCGGAAAAGTATTTAACACAAAAATGTGACTATGGATTTAGGTGTCTCAGAAAAATGTTGGGATAAAAGTCAAAATTTACAACCAAACACTTTCTGCAAAAATCTCTTTTGAATTAAAAAAAAAAAAAAATTAAGAAAAAATTTATATAAATAAATAATTTTTGATCTTCAAAGTGCAGTAACGTCATGCTAACAACGAGTTTGATTGCTAAGAAAACAAGAATGGAGCAAAATTTATGATTAATAGGTTTTCTGTTAAAGCTCTGCCTATTCTGGAAGCTCTAGCTTTTCTAAAACTTTGGGTTCTGATGAGATCTTTGGCCAGATCGAAATACCAGTACCAACCTAGCTAATATGTTTGATTTGCTTTATTTTTGTAAATATACAGCGAATGAAAGCTCGTTATAAATTGAAAATAATTTTTTTTAATTTATTCGAAAACTATGCAAGATTAGAAAAAACAACTTATAACCAAAATTATTCCTGAGAAAAAACTGCAATTGGTATGTCACACTTAAAAATGTTCATGACAACATTATAACTCTCAAAAAAACATGGATTGTCAATATCGAAAATATTGAGTTTTACCCATAAATAAAATTAACATTTTGTTGGCGGTCACACCTCTTTTAAAGTGGTCGGTCTTCAAAGCCGAAAAAAGTATGTCTCGGAGCCGGATAAAATTGGCAAACGTTGAAAAACTTGTTTAAAAACATGTTACTTACTCAATCAAAGGACATACATTTTTTTAGAGTGAATTAAAACCTTAGCTTTCGACCTTTCCAAAGATGCATCACATACGCAGAGAAAAAATATGGTTGCACTATGATTGCGGCCACAAAACTATGTTTCCTACAGCCATAAATGGTTGTTTCAATTCAATTATTGTTGCATCAATCATATTCACCAATAATATGATTGCTTTCGTCATATTCTAGTAAAAATTTCTCTGTTTTTTCAGTCATCATATTATTGTATTGTCTACAATCATAATACAGCATTTAATATCATATTCCTCTATGTAACTACAGCCATATTATAGTTGCGCCAACTTTAAAATTATCAGTCGGTTTTTTTATGAGCGTCTCCGCTCTTTAATTTCATTCTTGTTTGAGATTTTGTGAAAAGAAGTTGTGAGAAACAGTCGGCCACAATAAATTAAATAATATTTAACAAAAAGACATTGAAAATAGACAAACACGTAGTGGTGTTAATTGTAGTTGTGATTTGTTTTGTGGAAGAAGGAATAAGTTGTAGTCTCAACCCAATCTACCCTGGAAGTCTAGGCAAAAGTTTAATTGTCGCGCACCCCTTAATTAAAAATATTTTTATTATATTTACATAAAAGTGGTACGAATTAAGTATAAATTAAAAAAGTGCTTTATTTATTAATAGTTTGTAATTACGCAAAAAAAATATTGTTTAAGAACAAAAATATGAAAGAAAAATTTAAACAAAATGCACGTGCTTTTAAGTCTGTAGTACTAAAAATTCATAATATGTTTGCAATAATCATAATATGGTAATAAATGATGACGAAATTCTTGTCCATGATCATACTATGATAACTAGACCTATACTATGGTTATAATGCAATTTTAATGATTGCTGCAAACATGGTTTGATCATTATAAATGTATTGTGAAATTGTATTCTTAACAATATTTTTATGCGTGATTTATGCTGTAATCAGATATATAGAATGTATGTTCTTCAGCACAAAGACAATTGATTACTTACATTATTTTAAACCTAAGTTTATTTAAATTTGTGAATTATTAAATAAATATACTGTTAATATCATATCTTTTTAATCCACATGCTGGGAATATGATAAATCATAAAAATTTCCGGAACCATAATATGACAATATTGGAATCTATTTGGAAACATAATTATCATATTATGATACAGAAACAGATAAAAGTATGGTTGTCACAACCATAGTAGCATTGTTGTCGCAATCATAAATCCAAAAATGTATGATGCTCTTCGAATATGGTTCCCTCAACCATGTTTTTTCTTTGCGTGCATGTTTATATTTCCCTAATTATACCAATATTTTCATAAAAAACTAAATAAAAATATTTATAATCATTAATTAGTTATAACCAGAGCAGCGACTTTGATGCAAATATATATAGCAGCCGATTTTGACCAAATACTTTTCCGAATCAAAGCATTTGCATATTTTGTTATAAATGCATATTTTTGAATATTTTATTATAAACGCATATTTTTGCATTTTTGTTGCATATTTTCAATATATCTGCATATTGTGTAAAAATTTAAATTATTATTTAATTAAAAATAAGTAAAACAAAGCATTTGTAATCCTTAACATAGCACATACACTCATAAAAAAGTTAGTTCAAAAGTCTGTTAAACGGGTTCCAATTCATTTGAGCTAATTTTTTCTGATATCGCTTAAATCAATTATTATGCAATAATTATGCACATCCATGTTTTTTTCCTTCAGTCTGACAGACAAAACATAATATCTTTATCTTAAAACTGCATCGATTTGTTAGTCCATATTTAAGCTTATTTTGCTATAAATTCATATTTTGCTTTAAATGCATATTTTTATATAATTTTTCCTATATTCGAAACCGTTCGGTTTTTATGACACTTTTCCGAAGAGCATTTTTCTTCTATATTTCAAATAATTAAAAAATGTGGCAACTCTGAGCCCACTATATAGGCAATAAGATTATCAACGTTATTGCTTTCTTGAGTACAAATAAATCAAGTTTTCGTAAATTAAAGACAAGTTTTCACACAAAAACAAATGAATTTTTAATTACACTTTTTTAACCCTTAAACGTGAGATTGGGCTGTTAAAAAAACTATGTGTCCCTTTTACAACATATCCAAACACCTTTACAACATATCCAAAGTTCATTAAAATCTGCGAGTTCGGGTCGGAGTATCTTCCCCTTAATAGTTTTTTGTAAAGCAATCACTTTCAAATATTTTATATTTCGGCAACGAGCATAAATAATAAAAAGGATCCAAGCTGCTTAAGCCCTATTAAGTGAATTCTTATATTTTAAATTCAAGCTGGGATTATTACAAAAAACTAAGTGGTTTTTTAAATGGATATTTTTTTTAATATAAATAATTAAAATTTTGAGTTAATTGTGCCAAACGTAGGCAGATAATAAATTAAACAATACAAACTAACTTTTAAAATTAGTTACAATTACTTAACAATATGAAAAATATTTATTTAAAGTGCATCTCTTTTCGCGTTTTTTTTTGTAATTTTTCTTCGAAACCTTATATTTTTGGTTTTTAAAACATTTTAAGTGCATATAACAGGCGCCCAAAACACACTTTTTTAGTGCATGCAGTTCGTATCCCTGGTTATTAGTTTCAAGAACAAATTTTATCAGTATTTGAACTAATTTTTCGATCTAAAATTTAGTAATTCGTGATTCTCAAATTTTGCCAGCTAATTTAAACCACAATTGTTTTCAAACCATTTTTCTTTATTTCACCGTTATCAGTGCAGATGGCGTTATTTTCAAATATTTTTTAATTTATGATCATAAAATAAGATCTAAGCGATATAGAGTAAAATGGACCAAAAATAGTTACTGCGTACCTATTAAGTACACTCAGGGAACTTCTGCTGTGAATATTTGTAGTTCTTTAAGTTGTAACACAGTATCTGTATTTTAAGTGAAAAAACAGTCATTTGTAAAAGAACTACAATTGTAGTTCATTTAAAAAAACAAACCACATGAAATTACTGCATTATGATTTTACAGTCATTTTTTACAGTAGTTTTTTTTTCCAGTTTCATTTTTACTACAATTGTGGTTCATTTTTTGAACAGTAAAAATTCTGTTACTTTAGCGAAACTCTTGGTTAATTTAACTACAGCTGTCAATTCAGATTTAGTTCTTTTAAAGTTTAGTTCGCCCAAAATTTAGCTGACTGTTATTTTCAATTTAATTGAATATTCAGCAGGTACAAATTCAGGAACTATTTTCTGTTGTCGTAGTTGATTTTTGGTTGTCATTTTTGAAAAATTTAAAAAAATTTTTTTTCGACTTTTAAGATAATATTTTTTTTGTGCATATTTTGATTTAAGTGCATATTTTGGATTTTTACTATGTATTTGAAGCGCATTTTTTAAATTTTTTTAGTGCAAAAATTTTTATAACGACTTTCACAAATTTTTTTATATATTTTTCCTGGTAATGAAATGAAATATTTTTAACCTAATTCCATCTCTGGATAATATATAATATTATATATAATTTTAAAGGTACTTTTTAACAACATCAGTTTTATCTGGATCCGATAAGACCTTCTAACGTTGAAGGTCCGCCCACATTAAAAGCGGCGTGACCGCCAACAAAAATATACCACCATTTAACACATCGAGGACTTTTTTGAGGATGCACCATGTTGCAGTCATTTCGGTTAATTTTATTCATGCAAAAAATGTAATATTTTCGATATTAAAGTATGACATACCCATTAGCGCGTCCCGAATTTGGCTTTTTTTCGAATTTGAAAATGCTTACCCCCCCCCCCCCCCCCCCCTCCAAATGATCGGGATTTAGGACCCTTTTACGAGAAAAATAACAAAAAAATTTTTGGACAAAAAACCAGATGGCTACCGGATCATAAAGATTGCAATCCTAGTGCATTTTGAAAAAAAAAAAATATTTTTGATTTTAAAAAAATTGACGCCAAAAGTTGCGCTATACAGAGTACATTCCGGGAAAAACATTAAAAAAATTTCCGTAGAGCAATTTTGGTGCAGCGTTGCATCTTAAAGATAAAAAGTGAGTATATGTTTTTTTTTTCTTTCTTTCTTTCAAGCTAAATTAATCACAAAAGCTGCGCAAACTAGAGGATATTAGTTAAAACTATTTCAAAAAATGTGATAGAGCTTTTCTGGTCCAGCGCACAGTGGAACGAGATGTACTTTTTTGTAAAATTTTCTTTTTTTTCACATTTCAATCTTAAAGATGCAACGCTGCACCAAAATTGCTCTACGGAAATTTTTTTAATATTTTTCCCGGAATGTACTCTGTATTGCGCAACTTTTGGCGTCAATTTTTTTAAAATCAAAAATATTTTTTTTTTTTTAAATGCACTAGGATTGCAATCTTTAGGATCCGGTAGCCATCTGGTTTTTTGTTCAAAATTTTTTTTGCTATTTTTCCCGTAAAAAAAATTTTTTTTCGGGACGCGCTAATACCCATATAATAAATAGTTACTGTCATAAGTTCTTTTTTCGTATTTCGCATAGTTTTCGAGAAATTTTTTTTGCAGATTTTGATTTTTTATGTCGTTGTTAGCTCTTTTGGGTTAAAACCTCTTCCGGTGAGCCGTCTTCTAATAAAGTCTTCAAAATTTTACAAATACGTCCTTTACCCTTTTTGTGTACTCAACGAAAATATATGAATATATAACTTTAAAATGTTCTCTATTCAAATGTTTTTTTCAATTTGCTTTTAATATCAACTTTATTTTGTTTTCTGCATTATTATAGTTGGTGCAATAATAAACTGCATATCAAAATATTTGCATATAAAGTCATATAATGCTTTTCATATGATAAACTTGATTTTTTTTTAATATCCAAAAATTTGATAAAAACAAAAATGTTCCCTTTGCAAAGAACACATAAGGGAGGTATGCCGACCAGAACTTGCATATTTTAATGAACTTTTGATGTTGTAGAGGAGAAAAAATAGATACAAATACTTTTTTTAGCTGCCCAATTTCACGTTTACGGGTTAAACATTAATTTGTTTTTGTATGAAAACATGTCTGAAATTTACGAAAATTTAATTATATTTGTACACAAGGTTAATGTTATCGTGGACCCAAAGTGGTCACATTTTGGAATTATTTGAAATATAGGAGAACGAGCCACTTTGGGTAAGCCGCATAAAAACTGAACGATTTGGATTATCGGCAAATGCTCAGAGACCCCCTCGATTTTAATAAAAAGGTATTATTATGCATTATTTTTAGTTCGATATAAATACAAGTCCTTAATAAAACGCCAGATTTAATGTTACTCATAACACATTTTTTTGAAAAACAAGAATAGTTTTAAGTCTTTAAAAAAGCTTTCATTTGATACCAAATTTGTCTATAATTCCTTTAACCCTCTAACGTCTGACGATGACATTTGTCATCGTTTATAAAATTGAACCCAAATGCTTCGAATGAGTGTTTGATACTTAGAAATTGATATAGTTCGATATAAAAGTGAATTAGCTAAAAGTTTTGCGAAGAAACTGTTTGTATTCAGTGCACTGTTAAAACGCGAGAAAGCTTTAAAGTTCAAATTTTGTAAAAATTCAAAAAATAATTATTTTTTAATTAACTGAGATTTCCAACAACTAAAACACTTATTTAAGTTGATTTAAAACTCTTGAAAATTAAGTATAAGTAAGATTGAAATATTACCTTTAATAATCAGTCCTTATTTTTCTTCAAGGACGAACAGGATTTTATCAGGATATCTCTAAAGGACATTGTCTTAACTTATAAAGTAATAGACGGATAGTTTTGAAATTTGGTATAGAGAAGACAATCAGTAATAGTAGCAAAAGTCTAAAGTTTGAACAAAAAAATATTGAAGTTAAGATACTTTTTTGCCCTATTTCGCATTTTGCAAAAAGCGAAAATCGCCATATCTTCTTAAAAAGAAGCACAAAAAAGTTTATTTTTGGATTGTGGTTATGTCTTGGTAATAGCAATAATTTTTGGTACAAACTTTTGTTTTACTTGCATTAGTTTTCGAGATAAATTTTAAATTACTTTTGCTCATATCGCCGAAAGTAGTCAGCCAAAAAAATTTCTTTAAGAGAAATTATTATTTTTTTTGCGAGACGAATACATTGTATGAATTTCATTGCAAAACAAAATTCGGGCATTAGAGGATTAAAATAGAACGAAATAATCAAAAAAAAAACTAAAAATGGGGTAAGTTTTGACCCTACTTAGTAACCCCTAAATATGAAATTGGGCAGCTAAAAAAAAAGTCGTTTCACTTAAATTGTTATTCTCTACAATATATCTAAGGTTCATTAGGAATTGCGGCTCCGGGATACTTCCCTTATCAGACGAGGCAATAGAACAAAATTTAACAAAACATAACTATAATCATGGTCACAAAATGACACTTTATAAATGCTAATTTTTAAGAATTTTATATCAAATTGGCATATGAATTCCAAACGGTAAATAAGAAGTTTTGTTAAAATATTAAAAAAATGTACTTTATAAATAAGGGTGATCAATTTATGACCCTCAAAAATGAAAAGTATCAAGGTAAGTTTCATTTTATCATACATCATGTTTTTCTGTTTGAAAAGAAAACACATCTGTGTATGTTTTTCTATGTTTTATATTACAGAGATTTTTATCTTCAAACATCGTCATTCGCAATGATAATAAAGATGACGATTATGATGATGGTGATGACTGTGATGCAGTACTTTTTGCGTTTAATATAAAAAAAAAAAAAAACGAAAAACTATTACTTTTACAGAACTACAACTTTACCTACACCATTTAAAAAAAAAAAAATCTTAAAAAAATTATTTTAAAACGAAAAATTTTAAATAGCCAGGTAAAAGTTGAGATATATAAGGTGGCGCAAAAATAACCTTCCGATGTTTTTTTTTATTATGTATTTATTATGTATAGCATTTTCTGATAGGAGGATTACTTTTGCGATTATATAAATTCATACGGGTTTAACATGTTCGTAAACCTGCAAAAATCTCCATACAAGCTTCCATATACCTCCATACATGAGCATTAACGAAATTTGATAACATCAATTATTCATCATAAATTGTGATTTTTAAGAGCTTTCGGATTTGATTAAAAAAAAAACACATAAAATTTAGAAAAATTAGAAAAATGTACGAAATATTCATTTGAGTAAATAGAACGATCTATATAATTCAATGTTTAAAGATGATTTCATGTTAACATATCGGCCGGTATCTCAATATAATAAATATAATATTGCTTTCCAGTGCGTCAAACGTTGCGGGCTCGTCCCTATAAACATGAGCCTTAACATAGCCCCACAAAAAATAGTCTAAAGGCGTTCAATCGCACGATCTAGGCGGCCAATTGACTGGCCCCAAACGTGAAATAAACTGTTCACCGAACTAGACTCTCAATTGGGCCATTGTTTCGCGTGCTGTGTGGCATGTGACACCGTCTTGTTGAAACCACATGTCACTCAAGTCAAGCTCTTTTATTTTGGGCAAAAAAAAATGTGTAATCATCGCACGGTAGCGCTCGCCATTCACAGTTACGTCCCTGCCTTCGTCATCTTTGAAAAAGTACGGTCCAATGATGCCACCGGCCCATAATCCACACCAAACAGTGCCTTTCGTGCAATGCTTCTGGCTGCTCTTCACACCAAATACGGCAACTTTGCTTGTTCACGTATCCATTCCACCAGAAATGAGCTTCGTCGCTGAACACAATTTTCCGATAAAAAAAGTGGATCTTCATCCAACTTTGCCAGCGCCCATTCATCAAAAGATAGCCGTTGTGGTAGGTCGTGTGGCTTCAATTCTTGCACCAGCTGTATTTTAAAAGGTTTTACACCCAAATCCTTAATCAAAATTTTCCACGTAGTGGAGTAACAGAGGCCCAATTGCAGCGAACGGCGCCGAATCGATAATTCACGGCCGTCAACAACACTGGCGGATACAGCTGCGATATGCGTATGCGTGTTGGTGCTGTAATGTAAATTTGGTGCGAAATTTAGTCACAAGATTCCGAATAGCCGCCTCAGAAGGTCGCCCAAACTGACCAAATTTGGAAGAAGTGCACGATGCATTTTCTTAACCAAGCATGAGTTTTGATAATAAAATTCAATAATCTGCAAGCGTTCTTCGTTTGTAAGTCGATTTATGGTGAAATTATACCTGAAGATGTTTAACAGTAACATATTACACGAAAACAGCTGAGCTGCCAAAAACAGTGTTGCCAAAAACAGTGTTGCCAAAAAGAAAGTAGCTAAAAAATCACTCTTTACATACATGTGTGATCATTAGGGTGGGGCGATTAGTATGGAAGGAAAAAAATCCTAATTGGGGCTTCGCGTTTCTGATTCTTGGGATTGTACTGAGCAAAAAAGTCCACTAGACCATACGTCTACGGTAAAAATCGAGCTTTCAGATTTTGACTTTACGGCAAAAAAGCCCTATTTTACAATCCCAAGAATCAGAAACGCGAAGCGCCCATTAAGATGTTCAAATCGCCCCACCCTAGTGATCATACATGAACTTTAGGATGTCCTTTAAAATAACGATTTGTCGATTTTCGTTCATTACACCCCTCAGTTTTATTCCAAGACGGTCGAAAATGGACCAAAAAAATTTATTCAGATATGCAATCCTGACTTCTTAGGATATCATTAACCCACTTTAGCCTGGTATCCAAAATGACCCACTAATTTGATGACAATGCAAAAACTTATTTTTTAAATAATTTTAAAGATTTTTTAAAATCCCTAATTTAAAGATGTCGATTGCTATTTTTATAACATAATAGTTGTTATTAAAGAAAAATAATGAATTTGAAAAATGATAATTTGAGTTTGTGTTTGGAGCGTCTTCTTTCCACAACATTTTATGCAAATAGCTTATTTTGTGAAAAATTTAACAAAATTTTAATGTTTTCATCAAAGTTTGCATAATTTTCGGAAAAATATCAGTTAAATTTATTAATACTATAATTGTCTTTACCGTTTTTTTGCAGTTTTATTAGTTTGTTTGTTTTTATATACATCGAGAATATTTGTATGTTATTGTTAATTTATAACGAGCTTTCAACGTATATTTACAAAAATAAAGCAAATCTAACATATTAGCTAGGTTGATAATAGTATTTCGATCTCGCGAAAGATCTCATCAAAACCCGAAGTTTTAGAAAAACTTGTCTTCTTCGTAATCAAACACGTGGCTAGGTTCTTTTCCTAACAAGCATCATGACGCTACTAAACTTTGAAAACCAAAAATTTTCCATTTGTATAAAAAAATTTAGTTTTTACTCTGGCTCCAGTAATACTTTTTACAGTTTTATTAGTTTTTTGTTTTTATATACATCGAGATTATTTTTTGTTATTGTTAATTTATAACGAGCTTTCAGCGTATATTTACAAAAATAAAGCAAATCAAACATATTAGCTAGGTTGATACTAGTATTTCGATCTCGCGAAAGATCTCATCAAAACCCGAAGTTTTAGAAAAACTTGTCTTCTTCGTAATCAAACACGTGGCTATGTTCTTTTCCTAACAAGCATCATGACGCTACTAAACTTTGAAAACCAAAAATTTTCCATTTAGTTTTTACTCTGGCTCCAGTAATATTTTTTACAGTTTTATTAGTTTTTTGTTTTTATATACATCGAGATTATTTTTTTGTTATTGTTAATTTATAACGAGCTTTCAACGTATATTTACAAAAATAAAGCAAATCAAATATATTAGCTAGGTTGATACTAGTATTTCGATCTGGCTAAAGAATTAAAAAATTATAATTTATAAATAAATGATCTTAAGCTCGTTGAAAATAAGAAGAATTAAAAAGTAAATTTTTTCGAAATTTTAAATATTGGGAATTTTTAATAATAATACACTTTTTCCAAAATGGGAAATTTTCCGGCGTAACGTTATCCAAAAAAAATTATTTTATTCCATTTGAAACCATTAGTAATAAAACCTGGGGGTGTAAAGACAAATATATTTTTATGGGACATCCTAATAATGCACATGGAGATATTTGGAACCATGTATAGAACGTTATGTATCAATGTATGGACATACATGCATGTGCATGTGGATCCATAAATGCGCATTTTTAGCCGGATAGTTAAGAAAGCTCTAATCAATTTCATATTTAAATTATAAAATATTGGATTGCATACTTTTAGGAGTAAGATAAATGTTATCATATTTTATGGATGCGATAACAGATTTTTATCTAAAGAAGCAAGACTCAAAAAATTCTCCATATCAATTAAAGTGTTACTTTCTTTGGAAATGGGATATACTATATATGGAAGCTGATGAAAGATGAAGGACTTCAAATATGAAATGATTATGAAAACTCTAATTAATTTCATGTTTTTGGTTAATATACAAAAAATTTGATTACATACTTCTAGGAGAATTATATACTTAACACTTTTAGCATACTATACGGATAATAGTTTAATGAAAATTTAGCTGCATACTTATGAAAGTAAAACATAATTAGTGTAGAACTAGAATATAGTATTTTAGAATAAATTAAATTCTATTAAAAAATATTAAACTCAATAGGAAATGGTGTCTCAACCATATACTTGGTATACAAGTTTCGTCAAAAAAAAAGACAAAAACTAACAAAAAATCTGGTAATAAACTACAGTAAGAGTCTTTTATGGAGTAAATAACTAAAATTGTAGTATGTATTTATGTTGTAAAAAAGAGTTTTTTAAGGTTTATTGTATATTTTCATGTTTTCGATTTAGTTTGTCAAAGGAAAAAAAACTCATATTTCGAAACTTTATTTAATAGATTAAGTTTTCAATTTATCAAATTTATGCAGATTAAACAAGAGATGGGGTTTATGTGAGACAATTTAGATGCAGTTAGGTAAAAGTGCATACAATTTTCTTAATAGATCTCAAATACCAAAATCACTTCATATTAAATGTTCTCCAAATTAAAAGCTTCATAAAATGTTAAGAAAAATTCCGTTAATTAAATGAAAAATGTAATTTGGATAACTTTATGAAATGGCAAACGGACTGGTCACAGGTGATACGAGAAACATGCCCCAAGGAGACAGGAACCGTTCGGACTTTTTATAAGAATACGACTGGTCACTTTAATATGGTATTGTCATAGAAGGGGGTCAATTGACACAATTCAGACACCTTGTGAAGTCTTAGAGGGTGCGTCGAAAAAAATTTTAAATGACATCGCCCAGGTCAGTTACAAACACATTTGTCAGAGCTGATTTTATAATTTTATGTGTTTTTTAGTATTAACAACATTATTGTGAAAATTAAAAAAACACACTTTTAAATTTTTTTCCTACAAAAATTTTTTAGTTGGGGACTTTTAAAGAGATTCCAAATTCAAAAATATTATAAAATTCTGGTTTGACCCAAAGTTCCAAGTTTGCTTTAAGATTTGCTGTTTAAGCTTTAAAAATCTTAACCTTAATAAATAACATCACTATGCACAAAGGGACCGATCCCAAGTGGCACGCAGAACTTTGTCCAAGTTGGCAAGGATGAATCCTTGTTCAATTGACTTAATTTAAGCACCATGTGACGCGTTAGGTGGTGGGATTTTCAAGTTCTTAGAGGTCAATTTACTCTTTTGTTTTTGCATATTTATTTAAGTAGGAAAATTTTAACAAAGCAAAGCTCAATAAAATCGTTTTTAATCCATTAATGCCCAGTAATTTAATTTTTTTTAGACGCAATTTGGATCATATGGTCCATTCTCATAACATGCTAAATTTCAACGACTATGCAGGCAACTTAAGTTGCCAATAGGCATTAATGCCTCAAAATTAAAAAAAATAATTCAAGAACACACAATTAAAATGAAGAAAACACAAAAAAAAATCAATTAACGTTTAGAAAATAGCAATCAAAAATTTTAATTTCAATTCAAATAAAAATTTTAATTTTCAAAATTTCATTTACCCTGAAAATAAAGTTTCAATTGCTTTAACTAAAAATAAAACATTTAAGTCGGCTGTACTGATTGAGGTCGAAAATAAATTGGCCAAAAAACTTTCACTGTTAAAAAAAGTTTTAGAAAAAAATTTCGCAAACCCGTTTTTTTGCGGTTTGTCAATCGATGTTTTTTAGCCTTTTTTATGGTAAATTACCATTATTTCTGTATACAAAGACGTCATAACTTAAATAAAGTCGATAGTGTAAAATTTTGTATACCCTCCCATCCACTGAGAAGATACAACATTTTTTATGAAACCAAATTCATGGGAAAATATTTGCGAAAAAAAAAATTCGCGGACTAAAATATTTAGCGTTTTTTTTTTTAGTTAACATATTTTTCACCGATTTTGTTAATGGTAAATTGTCATTACTTAAACAATGATGTCATAATTAAAAAAAAAAAACTGTGAATTAACAGTATCGTATGTATGAAAAGTTACGAGGTTACTTTACATGTTGACTCATATCTTGCGAGCCCTTCAACTGATATGGCTCACTTTCAATAGTAAACTGCTTATAATATCAAACATATAATTTGACCAAAAACTAGCAACACCGCTACTATATTGTCGTGGTATTTTGCATTTCCACAGACAGACAGAAAACGCCATATAGGCTTCGATACACACAGAGAAAAATTTGGCTATTTGACAACTGAAATTCCTTTACTACGACTCACAATCAGTCATTTCGAATTTCAGACGTTTGGCACAACTTAACATTAGTTTTCACAACAAAGTTCGGTTAATTCAACTAAATTTTAGTTGCCACACGCAAAATATTCAGAAATCTAACGTAAATATTGAATTTATAAGTTGTTACCATTAATATACTCTTTTCTATTCGGTTGGCACTTCATTTCTCTGTGTGTATTCATGCCGATTAAGAATATATACAGTTGTTGGTGTCCCAAATTTGAACTCTTCCTGCACAGTGAGATAGAGTGTGTGAAAAGTATTTAAATGATAAAATAACGGTACTCCTTATTCCCAGCAGGGAAGTTAAAAATTTAATTATGACGTACGTTGGGCGCCAAAAATTATAAAATAAACTTTATTTATAAAAAGCCTAAAAAATGTTTCTTGAATATCAAAGAATTTTAGTTTAAAAACTATTTTAGGTTACATTAATTTTTTTTATGAAAGCTTTTTTAAAATATTGAAAACAGTTAGATTTATGTAAAAATCACAATTCATTTAAATATTTTTTTTTTTTCATATTTCCTCTTTGAATTATTTTGTTTAAGACCATCCATAATGTTAACAATCAAATTCTTGTATATTGAATTTTTTGTTTTTTCAAAGAATAGCCAAAATCAAACAAATCACAGCCGCTTTTTGTTTGTAATTGTAGTACCTACTAGCCTTAACCAACAATTTATCAATTGCATTCCAGTTGTTTGTCGGTTCGTCTGTCTGTCCGTCTGTCTGTCTATTTGTCTGCTTTTATAGTTAAATTAATGAATTGTATGTTTTTCTTTTACCACTCAAAACCAGACAATGTTTTGTAAAACCTAAGCCTTTTATATGAATTGGTGATTTTTTTTTTTCATACATTTTTCTAGCATTGTTTCTTCGCCACCAGAGAATTCTTATTTCATTCTTCTTCTTCTTTTACTACAAACTTCTGAACAATTTACAAAACAATTGAAATCAACCAATCTATGATTTTATTGTATTTATCTCGTTACTGTGTACAATTGTACAAACATGAACTCTATCTACTCCAACTACCTTTAACACTCTATTGTTTATGGCCAAAATCATGTAACATCATTTTTATTTTGTGTGTTTTTGTTCATTCTACACTCACAGAAAAAACCCGGTACAAATATTTGAAAATTCGGCTACGACAACAGTATAGAATTTGTACTAGAATTTGCAATAGTACTAGAATTTGCGCCAACAAAATTTTCAATGAAGTTTAGAATCATAGTCTGCTAAATTTAGGTGACCAAAATGTTGAGAAGAAATAAATTTTGGTTGACAGTTGTACACTAAGGTTATTATGTAGGTAAAGACGACAGCAATTGTAGTCAAAAACAAATGAAATTTCACTTCGAAGAAAGGACGACTAACATTCCATTAAACTCAACTAACATTTGTCATTTGTTTTTACTGTTCAAAAAATTACTAACAATTGTAGTAAAACTGAAACACATATCGCTCATTTACTGCAAGAACGTCACAACTCAATAAACGTGATTTTTGAGTTAATGACGCAGAATTATCACATAAATTTCAAACATTTTTATTTTATGATGTGAGCAAGATTATTCAAGTTCAAGATCATTTGTTTTTTGTTAAACAAAGAACCGTACAATGTTTCCGCTAATTTAAAGCAGATTTTATCTACTGACAGGTCCTTAGATGTTTCATTTCGCGTCATCGAAAATCTTCAGAGAACCAATGTAGAAGGGGTAGAAGATTTTTACCCAAATTTAGAAGATAAAAGATCAACGCTTATTTTATTTTGAAAAAAAAATCGACAAACAAAAAATATTGAAAAAAATTGAAAAATTCAAAATGATAATTTTTTTGCTAAGATTTTAAAAAATATGTATAACATTCCCTGTAAAAACTTATGGGTTAAGGAAAAATTTTAGTAAAAAAATATTTACAGTAATATGTGTATGATGTCAAATGTAATCAAGAAACTACTTTTTAAATAAAATGGATTTTTACAAAAAAAACAAAAAATAATTATAAACTGAATATTTTATTATCGTGTAAACCGGGTTAAAAATAAACATACATTTATGAACATGTATGAACTCATTCATGCATTTGTGGACAACATATCAACATATGTATATGAGAGAAGGGAAGGGTATGTAGTTATTTTCTCTTCTAATTGGGAGTAAATTGAAAACTTTAAACTCGTTTTCTACAAAATCAAAATTTTTGAGTTATGACGTTATTGCAGTAAATGCGCGATATGTTAGTAAAAAAACACAGATTTTTTTTTTTTTTTTTAAATAACAAATAACGACTGTAAAAAATGAATGTAAAATCATAAAACAGTCATTTAATGTGGTTTGTTTTTCTAAATGTAATTTGTTCTACAAATTACTGACAATTACATTAAAAATAAACAAACTGTATTACAATGCACAACAACTACATATTTTTAAAGCAGAAGTTCCCTGAGTGTAGTTAAATTAACTAAGAATTAAGTTTAACCAATAGAACTTTAAAGCTGAATCAACAGAAAATATCTGCTAAAAGGACTTTCCGGATGTGACCAGAGTCAGGTAAATATTTATTGCCGGGAGTATAGGTGATTAATAAAGATTACTTATTAGGTACGCAGTAACGATTTTTGCTCCATATCGCTTAGTTTCCGCGATATAGCCTATTGTATGATTATAAAATCAAATTTTTGATCAAAAAGGTAGTCCACAAAAAAAAAGTTGGAATTCTCGACCTCTATAAAAAAATACTTAACACGTAACTGCAAAGTGTTTAGTATTATTTTATAATTTCATTAATATAAAAAATGATCACCATTTGTATGGAGAGATATAATGACTATTTCGCGGGTTTCTTAAAATAATTCAAGTTAAGTGTCAGACGGGAATGTATCCCAGTGTAGAAACGATAATGACATGTCAGTATTTTTCCTACTACCAGTAATGACACCAGTTTACTCTCTGCATTACTCTAACACAAATAGTAAGAGTATACTAATAACTACCCTCAGGAAACTTCTGCTTTAAAAATATGTAGTTGTTTGGGTTGTAATACAGTTTCTTCATTTTTAATGTAAATGTGAGTCATTTGTAGAACAATTAAAATTTTTTAATAACCTTGTAGTTCATTTAAAAAACAACCCACATCAAATGACTGTTTTATGATTGTAACATTAATTTTTTACAGTTTTTTTGTTATTTAAAAAAATAAAAAAAAATTAATGTTTGTTTATTTTTTACTACCACGTGGTTCATTTTTACTACAATTGTTAGTCATTTTTTGAACGTTAAAAAACAAATGACAATGTTAGTTGAACTTACTGTAATGTTAGTCGTCCTTTCTTTAAATGAAATTTCATTTGTTTTCAACTACATTTGCAGTGGTCTTTACCTACATAGTATTCTAAGTGTAGTAATGTTTGCTATTATTTTAAAACAAAAAAAAATCCTTACCAATAAGTACTTACTTTTATCATTATTTTCAATATAAAGTAATGATCTCAAAATTTTTGGAAAATCTATTTTTACTCATTATTTTCAACTCTAGTAAGTACATATTTAACTACTTTTTCTATCAAGTATAACACTTCGAGATAGCTCATATGGTAGAGCGGTTGACTGACGACCTGGAGGCCTGGGTTCAAATCACGTGTGGGCACGTTTAATTAAAAAAAAATTTAATAACAAAAATATTGTTTTTATTATATTTAGTTTTTTTTTTTAATTTGTTTTAAGACTCATTTTTTGTCCATACTGGTAAGTATATGGGCAACCACATATGATATGTCATTATTTAGCGCAACATCCCTATATTAAAGTAATGAGATTTGTAATGACAAAGTACTTGCCATTACCAAATATGTACTTATATAACCACTTATATGGTAATACTTTTCTACACTGGGATGGTGTTCATTGTTCCCAATCTTTTTGAGAGTAAAAAGCGCAACAAAAATTTTAAAATGTGTTATTTTTTGCTTAAAAATGAGTAAAAAAGCACCATAACATTTTTTTTTTTTTACAAAGTTGAAGACATAAACGCTAGTTTATAATTTTCTTTCCTGCTTAAATAAAGAAACCACACCCTTTCAGTATTATGTCCAGTATTTTGTTCGTACTGTGGCAAACATACTGTCAAACTTCATCCAAAAATGGCGTTTCCGCATCAATTTAACAGACAAGACCATTTAAAATGTAGCGAAAATGTGTAATTTAATTGTAAGTTTCGTAATTCTGTAAAATATTGGAGTTTACAACAGTTTTTACTGCAGTCAGCAAGTTGACCATAAAACAGTTTTATAATTGGACTTCGTGCTAAATAAAGTAACCACATTTTTTTTCAACAACTTTTGCAAAAATATCTGTTAAACTACACATAAGAAAATTGGTTTTTTCCTATCAGTTTTAAAGGACAAGACCATTTGAAATGTAGCGAAAAAGTGACATTTGATTGTAATTTACTTAAAAATTTAAAAAATAAGAGTTTTCGGTAGCTTTTAATGCATTTTAACAGTTTTTTGAAGAAAGTACTGGTCTCTAAAACGAAATGGGTTAAAAAGAACCAAAAGCACTAACGATAAATGACAAAAGCCAAAATGACAAAAAAAAATGATTCTTATTATCAATACAACATTGACCATAGCGTTGTGCGATGAAGAAATTTTGGCCAACAAAAGTTATAAGCCTAATGTAGACATTACCTCAAATTTCGTTAATGCACATGTATGTATGTATCCATGTAGGGATACATGGATCCGTTATGGACCAATATATGATCATTTTTAGCCGGGTTGGAAAATTAGTTCAAGTACAGTTAATATTTGTTCTGATGCTAAAATGAGAAAACTAATAACTTTAGCTAAATAACTGATTTAAAGGGTGCCAACAGAAAAAATTAGTACAACTGAACTGGGAACCGTTTAACAGACTTTTGTACTAACTTTTTTTACGAGTGTATGTTAGTGAGTGTTTTTTTTTTGTGAAGCTGCCGCTGTCTCAGCTAAACTTGGTTAACTTGGACTTTGCCTAAAATACACATTTCCCATTGCTATTTCCAGATACCAATGATGTTGGGTGTTCTTATCGGGAGTCTGGTTTGGTGGCAAGTAAATAGTTTGAGTTTTCATTTCATCCTCTACTTGTAGGGCAAATATCTACTTTTTTTAGTATGCAAGAAGTTAAGTCAAGCATACATTATTCTTGTTATTTGTTAGTAGTCTTTAGGGAGTCTGTCTGTTGATTTTCAAACAGTATTGCAATTTTCATTTGTTACTCTATTTTATTTGCAATTGTGTGCTAAAGAACACAAGTTCAAACCCAAAAGAGTTATAATTTTATTATTTTACGAGTGCTGCAAAATTAACAAAAGCAGAGGAAACAAAGATAGGATTAATTTAAAAAATATAAAATATTTAGAAAATTTAAGGCAAATTTTATTTAGAAAATATCTTCAGCACTAAATAATTTTTAATTCGAAACAGTATTAAATTTAATTACGAAACATCATTATATTAAATTAATAACATTAAATTACCATATTCCGTTTAAAAAAGGGGTTTATATTAATTTCCTTTGCTAGCATAAAATCATGTTCATCATAAAAAATGGCGCCCAACGTAAGTGCTTTTAATTTTTTAAAAAGCAACTCTAATTCAAAATAATTATACGAGTTTAATAAACATAATTATTCAGATTCCTTAAATAATTGTTAAAATATTTAATATTTTTAGTCTGAATCAATTAATAAAAATTTATTAAAAAAAAAAAAAATATTGTCGATCTTGACCTTTTAATATTCTGTGGCTTAGTTGCCTTTGAGATTGATGTATCGCCATACATCCAAACCTTAAAAAATTGAATAATTTAAATTTCTTTATATAATGATTTATAAAGATTGATGGATATTTTAAAAATCCATAACACACCAATAATTTAAATTCTTAGAATGAATAAAATTTGAAAATTTCCATCACATGTTAAAGATTTTTTTTCAAATTTCTTTCTTACACATGATTTGACCCATTTCTATTATTTGAATGTATGTTTGTTTAATTTTTTGTTTGTAAAAACCTATTTAAAAAAAATGCCTTTAAAAACTTTTAAAAAATTAGTATCAATTATACAAAATGCATTATAAATTTGTTATGGTTTCCCTTAGAAAAAATTAAGAAAACCCCATGTTAAAAGAAAATATGTAAACACTATTACAACACGTGCGTCCATGTTTTATTTTACATACAAACACACAGTTAAAACTAACACAACATTAACTTCCACAAAACGAAAATATAATTATCAGGGACAGGAAAATCCTGCAAATTCATATTTTTTCTTAAGGCTGAGAACAAAGTATATTTTAGAATCAAAGAGTTTGCGTTAGAATGTAAATGGATTTGTGAATGCGTATTTTTGCATATTTCGTTGTGAACACATCATTATATTCAGTTTTTTAAAATCTCGCGATTTTTTTACGGTTTAATTTTGAAGAAATTCTTAAAGTTGTTATCGGATTTTTCTAATTCAAAAAGCACTCTTTTTACACGGTTGTCTTCTTTCACATTTACGCAATAAAAAATACAAATGAAAACTAAAACTTCAGGTTCTGAGGAGATCTTTAGCCAGATCGAAATACTAGTAGCAACCTAGCTAATATGAAAAAAAGAATTTTTGATGCATTTTTAAAATTGTTCTCGCCTTTTAAAATTTTTTAAACATCAACCGAAAGTTTTACATTTTTTATATAAAATAAAATTTAGCTTTTTCTGTGATGCAAATACTATCAACTTTTCTAGATTTATTGAGCAAAACCTTATTTCCATACAAAAAAAAATTATTTTTTGTATAATTTTTAATTTTGACATTTTCAACAGGGCTTAAACCCGTTTTAAAATTCACAATACACAATACTTTCTTTATAAAAAAGTTTTCAGATTTATCTGTCCAAAAAACCCATTTTGATGAAAACAAAATTTTTTAATGCATTTATTGATAATTTTTTTTTTTTTTTTTAAATCGAAAAAATTGGATGGAATTTTTTATATAAAAAATGTTAAGTTCTCGATTGATGCATGTTTAAAAAATGTACAAAAAAAATGGTACAATTTCAAAAATGCATCTAACAATTGCATTTGAAAAAATTTAATTTTATGTATGGATATAATTGATAAGCTTAAAAAAAATCTAGTAAATTTGATGACATTCGCGATACAGAAAAAGCCAATTTTTTTTATATTAAAAATGCTAAGTTTTCAATTGATGTACATTAGTGTTTTTTTTTTTTGTTTTTGTTTTTGATTTTGGGATATCATAACTTTTTAGAAGGTTTTTGCTACAATAAAAATAATGGCGTTTTTTTCCCTTTTATAATGCAACGGATAGCCATTAGGGTTGTCGGAAAAAAATGGATTTTTTTTTTATTCTTTCATTTTAATTATTTTTTCGTATACACATTTAAAGAGGATTCTTACTTGAGAAAAATGGTATACTACACTTATTTCTATTACTACCCGTTAAAAAGTTATTATTCCTTAAACTTTTATTTTTACATACCCACATTTAGTTTCTGTTGTTTTAAAATTTTTACTAGAAAGTTTTTTTTTTTATTAAAACAATTATAAACTAAGTAACACTTTTAAAAGTTGTTAGAGTTCAGTAATTTTGTTATTCTTATATTATTTCAATTTTGAATTAGGTTTGCAGTTTTAACTATTCGTAATTTTAACATTATTTTATGAAATGTGTGATCTTAAAAAAATAACTGAAAAAAAATTAGACGGATTCCAGGTAAATGCATTATATGTTATTTTAATAAAATTATATAACTACCCAGCAAAAAATTTCTAAAAAGGTAAGCGGGTTTGTAATCAAGCATTTTGGGCAGAACGCATTCCTTACTAGATTACCTACTCGATTCTTTTAACAGGGCGTGAGACTAAAATAATTGATTCTTTAATTGATTATTTTTTTTTACCGAAGAACCATTTACTTTATATTTTTAAGAACTACATACATTTTTTAATAAAGAAATAGTTCCATTGTAAAACTACGAAGTACTTACACAAAAAAAATAAATAAATAGTTCCCTAGAAAATATAAGAAGTACTTACATTTAAAAAAAAAGAAGTAGTTCCATAAGTAAATTCAACTTTTACTCACACGTGATTCTCCTAGGTCACTCAAATATAACGATCAAAACTCATACGGCAATAAAATCCTAAAAAGTGAAACATCGAATTGTTATGATAACATGGGTTTGTCATAGTTTTGGAGCTATAAACCACGAAAATATAATTTTTTCAAAAAAAAAGAACAATTCAAAATTGAAAAACAAAAATATGATTCACGTACAATCACCCTCGAAAATTTTTTTTACACTCACTCACGATAACGTCAGTAATTTCAACTTCCACTCACAATTTTCTGCTCACGTGCGCTTCCCTAATTTATAACTAACCACAGTTTAACAAAATTAAGGCAACATGCAATTTCTGTTTTCAGTATTATTTTCCTGCAAATAAAAATTTGTTTGAAAAAATATATGAGATAAATTCTTTAAAATTGTATAACTTCTTTTTTCAAAATTAGGAACTACTTCCAATATAGTCCTTTTATTAAGAAAAAGTATATGATTACTTCTTGAGTACAAAAAGTTATACATATAAGTTAATAACATTGTTATTTTCTTTTAAGTAAATAATTACTTTGTTATTGAGTTCATGCTTTCTAGTTCAAATTTAAAGAATTGATTACAATACTACTTCCTTTTTTGAATCTATCGTTGGAATGAGTTTGGTATTGCAGTTACTAAATTTTGCAATGAGATATGTAAGTGGGTATCACCTTCTTTTTGCAATGTGTAATTTTTTCCTGGGTAGTTGCATTTTTCCCTAAGATATTCGGTCGTGTACAAAGTTAGACATTTTACGTCGATTTTATACAGTCCTTAATCCAATTGGAATACACAATATTTTCGTAACCGTTTCTACCGTTGTATCGGAAATAGAGGAAGATGTGCAAAAGTTGAATTTATATCCCAAGCAGCGTTATTACTTGCATAATAAAATCATTCAACTTTACAAAAACTTTCAGAATGTTAAAAAGCATTTTAAACCAAGAAGTTTAGTTCAAAATCCATACATTTTAAGATTTTACGACCAGCTCTCTGATCCATTTCCTTGTACCCAAGAAAGTGAGCGAGAGACATCAAAACGAGAATTAGAACTTTGTATTGAAAATGAACTGGATGTTGAAGAAGCGCACAAAGAATCTGATAGTGAAACCAAATGCAATTGAAACCTCCAGAAATATTCAATCAACAAGCATTTACACCGAACAGCTTGTTGGTAAAATTTCGCCGTTGAACACTTCTGGCTTAGTAAAAAATAGAGATAATTTGAATTGTTTAGCTCCATCAGCAGTTGAAAAAAGGGTAATTAATTAAATAATTACTATTTATTGTTCCTAATAATCATTATCATTGTTTTGTTAATAAAAAATTTTTACTTTGTTTTTAATAAATGAAATTTACTTTGCAATAAAAATTACAAAACAAAAAAATGTTGTTGTTACTGGCAAAAAAAATTAAGGCTTAAATACTTTTTAACGGTTAGTACTAAAAATAAGTATAAGCATTTCTCAGGAAAGAATCCTCTTTAATTGTGTAAAAAAAAAAGTTAAGAATAAAAAAATCGTTTTTTTTCGACCTCTCTAATGGCTATCCGGTGCAATGTAAAAGCGTAAAAAACAGCTTATAAACCTAATTTTTCATGTAGAATCGATTCGTGAAGTCAGATTTTAAATATATTTTGCGGTTTTTGTTCTACAAAAGAAGGTACCCAAAATTCGCGATTTTAGCCGCCGAGCGGGAATTGAAGGATTTGGAAAAACCTTCTAAAAAGTAATGATATCCCAATATCTAAAAATCAAAAAACAATCTAATGTACATATGTTTTATAAATTGAGAAAAACGATGTACAGGGTTAAATACACACACAGAAATAAAGTGCCAACCGAATTGAAAAGTGTTCATACTTATAAATTCAGTTAGAACATTGATATTTACATTAGATTTTTGAATATTTTGGGTGTTACAAGTAAAATTCAGTTGAAATAAACGAACTTTGTCCGTCTGAAATTCGTAAAAACCGAATTTGAGTCGTAGTAACCGAATTTCAGTTGACAAATAGCCAAATTTTTCTCTGCGTGTAGACTATACATAAAAAACCAGGAAATGCAAAGTTTTAGGTTGAAGAGTCTTCACCTAACGAATTGATGGCCATTTAATAGCTTAGCAGAAAAAAATATTAACTTTTAAAAATGAATAAGGTTATGACCAGGGACCGAAAGTTCATGCAAATGCATGTTTTTTTTCTGAGAACAGGGTAAACAATATATATTTGCGAATCAAAGAGTTTGCGTTAAAATGGCATCGATTTGGTAGCGCAGATTTTTGCATATTTCGCTTTAAATGCATAGTTTTATTGCATATTTTTTGACTTATTTTGCCTTAAGTGCATATTTTTACTTATTTTGCATATTTTATTTAAGGTTTTCCTAATTTTTAATATTATTTTATGGTTGACATGGATAAACATGACCCAAACTTCTCAAACCGTTTTAAGTGTTCTCTTAAATTTTATTTGCAAACTGGGATTAAGAGATGCAGGTATCAGTGGCTCTTTAAATGCATATTTTTCAATACGAATACATTAAATTTTGTATTAATTATTCAAAACTTGTGCAGAAAATATATTATTAAACAATACAAATTAACATTCAATTAAAATTGCTTAAAAATATGAAAAAAAAATATTTTAAAAACATTAATAAAGTTCAAAGTTTTTACTTCTAGTGATTATTTTAAGATGTTTAATGTACACAACATTGTTTTTTAGTGCCTGAAGTTCCTGTCACTGATAATTGTAATAGAAAAAAGAAAACATTAAATACTAATTATGTATGAATGTGGTACAAATACAAACAGCAGCAGCACAACACCGAACAATAATTAGTAAGGGTGTTCAAAAGCTGAAGATTTAAGAACCGCGAGTTTTAGTAAGCAAATTTAATTTTTTGAAATACCACAGAATTTGACAAAGATTTTTATGAAAACACAAAATAAAGGAGAAAATATCCATGAAAACGCAAAAAAAAAAGTGTATACATGTGCCAGTTTTATTTTTTTTTATTCAATAAAAAACTGCAATTTTGAGAATTTGTTTAAACTTGAAACTAAAATAACTTTTGCTCCCCTTGCAGAAAATTTTTCTCGAAAACATATATGAAGTCCTGAAATAGTAGATTATTATTATGTAAAGTCATATTAACGTGTCATAAAGTTAAAAAAAATAAGTTTTAACAACAATTTTATATATTTTTGAGAATAGCCCATATATGAAAAATTCTGCAAAATAACTTCGTTAGTCCCGGTTCACACACAACAATTTTACTTGCGCAAGTCTTGAGTTTATAGAAGAGGGAGGAAAAGAGAATGGAAGGGGGTACAGACTTGCCCGTACTATAATTCCGTTTTGTTTTGTCATCCGCAATTTTCAACACGAAGTTGGCTGCAGAAACAAACTTTTCCTGTGTGAACACAAAAGCAAGTTGAAAGGAGAATTGAAGAAAACTTGCGCAAGTAAAATTACCGTGTGTGAACCGGCACTGATCACTTCTGTTTCAAATAATTGTATCAACCTCGGAGATTTTTGCTTGTGATTCACTTCATGTTTTTTTTTTTCAAGGATTTTGATACACATTCTTACCATTTTTTTTAAATTAATTTCAGGATCGATATTTTTTATAATTTACAATTTTTTTTCCTCTAAATCATTGTTTTTTTTTTTTTTTTTTTTTTTTTTTTTTTTTGTCAAATAAACACGTTGTGTAAAGCTTATGAATGCCCCTACTATTAATTTGTCTCTTTTAAATATAGTTTTAAAACATACAATTTACAATTTTTTATTTTTTATTTACATTAGAGAGATTCTCTTTAAAAAATTTGTTCAACTTGTTTGTTTTGTCTACGAAATAGAAAATAAATCGAGAGAAGATAGACCAACCAGACCATTTGCTAATGCACTTTTGGTTGTATTTTTTGTGTAAAAAGAAAATAAAAACCGTTTAAAGGCATTTAGCATTAAACACCTTGATTTTGTAGTAAGTGCGACCGACGACCATTCGCACCAGCCAAAAACCAATGTTAAATTACAGACCATTAGTGAGTGCAGCAGCAAATGTTTATTTAAGAAAATTAATGTTACCTACAAACAATATAAATGGGGAAAATGTATTTTTAAAAATATTTTTCTTTTTCTAGAATATTCAGTTTAAGTGAAGAATAATAAAATAGATAACAAAAGTGTGTAACAACAATAAGATTTATGAATGCAATTAAAGGTAATTATTTTGTACGAGCAAAGAAGAGAAATATTGTTTTTTTTTATATTCATTCATATGGAAAATTAATTTATTAATGAAATACAACAATTCAAATGTTTTCTTTAAATAATGGAAAAAAATATGATAGCTCAGGAGAAGAATTTAATAGAAAATTTTACTACGCAGAAATAATTTTTGTGGGATTGCATTAAAACAAATTTTCGTTAAATGAAAAAAAAAATAGTTTTAAGCAAATTAATTTGACCCTTAACTGAATATTTAATGATATTTAAAATCTACTGAGGATTACTTGGGAAAGCATGAAATCATTATTAAAAAATATCGCATTACCTGTATGATTTTTTTTTTAATACACTCAAGGAAATATATATAATGCCAATACTTAAATGCGGTTTAAATAGCAAAGTATTAAAGACAAAAGTCGTAATATTTGTTTAAGTACACACAGAAAATAAATTGGTTGGAATTCCATTGTAACCAACAAAACTTAATCATTATTCCATAACTCTACTTGTAAGTACTTAAAATTCATCATCAGAATAATTAAACTATATTGTAAACAGAAAATATATAAAAATTACACAAAACACAGTCACATCATTCAAAATATTGCTTTGCCTTATTAATATTGAAAAAATATTATCTTCTACATTACCATTAATACCAAAACCAACCACTTTTCAGAGATTTTATCCCTTGAATAAAATACATGCAGTTAAAATCAAATATTAATTTCGCCTGCAAAAATACAATCACTTTATCTAAAATATAAGTTTTCGTTACCAATTTTAAAATAATTCAAAGTTTTTTAATAGTTTTGGTAACTCTAATAAAATATTAAGATTAGCAACCTTATTTCTGTTGTACAGACAAATCTATTTTTAGACATTCATATTTAAACTTGAAAGAAAAAAAATATTCTAGGTAGACATTTGAAAATACAAATTCAAACTGGGTTTAGGCTAGAGGTAAAGTAATTGCCTGAGGTTACCGGTTCGAGCCCACTTAGCGGAGAAGAATTTTTCATTAATAAAATAATTTTAAAATAATATAATTTTTTTTATTAGATTTGGTAACTCTAATAATATATTGAAATTAGCAACCGAATTTCTATTATACATACAAATCTATTTTTAGACTAATATTTAAATTTGGAACTAGAAAATATTCAAGGTTGAAATTAAAAAAAAAACATATTTGTAAAAAAATATTTAAATTGGGTTTAGGCTAGAAGTAAAGTACTTAACTGACAAACGAAAGATCGCCGGTTCGAGCCCAGTTCGAGGCATATAATTTTTTTATTAATAAAATAAATATTGTTGAACGCATATGAATCTATTTAGAACATATAAACATAAAATAATCAATGGATACAATAAAAATTTGAAATTTGTAAATAAATGTCTGTTTTTATAATTGTATTAAAATTTAAAAAATGTCAACCGAAAACACAAAAATGTCAAAAGAAAACAGTTTTGTAGTTGCAACCGAATTTTTTGCTTGTACCATACCAGTATTGTATTTAATGTAAATTTATTTTTTTATTGCAATAGTTTATAAAAATATTCGAATTTTGTTTTCAAATTATATAAATTTCGAAGGAAATAAATATACTGCCAACTACTTAAGTTACTAATTATATACAAGTAGGACACTTTTTTCTGATATTTTTACATTTATTTGGAAGTTTCTAAATTCGGTACCACTGTTATAAAACATTTTAATGATTCCACAGCAATAGTGAAATCATTCGCGTAACAACTTTTGTACAAAAGAAACAAATTTCTAAAATGTGATTTTTTTTCGGATGCTGGATATTTAATTCCGGAAAATGTGATGCGGTTAGACAAATTACATGAATATGTCGTAAATTTTATCAAATTGTGCAACAACTATTAATTAGGCTTATAAAAGTCGTGAGGTTTTTTTCCGAAAATATCAAAAATTATTTGAATTCCGTTACAATTTTGAGTGATTTTGATAATAATTTATTTTACAGTTATTTAATAACAATTTTGCATTTCATTGAAAAAAATTAATATGTGATTAGTACGTAGCATATAACGCGTCTAAAAGTGAACATGCGTTTATAAATTGGTTCAGCATACCATTCATTATCAAGAGCTTTTGTATGTTTTAGAATTGACATTAAAGTTATCGGGAGTTTTTAAATAATTTACTAATGCTAACATTTTGTTAACTTTGCTTTAACTGAAAATTCTTTTTAGAAAATTATGTTTTTTTAACAAAAGCTGATCAAAAAGTGTATTTATAACAGCAACAGCTACTAAAAAAGTATAGTCTTTTACGGAATTCAATACTTCAAAAAACATATCCAGGACAGGGATTTGCGATTTTAAAAATTTACAAAGTTGTTTGTTCTAATTTAATTTTTTAATTTAAGATGAATATATAAGGTGGCGCAGAAATAACCTTCCGATGTTTTTTTTTTTTTTATTATGTATTTATTATGTATAGCATTTTCTGATAGGAGGATTACTTTTGCGCCACCTTATATTACTAATAAAAAACTACTTTTCAATACGCGAAGAAAGTTATGCCGCGAAAAAACGCGTATTGGATTTGTTCTCCTAAGCTACACTTTCATCATCACATTAAATAGAAACTGAATACATTTGCAGATTGTATAAGTTAAAAATTTGTCTCAAAATTTGGTTAAGAAACCCCACGGAATATGAAAAAAGTAAAAAAAATGGTATTAAAATAAAAAGTTCAATAAATCAGTAAATTTTTAACGAATTTTTAAAAAATAAGTTGCGTTTTACACATAAATAAATTTTCTTTGCGTTGTGGTGTAATGGTTAGCGCGTTGGACTTTTACACAGAAGGTGCCGGGTTCGATCCCCGGTGCCGGCAATATCAAATTAATATGTATGAGTTTTTTCTATCCCTCATACGTATCGCAATGTCCACCTTCGGTGTTCCCATAGCAATTAACCCCCCACCGAAGTAAAATAATGAATCAGGGCTATGAACCAAAAAGCTTCAATAAGTTCGCCAACTCTCCATCAGGTGGCGAGCAACAACTGTTCTAAGACTTATCATCTCGCGCAATTACAGTGTTGCCATGTCTGAAGCCCTTCATCTTTCACCACCTTTCATCTCTATACTATCCCTTTCCAAAGAAAGCAACACACTAAATATAGGAAGTATTTCCTGAGTGTTGCCTCTCTTTTAAAAAAAAAAAAAAAAAATTCATATATAGTACGGTTCCTTTACAAAATACTTTGTAAAAGCGTCTCCAAATTTAAAAAATAGCAAAAAATCAAAAAAAAAAAAAAAATGTGTTTGCTAGAGAAATTCACACAGATTTCTCAAGTTATCTTAAATAATATATATACCATTGGAAAGGTCTCACTTTAAAGCCGCTTAAAATCGGATGGTATTTAACTAAGTTATAGGCTTATAAGTGGATAAAGGTACGAAAACCCGTCTTTTTATCCCTAACTCAAGATTTTGGAGGTGTTTGGAAAATTTAAAAAACAAATTCTTGTTGTACTAGGCAACACTTACCAGAGAAATAGTATCACTTCGCAGGAATTTTTTTCGCACGATGTAATTGTTTAAAATCAAAAGTTTATGAAAAACAAAAATATGAAAATAAGCTACACTTACGATTCCTCACGTGACACACTTTGAAAATAGAAATAAAATGTTTGGGCCATTATTACATGCATTTCTGCTTTCTAAAGCCGCTTAAAATCGGATGGTATTTAACTAAGTTATAGGCTTATAAGTGCATAAAGGTACGAAAACCCGTCTTTTTACCCCTAAATCAAGATTTTGGAGGTGTTTGGAAAATTTAAAAAACAAATTCTTGTTGTACTAGGCAACACTTACCAGAGAAATAGTATCACTTCGCAGATATTTTTTTTCGCACGATGTAATTGATTAAAATCGAAAGTTTATGAAAAATAAAAAATATGAAAATAAGCTACACTTACGATTCCTCACGTGACACGCTTTAAAAATAGAAATAAAATGTTTGTGCCATTATTACATGCAGTATCAGATTTTTTTTAGAAAAAGTCACTTAATTTTGGTTTAGTTTTAAATTTTCAGAAACTTAATAGGAACGATCGCGTAGTACTGATAACAAACGATGTTTTAAGTACCATAACTTGACATTAGAACACGATAAAAATCAAATGCAAAATTTCCCGTAAAACTAGCTTTGTGTGGTCTCTTTTATTTTTTTTGTACACTCAGGGAACTTCTGCTTTAAAAATATGTAGTTGTTTGAATTGTAATACAGTTTCTTTATTTTTAATGTATATGTCAGTCATTTGTAGAACAAACTAATTTTTCTACTAACATTGTAGTTCATTTAAAAAACAAACCACATCAAATCACTGTTTTATGATTTTACATTCATTTTTTTAAAGTAGTTTTTTGTTAATTAAAAAAATTAATGGTTGTTTATTTTTTACTGCATATATGGTTCATTTTTACTACAATTGTGGTTAATTTTTTGAGCATTAAAAAACAAATGACAATGTTAGTTCAATTTACTGCATATTATTCTAAGTGTATTAATGTCTTGTTGTTAATAATATTTCAAAAGATTTATGCAATTATAATTTAAATAATTAATACCAAAGAGAAAATGTTATTAAAGTGAATAAATACATGTTCAGTTTTCAGGTCAATTTTCTCATAATAGCAACATATATAAGCTGCAAATACATTATATTCTAAAAATATAAAAATTGTTTTAATATAGTTAAAGTCATTTGTTTATTGGCATTTTAAATTTCGTTTCCGTTGGACCTTTCTGTGGAAATGTTCAAATAAGAAATTTTAAAATTCCTCCAAAAATATTGTAAAAAGTCTAAAAATTGTCCTTTTTAAAATAATCGCAAAGCTTTTAATTAAATTAAACTGTTTTTTTTATAAATCTTTATCTACCAATAAACAACATAATAACAATTACTTAAGCTTAATTGCTAAATCTATTTTTATTCTTTTCAAAAAAACACATTTATTTTCTACACACGGAACACTTGAGATAAATTGCAATTTATTATCCAGCACCAGAGTACACCATCAAACAATTTAAAACACTTACACTCGCACACACAAACACACTCACACGGATTATATAAAATCAAAAATAACAACAGCAACCTGTTCAACACTAATACATACATATACGCAAACAAACACACACTTACTTACTAACGGTAGAAAACCACAAAAACATTTTCGCAATACTTGCTAAATACTAAGAGCTCTATTTAAGCTTCGCACAAAGATTTAAGTGATAATTGTTTAAGTATGTATGTATGTATGAATACATTTGTATGTGTGAAACGTTAATGATTTAGTGAAAAGAAAAAATTTGTTGGCAAATCCTATAGCATTTGATTCCGGAAAAGATATTAAGGGCTTAAGAGTTTATAGAAGTACAAAAAATGATTATTATTTGAAATCATTGTATGAAATTTCTTTGTTTTTTCAAGATTTATGACCAGAGAAGCCAAATAATGGCAAAAATTAAATTTGAAAAAGTCAAAAAATAGTATAACTACCAAAAGTAAAAAATAGACTTTTGCAACATTTTAGAAAAAGGCAATTTTAAAGATCAAAAATCTTAAGAAAAATCTGGTGTTAGGCAAAAAAATGAAAAAACAAAATATGGCAAAATAAGCAAATATGGGTGAAAAGACAAAAGAAAATAGCAAAAAAGCTTATTTATCATCTCTGTTTATAGCATATAAAATGAATCTTTTATGGAGTGGCCATAAAACTATTACTGAATAAACGTGATGAAATTTGTCTCTGGAAACTAAATAATAAAAGCATAAACAATAAATTTAAAAGCAATTTGTTAAAGTGGCAAATGAAGAGCAAATAAAACTAAAAAGAAAATATGTATAAAATATATTTCGGTTAAAAAAAGAAGAAAAATCTTTAAGCCCTTAGGCACTTATACTTTGTTCTAACCCAAATTTACAATAACAAAACATCCTTTTATGAAACTTAAATTTTGCTTGCCAATGTCACTTTTAGGTGTATTTGGTCCTTGCGTACTTGGAACCGATTTAGTATGCTACTTATAAATAATACATTCAAACTATATATTAAATATTTACTATATTTACGTGTCATTTCCGTCAGTAAACAAACAAGAATGTCGAAAAAATCGAAGAAAATCTCATAGAAAATATTATAAAAAATTGTATCAAAATATGTAGAAAAACACAATATAATCGTTGCAATAAGCACTCATGCGTATGAATAATATTATTTATATTTTATTGTTTGTAAACACATTTAAGGCTTTCCATAACAACTGTCCAACTAAAAAAAAAATATATATCGTATCAATGGCAAACCTGAAGTTGAATATTGTCCATCTTAAATATTCTACTACTTCTAAGTATGTTGAAACTACATGACGTATGATGAATTTTATTATATGTACTATATGATTCATCATACGCCATGTAGTTTTAAAATATAAATATTTGAATATTTGAGATGGACAATATTTAAATAATATTTCTTCCAGAACTAATTCAAGCTACACTAAATTAAAAAAAACTTTTCAAAAAAGCAAGCGTTTAAGAAAAAAAAGAAATTAGGCACGTGTAAACGTTAAAAAAAAAATATTTTTGCCATTTGTAACCATTTGCAATAAAACTGGGGTACCCAGTTTTATTAAGCCACACCATAACGGACAATCTTTAACGAGTATTTTCTCCAAAACGAATCCGAGTTACGCGGTGAAACTTTCAGTTGAACTTTTTTTTAATATTAAATAAATTAACAAAATTATAATAAACAAGATTAAATATATTTTATGCAATAACATTCAAAGAAAAAAAATTCGCGAAAAAATTCCAAATATAATCAAATTTAACGATAAAAATTTACCGCGGGAAAAAAATTTACAAAAAAAGATGCTCAAAAAAAAGTTTTAGGAAATAAATTTTGTCAAAAAATATTGCGAAAAAAAATAATTAGCTTTTTTTTATTGGCAAATTGACCTTTTTCACCAAAAGCTATCAACTCCACTTCTATATTGGAGAGGTATTTCGCTTATTTCAACATTGCTAAATCGGCTTTCTTATCCACAATTAATATAATAGTTAATGGAAACCTAGAAATTCTCCAAGCCCTATTTTGTCCACAAATTCAAAATTATGCACTTTTCATTTAAATCCACGTATCCACGTGTATTATGAAAAATATGTAAAAATAACGAAAACTTTTGTAGAATGAACGAAAATTAATATATTTTACGAAAGATTGCGTTATATGGACAAAAATTTCATATTTTTATACATGGATTATTATGAGTTAAAGAAAAATACTTACAATATAAGGAAATGAAACACGTTCTTACCTAGAAATAGAAAAAGAAAACAATAAAAGATTAGTTTTTTGAAAGTATTGTGGCAAAAATATTACATATGAACAAACTAAATCATTTTATTTAAAGAAATAAAAAGAATGGGTAGTGGGTATTGAGTATTTGTCTTTTTGGGTATTCGATACTTAAAAGCAACTAGTTAATATTTTCAGAGTTATATTTTGGACAAAAAAGTGAAGATTTTCTTATGATTTTTGTAAAAAGCTAAAATGAATTTTAATTTAAAAACAGTTAAAAGTACCCAGTAGTATCAAGTATCCAAAATAAAAATATCGTGAAGTATCGAGTATTAAAACGTAACCGAATTTATAAGCACTACACTTATACTCATTTTACTATGAACACCAATCACATTGATGCCTTAATCAAACCAACTAACAAAAATATTTACGGCATAAAACTCTGGGGAAAATTTTTTGTTAAAAAAAATATTTAGCACTGAAAGAATTATCCTTCATACCAGAGCTGTGACTGAATCATTAATTTTTGAATTAATTCGCGAATCATTCATGCACTGAATTAGTAAAATTTTGAATTAATTCTTTTCGCCAAAAAAACGAATTGAATGAAATTTGAATCGATTCATATGCATTTGGCTGGAATGAATTGCAATTCATTTTAAATCAAATGAATTCGGCAAAATGAATTGCAATTCATTTTCAATTCAAATGAGTTTGGCGAAATGAATTGCAATTCATTTCCAATTCATTTGGATTGAACTGATTTTGAATTAATTCAAATGAATTAGAAAAATGAATTGCAATTCATTTTCAATTCATTTGTATTAAATTGATTTTGAATTAATTCAAATGAATTTTATGAAACTCTTCATCACATATAAGAAAATTTTATAAATATGATTAATAACACGGTGCAATATGTTTTCTAATTCATTTGAATTAATTCAAAATCAATTCAATACAAATGAATTGAAAATGAATTGCAATTCATTTTTCTAATTAATTTAAATTAATTCAAAATCAATTCAAGCCAAATGAATTGGAAATGAATTGCAATTCATTTCGCCAAACTCATTTGAATTGAAAATGAATTGCAATTCATTTTGCCGAATTCATTTGAATTGGAAATGAATTCCAATTTATTTTTACCAAATTCATTTGAATTAATTCAAATTTCATTCAATTCTTTTTTTATGTGAAAAGAATTATTCAAAATTCAATTCAAATTCGTAATGAATTGAAATCAAAAATGAATGATTCATTCACAGCTCTGCTTCATACTATTATAGAAACAAATTAATACAGTTTTTTTCGTATGTTCAATGAAGAATTTCATTATATCCAATTTTATTAATATCAAAAATTAATATCAAAAAATTGTTCATAAACTTTGTTCATAAAATTTTATAGTTTAATAAAAAAATTCATTAGATTTCATAAACTATTTTTTCATAATTTTAATGAAACTTTTCTTTAGAGCTATGAAATTATTTCAAGCCTCATTTTTTTATATTTTTTATAAAATTTCATAATTTCATTAATTTTCATACATTTCAAACTTTAGTTTTAAGATTTATTTCTCAAGTGTTCAACATATTTTATAAAGTGCTCTAGTATTTCAATGTTACCTTTTACTTATTGTGGACTTTAATGAAATTGTTTAAAAAAATCATGTGAAGCGCTTCATTGGCTTAGTTCCAATGCATTTTTCAAGACGTTCATGAAGAGTTTTATTAATTCAAGCAAACTTAATATTAAAAAATTGTATGAAACTGTTTCATAAATTCTATAAACGCTTCATTGTTAGAATGATTTATTAGTTTTATGAAGATTTTCATTCATTTTACAAACATTTCATAAACATTGACTTTAATGAAACCTGTTTAATAGATTCTATGAAAAGTATCAAAGGACGAGTTCCAGTGACAATTTTCATTAAAGCTATGAAGAAATTCATTACTGAAGTGAAGACAATTCTCTCAGTGTGGAATTAAAAAAAAATCTATCTTAGGCTAAGTGTACTACGTATACTAATTTTTTCTACTACTATCACTTTTATAATAATGCACTAATACAAAAAAATTAGTAAAATTTTATTTGCTAAAACTACTAAAAATTAGTTAAAAATACGTAGCAATAAAAAAAATGCTTAGCCCATTTTTTGTTTTTGTTGTATTAGCTACCCTTTCTAACCGTTTTTTTTTTCGTGTGTGATGTGCATCGACAAAGGAAAGATGTAGTTTTCAGATCAATATGGTCTCAGAGCTAAATAGGTTGACCCCAAAGGTAAAAAATATGAATCATTTTTTTTTTCGTAATTTTTGGTACTTATTTTCGTGAACGTTGCTTGACTTAGGGGATCAAACTTTTGGTAGGACATGGTCAAATTGTAATATTTGTTATCTGAAGAAGTCACCCAATGTGGAGATGAAATATTGGAAATAAATAATTAATAAATAAATGATCTTAAGCTCATTTAAACTAAAAAGAATGAAAAAAAAATCTTAACAATTAAAAACACCAGTACGATAGTAGTTTTATTTATTTTTTTAATAAATATATATCTTTTTTTTATAAAAAGTATGAAAAATAATCAGTTGAAATAATTCGATTCATAATTCAACCTTTTCAAATAAACTGTATATCTTTCTTTATTTGTTTGTCCAACATCATCGTTATTTTCCATATATTTTCAACAATTAAATGTCTTAACATAATCTTTTATAAAAATAACGCAAACGTTTTAAACCAGTCAAATGACTCGATATTTCGATATTTGTCAGTTTTTCAATGTTTTTAATTACACTGTGCAACAAGAAATTCTTTCCCTAACGAGACGAGCGGAAAATTAAACAAGAATATCAGTAGACCGAAAATCCCAATGGTTTTGAAAATTTAGCTCATATTTAATTTATATAGACTTATAAAATTTGCCTATTGTCAATTATTTTTTCATTATGGGTGAAAATTGAAAGTTGAAAAGATTATGTAATGCAGACAAAAATATGTT
Organism: Delia radicum; assembly: GCA_021234595.1. Classification (NCBI taxonomy): domain Eukaryota; kingdom Metazoa; phylum Arthropoda; class Insecta; order Diptera; family Anthomyiidae; genus Delia; species Delia radicum. Next base: position 137,845,500 of record CM037855.1, on the reverse strand, counting down.
TTTTTTAAAGTTTTCGAATTCTTAAACATGTATAATTTTCTTCACAAAAAAAAACAATATTAAGAAAGTATCTACAGTTGTTTTCTAAATTTTAAATGTCAAAATTAAAAAAATGCTAAAATAACAGTACTAGCTGTTTCATTCTTACGAAATTATTAATAAAAAAATAAAACACACCCAGACGAATGAGTGATATATAAATATTTCGTAATGCGTACACGACGAGAGTTAGTAGTGCAAAGCAAATTTTTTGTTGCATACTTTCGAAAAACATATAATGCAAACAAAGGGGCCCAGACGGATGAGCGATATTTAAGTTTTAATAAAAATAAATTATAAGACTGCATGTGTTGCCCTTTACAACTTTATAATTTGTAACAAATTCCTTTCCATTTGGAAATTTTATTATATTTAAAAAATTCTCTTGAAATTACCAAAAAAAAAACATAAGTTGTTTAAGAAAAAAATTTGAAAATGAAGATATAATGAAAATGAAGATTTTGTGGCATTTATTAACTTACACCATTGAATAACAAACACGGAAAAAAACGTTAAAACTAAATTTAGAGTTTTACATTGAAAAAAATCTAAGATTAAATTAAAAACTCATAATGTTACAAATGAAACAAGCTCTTTTTTTAGCTTTAAGAACCAGAAAGAAATCAATTCGAAAGATAAATTTTAAAAGGTAAATTTTGTGTATAAAACTATACACAAAATGATACAATTAATTGATGTAATACATATTTACATCCAAAATATAATTGACAAATTTTCTAGTGTGACTCTTCACGGGGTAATATACAATTTTATCTATAATAAAATTGTGTTTTTTTAAATATGATATAATATCAAAATATATATTATTTTGCAATGTCTAGGTATATAAATATAACGTCATTATTAATTGGATTAGTTTTAGCGTATTCTAAGTGCAATATACAATTATACGCAACTATTTATGACATCATATTAAATTTTTTCTACGAAATTAATTTTATATATAAATTTATATAATTATGTCCGGATAAATGCACTGGCATATAAATTAATGTATTATTTTATGCAAACGTTTTAACTCGGAAAATTAAAGATTTATAACCGTCCAAAAAACAAATTAAAAGGCAAATATGCTATATAAATTGCCTGACACTTACGAGGAAGCTTTTCCAATGGGTTCCCTTTAAAATTAATGAAATTCTGATAGGTGATAAAGCAGCAAAAATATATGAAAAACGTATTTATTTTTAAAATAGGCGGTGAAATTTAACACATCTTTGTATGAAAATATGTCTAAAGTTTAGGTAATTTAGACTTATTTAAAAACAGTGTTAAAATGCTCGATTTTTTTTTTTATTATATATATTTTTTTTTGCACACTAGAGTAACAGCTTGTTTTTTTTTTCCTAAATTTTTGTTAAATTTTTACCTACACGTAATGGGCAATCATGTATTAATAATAGAAATCGCTTTCTCAGGTCATTTTGCAACAAAACCCTCCCGCATAAAGTGAATTCCCTTAAAATGCATTTTTTCATTTTTTACTTATTGTGTTCATTATTTTGCGAATTTTGATGTCCATATCGAGAAACAACGCTTTAATCTGTTTGATCACAATCCGCGAAACACGTCAAATTTAAAAACGTTTGTGTACTTTAAGTTGGATATGCATCGTTATTGTCTAATGACGTTAAATTTTTAGCTAAATATTAATTTTTAGTTTAATTAAATAAAAAAGGATTTTGCGGAAAACTTTCTGAAAACCGCGAAAAATAAAATTTCGTTACTTTATATTTTTATGTGCTAATATACGTCTAGGCTAGCTAAAACTTGATAAATGTAAAAAAAGTAAAAAAGTTTCAACTTCTAATAACCCGATTAAAATTAATATGATGCTTTATATGATCATACGAAATTTAATAAGAGTCTTAATAAAGTTTTATCCGAGAATGGGCATAATAATTAAATAACATCCGAATAATGACGCGATACAATTTAATACGATTTTATATAGCGGTGTAAATTTATATCTGAACTGATACTGATATATACAAAATAAGCTATAGTTGTATCCGGTTTTTGATTTTAAAACGTCATGAAAATCCGAAATATCTATTCATCCTTTTAGACTTTAGCCACTTGCAGAAGGTTTACAACTTTATAATTTGTAACAAATAGCATTTGGAAATTTTATTATATTCAAAAACAGAAATAATATAATGAAAATGAAGATTTTGTGGAATTTATTAACTTACACCATTGAATAACAAACGCGGAAAAAACGTTGAAACTAAATTTAGAGTTTTAGATTAAAAAAAAATCTTAGACTAAATTAAGAACTCATAATGTTACAAATGAAACAAATTCTCTTTTTAGGGTTAAGAACCAGAAAGAAATTAATTCAAAAGACAAAAATTGGGGTAAATTTTGTGTATGCAATTATACACAAAATGATGCAATAAATTGTACTATTGTATTGATGTAATACATATATACATCCAAAATATAATTGACAAATTTTCTAGTGTGACTCTGCATGGGGTAATATACAACTTTATCTAAAATAAAATTGTGTTTTTTAAAATATGATATAATATCAAAATATATATTATTTTGCAATGTCTAGGTATATAAATATAACGTAATTATTAATTGGATTAGTTTTAGCGTATTCTAAATGCAATATACAATTATACGCAACTATATATGACATCATATTAAATTTTTTCTACAAAATTAATTTTATATATGAATTTATATAATTATGTCCGGGTTAATGCACTGGCAGACAAAACCTTATAAGTGTCTATAAAATAATGTATTATTTTATGCAAACGTTTTAACTCGGGAAATTAAAAATTTATAACCGTCCAAAAAACAAATTAAAAGTAAATATCCTATATGATTTGCCTGACACTTACAAGGAAGCTTTTCCGATGGGTTCCCTTTGAAGTTAATAAAATTCGGATAGGTGATAAAGCAGCAAAAATATATGGAAAACGTATCTATTTTTAAAATTGGTGCTGAAATTTAACACATCTTTGTATGAAAATATGTTTAAAGTTTAGGAAATTTAAAAAAATCGTAAATTTTACAAATTGTTTACATTTAGTCTAAAAAAAAAAATTGAGAAAATTTGAGTCACATTGGACCACGTTAACACATTATGCACATCGATCAAAGTTTGAGGCTTAAATTTGTTAAAAAAAATTAAAAAAATATATGAGATATCGTAATATATATCGTAAAAAAATACTGAAAACTATGTTACCAGATGCGTGCGTAGCAAACCAAATTTAAATAAAAAGATTGCACTGTAAGTAAAGTATCGACTTTTACGGCACAAGTAAATTTAACTTTGAGTCTTAGTGGTATCTCCATTTTAAACGATTTGGTATAAAAAAAAATTTTCAGTTTTTATAACGTATAATAACAACATTGAAACAAATGCAAAAATTTTAAAAAGTCGCCAAAATTAAAAATATCGTTTTCAGTTGAAAATTCGCGTTTCTTTAATTTTGGTGATTTTTTTAAAATTTTTTTCGAATTTTGGTGTTTATTTTGGGAGTTTTTTAAATTTCTGCAATTTTGAGGATTGGTTTTTAAATTTTGGCAATTTTTTTTCAAATTTTGCGATTTTTTCAAATGGTCTAGATTTTATTAAATTTTGGCGATTTTTTTTACAATTTTGGTGATTTTTTTTAAAAATTTGTAATTTTTCCCAATAGTAAACAATATTCAATTAAATTTTTAATAGATGTGAATAAAACTATATGTAATTGAAAATAATATTAATTAAATAGATACAAATGATTTTAATTGTTACTACAATTGCATCAACACGACCGAATTCAGTTTGACTTTTGCTGAATCAACAAATATTTTAATTAAAACTCAATTTTAGTTTTTTCTGTGTAGACATATTTAATTTTTAGTTTGCATTGTCTCAAACAATTTTTTTGATTATATTTTAAGTCAAAGACTTCGAAATCTCTTATGAAATGATTTTATTTATTGCTTTTTGTCGAAAATCAATGTTTTCTAATTAAATTTTAAGATTCGAACCATATAAAACTATTTCCTATTTGATCCAAGTTAAAAATAAATATTTTTACATTAACTTTATCAATAACATTGTTACTTCCTAACGAATTGTGTCAAGTTTTTAAATTTGTCAAATCATTTCGGGGGGGGCTCTAGCCCCCTTGCCCCCCCCCCCCCTAGCTACGTGCCTACCGTCTGGCAACCCTAGATATATATGTACCAATTTTTTCATAGAAGGAGTTGCAAAAAAACATTTCAGACCACACTTTTGTTTAGAAATGTCGATAAACACGAATCCACAGAAAAAAATTGGAAATTTTACAGCAGTTTAAGTTTAAGGCTTAAATTAGCAAATTTTTTTTGCTAAATATTAGTAAGAAAGTAATAGCAAAAATAAATCTGCTGAATCTACAAAGGCCTGCTAGCCAAAAAGTAGTTAGTTTTTTTGTAAAACTAAAATTTTGTCTGTATCTTTTACAAACTTATGTAATTTTAAAGTTCAACTTAAAAAATCCTTTATCAATTAACTACTCCAATTAAAAAAAAATACCATTTCAATTCTCTTAAGGACTCTCTTGAGAAAAACTTCACGGTATATTTTTTTTTTTTTTTTTAGCTTTGTTTTAATTATATTTCCTACTTTTTTATTACATTTTCTTTCCCTTCTTCAATTTTGCTATTTTGTCTTAAGACGTTTAAATGTATTTTTATTTTTTATAGAATATATTTGCCAAGTTTCTGTGTTAAGTGCGCTTAAATTGACATGAAATTACTGCATAAAAATACCTTTTGGCAAACTGCAAATTAATTGATAAAAAAAAATACAAAATAAATAACAATAAAGACGATAAGAAAATGTTGAGGGAAAAAAACTCAACTTGAAATGAAGATGTTGAAGAAAAAAAAAGTGAGCAGGATTTAAAAGGATTCACATACACAACTACTAGAACTCATACCATTAAATGGCTCAACAAAAAAGGAAATAAACTGCAAATGAAAAAATAGACATTTAAACGAAAATGGAACATAAATGTAAAGAATTTTCCAATTGAAATGTATATGTGAACAACAATATACAGCATTTTCAGCATATTGTATGACTTGTCTATAGTTCCAGCATATATGAGGCTATATATGGATCCTTCCATATCAATTGTCCGGATAAGAAGACATATATCGTAGTAATTTCAAACTTATAGTGGGCGAATGAGAGTGTTTTATATTTAACCAATTCAGCATTTAATTTACAAACAGAAAACAAATTTAAATTAATCAGAGTGCGCCCCGGTAGGCTAGTTGGTAGCGTGCTGGCTTATCAGTGCGGGGGTCGTGGGTTCGATTCCCACCAGAGGCACTGGTCTGTTTTCGCTACAACGCGCCGAAGGCCATAGTAGCTAGTGCTCGGTTAGGGTAATATTTATATAATTTGTAATTATGTGATTATTAATAAATAAATAAAATAAAATAAATTAATCAGAAACGTCATTAAATTATATATTAACAACTTTGAAATAAACTAACAAGGAAGCATCTTAGGTGGGTTCCTTCCTATTGCCAAAAAATTTGGACGGGGACAAAATAAATAAGAATGTGCATCTTTTTAGCTGCACAATTTCATGTTTAAGGGCCAAAATTATTCGTTATTTGCGTTGGTTTTAAGCTTCTTTTAAAGAAGCAATATACAAATTTCGTATCAAACTTCAATAAAAAACCGTCAGAGTTTAAATAATCATTACACTCTTAGCAATAAAAATGTAAAAATTTTAAAAATAAGCAACTAAAAATTTGTTAAAAATGTTCTTGCAGAAAAAACTGCTAAATTTAGCATATTATTTTTTCACTTCCCTATGTAAAAGTTTAGATTAAGTGGAAATTTGCCTACAAAATTATGAAAATGACCACCCTTCATAGACAAATTTTTAAACTCAGCTAGTTTATATAAATTAAATGCTACACTGAGAGAATTGTAAGCATGAAATTAGCGAATTTTTCCATTAGATTAACAAAGTTACGCTGGATTTCGTTTATTAAAACTTTTCATTAGATTAATGCAGTTTGTCATATAATAATATAAAATATTTTCATGAAACACCTGCATTAGTTTAAAGAAAATTTTCATTAAAACTCGTCCTAAGTTTAATTTAAGTTTTTTGTTTATTGTTTTTATATACGTCGAGATTATTTTTACGTTATTTTTATTTGTTTATAACGAGCTTTCAACCTCCGTATATTTACAAAAATAAAGCAAAGTATATATATAAGCTAGGTTGATACATGTATATCGATCTGGCTAAAGATCTCATTAGAACCCGAAGTTTTAAAAAAACTAGAGCCTCCCGAATAGGCAGAGATTAAAAAAAAAAACCAATTAATTATCAATTTTGCTCCATTCCTATCTTCTTCGTAATCAAACACGTGGATAGGGTTTTTTGGTAACATGAATCATGACGTTTCTATATATTAGCTAGGTTGATACATAATACGTAAAGATCTAATCAGATCTTATTTTAGTAATACTACCCGATTTAAAACTGATTTTAATCGTAGAAACTGAATTTCAATTGGAAATCGTTAAAAATTTCTAAAAAAACCAATTTGAGTTGACAAAAACTATTTATAATAAAATATAAGTATGATTGAAGCTTTATCTTTAATAATAAGTCCTTACTTTAGTCCAAGGACTCCCAGGATTTTATCAGGATTCATCTAAAGGACATCGTCTTAACTTATAACCTAAAAGACGGATTTTTATGAAATTTTGCAGAAAGACGACATTAAGTATTAATAGCAAAGCGTTGAAGTTTGAACAATATCCATTGAAGTTTTCATACTTTATCACCTAATTTCGCTTTTTCCAAAAAGCGAAAATCGCGATATCTTTTTAAATAGGAACAGGAAAAAAATTGTTTTTCGAGTGTGGTTATATCTTGGTAAGATAAATAATTTGTGTGCAAAACTTCTCTTTTAATGCTTTAGTTTCCAAAATGCGCCCTGAAATATTTTGGCTCATATCACCTAAATTAGGCAACGATAAAAATTTTGTTGAAGAACTTATTATTTGTTTTTCGAGTGGAGCACATGGTATGAATTTCGTTTGCAAAACATCGTTTGCCAGTTATAGGGTTAAAATATTAAATCTTTCAGATTCTAAGCACTCTTTTTCGAGCTAATCTTTAAGTATTAAATATTTGTATGCAGTTTCCATCAGATTAAAACATTCTTTGTGGAATTGCTGAACACTTTCGGTTGGGAAAATTGTAAATTCTGAAAACCTTATTCGAAATTGATCAAACCATTTGTTTTTCTATGCAAAAAGAAACAAAATTTTCTGCAAATATTAAAAATATGAACAAATTTAAAAAAAAATCAGTATAAATCAGTACACGATTTTTCATAAATCAGTATGATTTTTCATAAATCAGTATGTGTACAAAAATCAGTATGTGTACTGATCAAATCAGTACGAATTGTTAGCCTAACTATACTATTAAAACTTGTACATTTCCATTTTTCTGTGAATTTTTTGTTAAGCTCCAATGTTTTTCTATTGACTTAAAAATCCATTAAAGCCAAAAAATTTTGGATTATTGCAGCTGGCAAATATTCACTAAAAACTAATATTTATGTTCAATATATTAGGGACAACAGAACGCATAATAAATATGACGCTGATCATACCGATCTGATGTTTTAATTGATTATTAATTAACAAAATATTTGAAATATAATTGAACAGTTGGAATTAACAATATTCAACGAATTTTTGCTGCAAAACAGAGACGAGTAAACGTAAACGTTTAATCGTTAGAAAAACATCTTAACTATATTTATATATTTAGATATATCTTTAGATATACTGAGTTATTATCTATTACATTAAATAATTAAAACTGGCGTTTTTCTATCTATTCAGAAAGTTTCATCGTATAACTGGGAGTAGTTTTCGAGAAAATATTCGTGGAATATTGTCTTTCATAAATATTTCAATATTTCTGTGCTACAGCTACATGACGTATGAACCATAAATAATATATATTATAAAATTCCTTACACGTCATGTAGTTTAAACACAGAAATATTGAAATATATATGAAGGACAATTTTTTACGAATATTTTCTTCAAAACTAATGAAATTTTTAGATCGATACACGTCTAATATTTTTTTTATTTATTTCATTTAAATTCTCCAAAAAAAATATATCGATTTAGTCAAATTTGTAGTACAGTAAAACCCTGTTAAGACGAACTCCAAGGGACAAATTAGTTCGTTATAAATAAGGTTCGTAATAACCCGGGAAAACTTAATTTTACATTTTTAATTATCATCAGCAGGGCAGCGACTTTTATGAAAATGCATTTTTGTAGTCAGTAGCCCAAAATCGATGTTGACCAAACCAGGCACGTAGCTAGGCGGGGGGGCTTGGGGGCTAGAGCCCCCCCCGAAATGATTTGACAAATTTAAAAACTTAATGAAATTTGTTAGGAAGTAACAATGTTATTGATAAATTTAATATGAAAATATTTATTTTTGACTTGGATCAAATAGGAATTAATTTTATATGATTCGAATCTTAAAATTTCGTTAGAAAACATCGCCTGCAAATGGGCGGCTATCATTGTTAGAGTTGATTTTCGACAAAGAGCAATAAATAAAATCATTTCATAAGAGATTTCGAAGTCTTTGACTTAAAATATAATCAAAAAGTTGTTTAATGAAAACTAAAAATTAAATATGTCTACACAGAAAAAACTAAAATTGAGTTTTAATTAAAATATTTGTTGATTTAAAAAAATTAAACTGAATTCGGTCGTGTTGATGCAATTGTAGTAACAACTAAAATAATTTGTATCTATTTAATTAATATTATTTTCAATTACATATAGTTTTATTCACATCTATTAAAAATTTAATTGAATATTGTTTACTATTGGGAAATATTACAAAATTTAAAAAAATCACCAAAATTATAAAAAAATCGCCAAATTTAAAAAAAAATCGAGACCATTTGAAAAAATTGCAAAATTTGAAAAAAAAAATTCCCAAAACTTAAAAAACAATCCTCAAAATTGCAGAAATTTAAAAAACTCCCAAAATAAACGGCAAAATTCGAAAAAAATTAAAAAAAAATCACCAAAATTAAAGAAACGCGTATTTTCAGCTTTAAACGATTTTTTTTAATTTTGGCGACTTTTTAAAATTTTTGCATTTGTTTCAATGTTGTTATTATATGTTATAAAAACTGAAAATTTTTTTATACCAAATTCAATTTCAATTAAACAGTTAATTGAAAGTAAGTTTAAAATCGAACAACAGTTTAATTAAAATTTTTTTGACAATGATTTTTTCTGTCTATTTTGACATATACTGTTAAAATGAAGATACCACTAAGACTCAAAATAAAATTAAGTTTGTGCCGTAAAAGTCGTTACTTTACTTACAGTGCAATCTTTTTATTTAAATTTGGTTTGCTAAGCACGCATCTGGTAACATAGTTTTCAGTATTTTTTTTTTACGATATATATTACAATATCTCATATATTTTTTTAATTTTTTGAAACAAATTTAAGCCTCAAACATTGATCGATATGCATAATGTGTTAACGTGGTTCAATGTGACTCAAATTTTCTCAACTTTTTTTAGACTAAATGTAAACAAATTTCTATCGGCGCTAGTTGAAATGCGACATTTTAAAATCAAGCAGCTAAACCAGTCTTTGTGCTATAACAATTTTAAAAACAAATACGTTTTTCATATATTTTTGCTGCTTTATCCCCTATCCGAATTTTAGTAATTTTAAAGGGAACCTTTAAAAGAAAAGCTTCCTTGTAAGTGGCAGACAATTTATTTGGACGGTTATAAATCTTTAATTTCCCGAGTTAAAACGGACATAACTATTTAAATATACAATTAATTTCGTAGAAAAAAATTAATGTGATGTCATATATAGTTGCGTATAATTGTATATTGCATTTAGAATACGCTAAAACTAAACCAATTAATAATTACGTTATATTTATATACTTAGACATTGCAAAATAATATATATTTTGATATTACATCATATTTTAAAAAATACAATTTTATTTTAGATAAAATTGTATATTACCCCATGCAGAGTCACACTAGAAAATTCGTCAATCATATTTTGGATATAAATATGTATTACATACAATAGTACAATTAATTGTATCATTTTGTGTATAATTGTATACACAAAATTTACCCCAATTTTTGTCTTTTGAATTGATTACTTTCTGATTCTTAACCCTAAAAAAAGAATTTGTAACATTATGAGTTCTTAATTTAGTCTAAGATTTTTTTTCAATCTAAAACTAAATTTAGTTTCAACGTTTTTTCCGTGTTTGTTAATCAATTCCACAAAATCTTCATTTTCATTATATTATTTTTTATTTTTGAATATAATAAAATATCCAAATGCTATGGAATTTGTTAAAAATTTAGCTAAAGTCTAAAATTATTAATAGATATTTCGGATTTTCATGACGTTTTAAAATCAAAAACCGGATACAACTATTGCTTATTTTGTATATATCAGTATCAGTTCAGATATAAATTTATACCTCTGTATAGAATCGTATTAAATTGTATCGCGTCATTATTAGGATGTTAATTATTATGCCCATTTCTCGGATAAAACTGTATTAAGACTCATATTAAATTTCGTATGATTATATAAAGCATCATATTAATTTTAATCGGGTTATTAGAAGTTGAAACTTTTTTACTTTTTTTTACATTTATCAAGTTTTAGCTAGCCTAGACGTATATTAGCACATAAAAATATAAAGTAACGCAATTTTATTTTTCGCGGTTTTCAAAAAGTTTTCCGCATAATCCTTTTTTTATTTAATTAAACTTAAAATTAATATTTAGCTAAAAATTTAACGTAATTAGACAATAACGATGCATATCCAACTTAAAGTACACAAACGTTTTCAAATTTGACGTGTTTCGCGAATTGTGATCAAACAGATTAAAGCGTTGTTTCGCGATATAGACATCAAAATTCGCAAAATAATGAACACAATAAGTAAAAAATGAAAAAATGCATTTTAAGGAAATGCACTTTATGCGGGAGGTTTTTTGTTGCAAAATGACCTGAGAAAGCGATTTCTATTATTAATACATGATTGCCCATTACGTGTAGGTAAAAATTTAGCAAACAAAAAAAAAAAAAAAAAAAAAAAAGCTGTTACTCTAGTGTGCACACAAAAAAATATATAATCAAAATAAAAAATCGAAAAGCCCCCCCCGAAACAAATTCCTAGCTACGTGCCTGGACCAAACACTGTTCGGAATCAAAGAATTTGTAACAGAATTGCATAGTTTTGTTTTTTGAATGTTTTGTGTATATTTGGTTATAAATGCGTATTTTGAAATACATTAATTTTTTAATTGTTGTGGCATCTCTTGTTGCATATTTTCAATTTAATTGGTTATTTTTGCATATTTTGTAAAAATCTAAATTAATATTTATTACAAAATAAACAAAAGAAAGCATTTTTAGCCTTCAACATATTATATAGTTTTCATTTCTTCGACATTTATATTGGATTTCATTTCAAACCAACGCTCTCGAGTAATAAATCGATTTTTAATAATCCACAAACTTTAAGTGCATACGCTTAGGATACCACTGCAAATGTAGTTAAAAACAAATGAAATTTCACTTGAAAAAAAGGACGACTTACATATCAGTACATTTAACTAACATTGTCATTTGTTTTTTGTTGCTCAAAAAATGAACGACAATTGTAGAAAAAATTAAAAATAAACAAACATTTATTTATTTTTTTTTTTTTTTTTTTTTGAATAAAATAAAACTACTGTATAAAATGAATGTAAAATCGTAATACAGTAATTTAATGTGGTTTGTTTTATTAAATGAACTACAATTACAGTCAAAGTGACTGTTTTTCACTTAAAAATAAAGATACTGTAGTACAGCTCAAACAACTACAACTATTTACAGCAGAAGTTCCATGAGCGTACTTTTATGATTTTTAGTGCATATTTCGGTTTAAGTGCATATTAACTGCATACATTAACTGAATATTTTAAGCGCATATTTTAGATTTTTTAAAATATTCAAAACTAATTTCAAAAATTTAGCAATCTTTTTATTGGTTTCCATTTTCCGGTACATTTGAAGAGCAAATTTTGTATGTTCAGTTTCAAAATAATCCAAAACTTAGGCAAAATTGCAGTATTTTCGAAAGCTCATATTAAGAAAAACAGTTTGTCTTAAATAAGGGTTTGTCTTAAGCAGCAGAAGTCGCCAAAACGTCGGGACTGGTAAATTATTTCGTTAAAACCATAGAATTTGCATTATCCAAGTGCGTCTAAACGGGTTTTACTGTATTTGATAAATTCAGTTAAATTATTGTAAATCTTCTTTTTCTTCGTTTCCTCTTAACTCTCTGTGGAGCATAGGGCCTCTATAAAATTTCTCCAAGATATTCTGTCATTCGCTAGTAGTTTTAACTCGTTCCAACTTCTTCCGCTGTTTTCAATATCTTTGAGCAAGCTTCTTTTCCAGGTGGTCTTTGGCCGACCTCTTCTTCTGTTGCCTTGTGGGTTCCAATCTAGTGCTTGACGGCTTATTTCATCAGGTTTCTTCCTAAGCGTGTGACCGATTCATTTCCATTTTCTTCTCTTTATAATAATGGGAATGGGATCAATTTGGCATTTTCTATACAATTCTTCATTGCTTATGACGTTTGGCCACCAAATTTTCAGTATATAACACAAGCAACGGTTTGTTAAGGCCTGCAGTTTGCAGTTCAGTGCTACTGTTGTCAGCCAGGTTTCGCAGCTGTAAAGCAAAACTGATAGAACGTTTGACTTGAAAATATTTATCTTAGTTTTGACCGATATAATATTGGATTTCCAAATGTTCCGCAGCTGAAAGAACGCACTATTTGCCTTTCCAATTCTGTGTTCGATGTGTGATTTAGCACTTTCTTCTGATGAAACCATGCTTCCCAGATAACAGAATTTATCAATAAATTCAACCGGTTCGTTGCCGATGAAAAAAGGGTTGTTGATTGTGGCTCTTATTTGCATTGCCTTCGTTTTCCCAGTATTAATTTTCAGACCAACATTTGTAGAGTGGAAAACAAGATCATTAAGTTTTGATTCCATAACCGAATGCTTGGTGGACAAAAAACATGTATCGTCAGCATAGTCTAAGTCCTCGAGATGACCGGTCAAAGTCCATTGGATGCCTCGTCGATGATTAGCAAGTGTGTCATCCAAAACCTTGTCTATAACAAGCAGAAAAAGTAGTGAGGATAATAGACATTCCTGCCTCACACCTGATTTCGGTAGGAACGGTTCTGAGAGCCGATTATTATGCAAAACTCTATATTGAAAGCCATCGTACTGAGCTCTTATTAGGTTGATTAGCTTGGTTGGAATACCAGTGTTCTGTAAGAGATCCCATATTTTGCAACGGAAAATACTGTCAAATGCAGTAGTGTAGTCAAATAAGGTGATATATATATTACCCTGCCATTCTTCTGCTTGTTCAGCGATAATTCTTAATGTGATTATATGGTCAACACATGACCTGTTAGCCCGGGATGTACTCAAAATTAACGCATTGTTTATCAGTATTTAACCAAGCCTACCTCTCCCACTTTTTTTAAAAATTATAAAAGTTCTTTCCTTTTGATACTATAAGTTAATATTAATCCGCTATTCTTTGTACAGTAGCGGTACAGTTGCCTCGAAATGTCTTATATGTATGTGTGAGTGAGCATAAATGTGTATGTTAAGAATTTGTAGTTGTTTGTTTCGACATATTTATGTAAACAGGATATTAAGAACTCACTCTTGTTATAAGAGTAGATGATATTTGTAGTAGCGGTAGTAGGAGATGGTGAACATGAAGTACATAAAGAATGCAGTGCTTGTAGCTGATATAAGTACTACTCCAAAAAAAAATATATATATATACAGGATTAATGTCATCAATTTATTTCCAGCAAAGAATGCGAACAAATATTTAATGTTCATTGCATTTTTAGGTCATATTACAAGGATTTTTAAAGATTATTTTTTTAATTTCTATATGGTATATACAATAAAAGGATTTATGATGGGATTAAGTTATTTATGTTATTGAATATTTAAGAGGGGAAAGTTATGTGTTTAGTGGAGAAGGAGACAAATAGTATTAAATGCTATTTCAAAAATATTTGTGCATAAAATATTTAATATAAACTGATGAAATATCTATAATATTATAAAATACATAACAATAAATTTTAAAAATGAAATCCCTTAACACTAGTCAAGGAATGTTTTATTAAAGCCATACTCTAAAAGGCAATTATTAATTTAAAACCTTTTAAATATTTTTTTATCAATATTCAGTGGAGTTCGGTTATAACGAATTCGTCGGACCTGATAATTTAGTTCGTCATAGTGAAGTTCGCTATAAGCGTGGTAAATATTTTCAAAACAAATATAAAAGTTTTAGGACTTTCTCCTAAATTCTTCTAATTTAAAAACTGGAAGTTCATGCAAATGCATGTTTTTTTCCATTGAGTCTGAGAAATGGGTAAACAAAATATCTGGTTTAAAATGGCATCGATTTGCTTGTGCAAGTTTTTGCATTTTTTGCCATAAATGAATATGTCTGCATATTTTAATTATTTTGCATTAAATGCATATTTTTATTGTATTTTTTTTCAGCTTTTGGTAAAAAAATGTTTCTCTTAATTTAATTTTTTTTAAGTGATTTTAACAGAATAAGCAGATAAAACAATACAAATTAAATTAAAAATTTAAAACATAAGAAATAATTCATTTAAAGTGGATTATGTTTCACGGTTTTCGTTAATTTTCTTTGAAACTAGCAAAATTTCATTTAAGACATTTAGAAGAAAATTTGGAAGAACATTAAGATTTCTTTATAGTTTTACGTGCGTATTTTAAGATTTTTAATGCACACACAGAGAAATAAAGTGCCGACTGAATTGAAAAGTTTATTTTGGTGTTAACCACCAATAAGTGCCGTTAGTACAACCATATTCTAATTTTATTTCTGAATATTTTGGTTGTTGCAACTAGAATTTAGTTGTATTAACCGAATTTTGTTGTGAAAACCAATTATCAAGTGTAACAACCGATTTCAGTTGTAGCAACCGAATTTCAGTTGGCAAATGGCAAAAATGGTGACTAGAACACACTTTTTCAGTTCCTGTCCCTGGAAATAATGTAACAATTAAATTATTAAATACTAAGTTTCGTTTTTAACAGTTTTAAATTCTTTTCATAAAATTTTCAATTTAAAAGTTAAAGTTCTTAAGATTTGCAACAGAGTTTTAATTTTACAATTTCGGTTTTTTTTTGTAAACGTAAACATTTTTAAGAAAATTTGTAAGAGTCCATAAAATTTGTTCGTTATATAAAACATTCGCTACATATCCAAAATAGGGTACATAATGACAGGTAATTACCGTATTACCAAGTACTGGTAGGACATTACCTATTGCATTACTGTAAAATCCAAAATAATGACTTACTGATAATGGGCTATAGAAGTATTTATATGTAATTATAAAATAATGAGTTACTGGTAATTGGTTCCATAAGTATCGGTTTAATTTTTTTTTATTTCAATATTGCATTTAATAATTTCTTTTAAAAAATTTTACAAATACGATAAATTTTCCAAGGTACAGTTATTTTAAATTTTTTATTAGATTTCTTTAAAAAAATAATAATAAAGGTAACCACTTACTTTGGAACTCCTAAGTAGCCACTTATTCCATCATTGTGAGTGACCACTTATTTCTTATCGTAACGTAACCACTTATTCTTTCATTATGAGTAACCAATTAGGTAACTTATTATTCTCACTTTTTTTGTAAGCGAGTAGGTAATGACCACCCATGAATTTGTGGACATCGCGAACAAAAGTAATTAAGCGAGTACATATCCAGGAGGCATGATATTAATGAAGCAATTTCAAAGGATTTCTTTAGTTGATTCAATGAAGAATTTTATTATACCCAAGAAATTTTATTAACATTAGGAAATTTCCCATATTTCATAAAATTTCATAGTTTATTTTATAAAATTTCATAGTTTAAAAAAAAAAATTCATTAGCTTTCATAAATTATTTTTTCATAATTTTAATGAAACGTTTCGTTAGAGCTATGAAATTATTTCAAAGCCTTAATTTTTTTATTTTTTCATAAAATTTCATAATTTTATTAATTTTCATACATTTTAAACTTTAGTTTTAATATTTATTTAAGTGTTCAAACTTTTTATAAAGTGCTTTTTTATTTTAAAAAATCATATGAAGCGGTTCATTGAATTAGTTCCAATACATTATTCAGGACATTTATGAAGAGTTTCGTTAATTCAAACACATCTTATTATTAAAAAAAAAAACTTTATGAAACAGTTTCATAAATTCCATAAACGCTTCATTGTCGGAATGATTAATTTTTATTAATTCTACAAACATTTCATAAATATTGCCTTTAATAAAACCTGTTTCATCGATTCTATGAAAAGTTTCAATGGACGAGATTCAGTGGCAGTTTTCATTAAAGCTATGAAGTGAAGATAATTCATTACTGACGTAAAGATAATTCTTTTAGTGTAGGATAAAATTATGTGATAAAAAAATTTATCATTTTCACTTCACAGCAATTTATCACTTCAGATTTTCATTTATAGCGAATCTTATTCTCATTATGAAAAATATTGATGTTATGGAAACTACACTTAGAATACTATGTAGGTAAAGACAACTGCAAATGTAGTTAAAAACAAATGAAATTTCACTTAAAGAAAAGACGACTAACACTTCAGTAAATTCAACTAACATTGTCATATGTTTTTTAATGTTCAAAAAATTACTAACAATTGCAGTAAAAATAAAAAAAACTACTGTAAAAAATTAAGGTAATTTCATAAAACAGTCATTTGATGTGGTTTGTTTTTTTAAATGAACTACAAGGTTAGTAAAAAATTTAATTTTGGTCTACAAATGACAGACATTAACAGTAAAAATAAAGAAACTGTATTACAACCCAAACAACTACATATTTTTAAAGCAGAAGTTCCCTGAGTGTATCTGTCAAATTGTTGTCTTATTTCACTCGGGCTGTGTTTTTATGACTCTAATACTTAATAAGAAAAAAAAGTTCTATTAAAATTGTTTTTTACAAATAAAGTATAAAAATATGAAGAAAAAATTTAGTTTTTTGTGTGACAAGTTTTGGTATCCTACGATTTGTTTTATGTTTCCTTTATTAATTAGTTTTTTAATTCTATCAATGTAGCAATCGATTTTGTAGGTGTTTCTTTATTTTATTAAAGTGCACTGAAAGAGTTATCCTTCATGATATTAATGAAACAATTTCATAGATTCGTAGATTCAATGGAGAAGAAATTTTATTAATATTAAGAAATTTTTCATAATTTTCTTTTTTTTTTCATAAAAATTCATAGTATCATAAAAAAATCATTCGATTTCATAAATTATTTCTTCATAAATTTAATGAAAATTTTGTTTTAAAGCATTTTTGCACAAGATTTCATAATTTCATTAATTTTCATACATTTAAAACTTTAGTTTTAAGATTTAATTCTCAAGTGTTCAACATATTCTACTAATAGATAATTTCTTGCACGAGTTTTAATACAATTTGTTCACCAAACTAATGAAGTTTTCTTCACAATTTAAATGAAAAATTTATTAAACTTTATGAAAAATCTACGTCGCTGTAATGAAACTACTTTAAATGAATCTTTTTCATTGGTCGTATGAAATTTTTAATAAATAAAATGAAATTTTTCGTTGAACTTTATGAAAAATTGCATTACTTTAGTAAAAATATCAATGCACGAGTAGACATGACAATGCCATTTCATAGACCTAATGCAAAATAATTCTCTCAGTGTATAAAGTGCAGAATTTTATTAATTTTGAAACTCAATGAAATTGTTTAAAAAATCATATGAAGCGGTTCATTGGCTTACACACAGGGAATTCCTTGGACGAGTTTTAATGAAATTTTTCACTAAACTAATTAAGTTTTCTTTACAATGTGAATGAAAAAGTTCGTAAATTTTATGAAAAAGCCTCATAAATAATATGAAATTTTTCAGTAAATTTTATGAAAACTTCATTAATTTAATGAAATGTTTTAAAGACATTTCATAGATCTATTGCAAAAATTCGTTGATATCATAATTCTCCAATGCATGTTCAAGACATTCATGAAGAGTTTTATTAAAATAAGGAAACTTCTTAATATTAAAAAAGTTTATGAAACTGTTTCTGAAATTCTATAAAAGTTTACATTGTCGGAATGATTCGCTAGTTTTATGAAGATTTTCATTAATAAATGAATTTTAATTTTTTTCGGTTTACGATCATATTTTCGAATCCCAAATAGAAATTGATAATTACTTTTTTATAACATATAGAGAAAAAAAAGACTTTGAAAAAAACACTTAGAACCAATCGTTGACACTAGTGCATTTTCTAGATACCACTCTATTCATCGGGTTTCTATATAAGGAAGGACAAATTCTTCTATTTAAGAAAACTTTTGACAGAAAATGTGTTGCGACTCGTAATCGTATCAATTGCATGCCAGCCGTTTTCTCTTAATGAAGAAAGAAGCTCGGTGTTTTCAAAGCTCTTTTTATTTTCGTTATATATTTCATTAATTTATTCTACAAACATTTCATAAACAATGAAAGTTTCAATGAACGAGTTCCAGTGACAATTTTAATTAAAGCTATGAAGAAATTCAGTACTGAAGTGAAGATAATTCGTTCAGTGTGT
The DNA here is from genome assembly GCA_021234595.1 of Delia radicum. Taxonomy (NCBI): domain Eukaryota; kingdom Metazoa; phylum Arthropoda; class Insecta; order Diptera; family Anthomyiidae; genus Delia; species Delia radicum. The sequence goes on along the minus strand of CM037855.1, from coordinate 137,826,607 downwards.
TTAAAAAATTGTTTAAATTAGTTTATTTTATAACAATGAAGAGTTTATCATTAAATTTTAAAAATTCGATTAAAATAATAAGAAAATTTTTATAATATAATGAATTTTCAAACAAAATCGTCAAGAAACATCGTTAAAGTCTACAACATTTACATTCTTCACTTCTTGGAAATAAAAAATGTATCATAGGATAGATATTTTTCACAAAAACTGAAACAAGAATCGTATTTGAAATATAACGATGAAACCTTTTATCATTTCATCTCTTCGACAAATGAGAATTCCCGCCCTGGTAACTAGTGAAACCCTTTGTATCACCGCTATCGTGAATAAAAAGGGAAATGTTGGTTCCCATGTAATTTTCATTCCCCCTCAAGTGAAAATTGGTATCGTAAATTTCCCCTGAAATTGTATTATACTATTCACGAGCGAATGATTAGACAAAGGGAACAAATTTCGAGGGAACTTTTATTCACGGTTGGAATTAAGTGAAAAGCGAACAATTCGAGGGAAAAATATTCACGATAGCGATGAATGTCTTTTTTGGCTGGGTAAAAACGATGTTCGGTATTAACATATTATTTTGTATGAATTATGTTAGTAAGTGCGTTGGCATCAGAAAAATCGGTTGTTATTAAAAAAAAAATCGTTATAACTGAGAGTTCGTTATAACCGAACTTGCAACAAAAGTTTATTTCTTACAATATTTTCTAATTTATAACACTCATTCTTAATATTTTCATTACCCTTTCTATCTTCCTTATCATCATCCTTAATTTAACAAATAAAATCAATTTCAAATAAATCTATCAATTTCAATTATTATTGCTTAAGTTGTTCAATAGAAACTTTGTATTGATGGCCTAAACCAAATATATATATCTCTCATTTACTGCAAGAACGTCACAACTCAAAAAACATGATTTTTGAGTTAATAACACAGAATTATTCGTTATATCACGTATCACATTGTGTTAAAAAGTCGTATTGATATCTTGTACACTCACCTCTTGAGAGAAATTGTGTCGTTATTTTTTTCTTCAAGGTGGTAGCAAATTGAAAACTTTAAACTCGTTTTCTACAAAATCAAAATTTTTGACTTATGACGCTATTGCAGTAAATGAACGATATATTTATCAGAAATAGTTATTTGTATCTATCACAGAAATCCTGCAATGCGTGTAATATCAAAATAAAAAATTCCAAATAAATACCCAACATAAATCATCATTATTAGTTAGTACCATGAGTATAACATACTAATTTCAAAAACCAAAATCTCTTTTTAGTTGTATATACAAAATATGATGTGCACTCAGAAAATATTTATAGTTACATTGTGATAGTTATTCGTATATATAGTAGGAGTAGTTATTTTAACTGTACGTATTTTGTTTCAGTAAGTATTTTGTAATAGTTGAAATATACATATATGGATTTTAAAACCCTCCATCCCATTGTTCAGGGATGAAGTTTTGTTTGTAACTCATCGCAAAGCTGTGACCCCATACACTACAATATATTTTTGAATTTATTTAACTATGAATGTTTGTTTGTGTAAATCATTTCCACAACCCCAATAGGTAATCGGGTGAAGCTGATTTTAACTTAAAATATTTGTCATAGTTTTCAGCATTTTGGTATTGAAAATCAACAAAATTGGTCGAGGCGCTTAAAAGATATGGCTGTAATTCTATTAATTGCACGGTGCTACAAAATCTAGTCAATTTTATATACTTCAAAAGAGACTGAAAGGGTGCTTTAGGTCTGGATGAGTAGATCATATCACAATTTACAGAAATTTGAATACACGCTCAAAATCTGAAGATAATGTTAAAAAAATACACTTTTCTAAGAAATCGCAGTGTGAACTTATGATAGTTATTTTTCAATCAATTACAGTTTTGTAATAAGGAATAGTTGAACTTTCCAAATATGTTGCTTTCCAAGCCAACTATCCAGCTAAAAACAGTATATCGCAGCATTGCCCAACTAACAGTATTTGTTCTCCTCCACTGAGAGAATTTTTTGCATGCTATTACACAGTGCAACACGAAAAAAATAACCATATACGGACACCACTACGTGATAAAAGACTAAAAAAAAAGACCCGTGTCTTCCAATTTTTCCGAAAGTCATCTCCTTTTTTGTTTATGGGCCGCCAAAGATTTGGGGCCTCGGTATCATTTTCGCAAAAAAGTGATTATTTTCTCAGGCTCATATCTTGCAAGCCGTTCAGAATTTCGATTTACTCTCTATGGCAAAGTTGTAGCTCTTGTCATAAAGAACAAAAATTGCGAACATATAAAATCAAAAAAACTTCACCTTCCAGATCAAAATCGCAAAAAACTTAAAAAAATTCGATTTTTTTTACCTTTTTCCCGTGTTCAGGTCCATAGGTAGCAAACCGTTTAAAATTCAAGGAAACAATCAACTACAAAAATTTACCTAAGATCTCAATAAACAAATTTCTAGAACATACAAACTTCCTGGGAATTGGGTTTGCTACCTATGCACCTGAACAGGAGAAAAAAGAAAAAAAAATGAAATTAAAAAATTTTTCACTTTTGCGCGCTACCTAAACAGTGTTAAGAATCATCTGTAGGAAGTTTATATGTTCTAGAAATTTGTTTATTGTTCTTTATGACAAGAGCTACAACTTTGCCATAGAGAGTAAATCGAAATTCTGAACGGTTTGCAAGATATGAGCCTGAGAAAATGATCACTTTTTTTGCGAAAATGATACCGAGGCCCCAAATCTTTGGCGGCCCATAAACAAAAGAGGAGATGACTTTGGGAAAAATTGGGAGACACGGGTCTTTTTTTTAAGCCTTTTATCACGTAGTGGTGTCCGTATATGGTTATTTTGCCATGACTTAAAAAATTACACACAGTGTTATTAAACTTTTGCATAGAAGCAATGAAATTGCACTGGAATTCGTCCATTAAAACTTTTCGTTAAGCCAATGCTAGTTTTCATAAAATGTTATGAAAAATATCATTTTATTTCTTATAAATTTCATTCACTTAATGAAGAAGTTTCTTTACAAATAAATTTTTTGAAAAAAAGTATGCAGCTTTTTATTAAGTTTAAGAAAATTTTCGTTCACTTTATGAAGAAAAGTTTCATTAGTTTGCTGAAAATTTTCATTACCTTCCGTCCAATAAAATTCTTTCTTCTGCAACAACTTTTTTAATTTTTCCAAAAAAAAAAATGTTACAATAGTATTAAAATGTAATAATACCCAGCAAAATAAGAGCTGAGGAAGAAGTAGTAAAAACACCACATCTACTGATCCGGATGTGGTGCAAATTTAGGTGAATCATTAATGATTTTAACATTGTCGTGTCATTGGGCGGATGGAGTGAATATATTAATTCTTTAATAGTGTTAGTGTTCTTTTATAGTTAAACAGTGCACGAATGCTATTTTTCAATAGTTCATGGAAAGTCTTTTTCAAATATACAGGTATCCCTCGATTTACGCGGCACGTTGGGACCGAAAAAAAACCGCGTAATTCAAAACCGCATAAATAAAGGTTCTATATCAATACAAAATTCTGTTTTGGGACCAGCAATATAATAAACTGTGCAAATTGAAACACTAACTTCATACAAAATTCAAATTTGGGACCGAAAATCCGTGTTAAAAGAAAAGCTTATGAACATAATTTAAATTAAATTTATTTTATTTGTACTTTTCAATAGTTATAACAAAATATTATTTGTAAAAATAGTATATTTAAACTAGCTTTGAAAAAAAATTCAAAATTTATAAATTAACAAAAAATAACAAAAAATTTATAAAAAAAACTTCATTCCGGCTTTTTAAATCAACAAAACATAAATTAATAAAAACAAAACAAAAAATTCATAAAAAATATAAAATATTATACATATTGCTAATCTTCACAAATTTCGTCATAGTTAAAATCTTCAGTATCTTCGTCAAAGATTACTTTTTCAGAGTCTTTGTCATAGTTAACTTCTTCAGAATTTTGGTCACAATTAACGTCTTCGTCCAATTTAAAGAAGTCTGTTATTCGTTTTTGCTTTTTTTGCTGTTCCTGTTGTTTTAAAAGTTCTCCGTATGATGCCAACGATTTTTTTATTAAACACTGAAATAAATCTGATCGATTTGTTCCAGGGTCATTATCAGTGAAAAATTTTATCAAATCGTGAGCCATTTGTATAAAAGTTTTTAACTTAGAAGAATCAAAATCTGGATTATCACTTTCGTCTTCAGTTGATTCATCGGGGTTCGTGGCTAATTCAATGAGATCTTGTTCTGTCAATTCTGGAACATCATTTATCATCTCCAATATATCCTCATCCACAATGCTTTAAAATAATTCAGATGTTTCAATTACCTGTAGTATTTGAGCAACTTCCGCTGTTAACGGAATAATAACGTTATCATTAGGAAAACCAAAACCACAGCAAATTGTTTATTTTTTACTACCTTTAAAGTTTTTTTACACTGCAAATTAAATTTAACCTCTTCTTTTGTTTAAAAAAAATGGTGTAATGCGCGCAATTAGAGGGTTGCCACTATTTTTAAATCGCGTTATACTAAAAACGCGTTATACAGAAAAATGGTCACTATTATTAAATAGCGTTATATCGAAACCGCGCAAATAAAGTACCGCGTAAATCGAGGGATACCTGTATTATTATATTTGATAAAAATGTGCAGCATACTTTAGGGATGTTTCTTTAATTATTAAAAAAAAAATCGTTTGGTGCCAGCGAGTATTGAACACACGAATCTGAGTTACGATCTGCTGTATTAAAGTAGACCGCTCTACCATTTGCACCAAAGTTACTTATGCAGTACAACAAACTTAAAACGAACTTAAGTTGAAAATGTTGATATATTTTTATGAAAACACGTAAAATCTGCTACACAAATATATAATAAAAAATATAAAATAATGATTTGTAGAACAATTTTAATATGTGATTTCGTATCACCGAGATATAAATTATTTTTAAAATATTTTTAAGTTTTGATGAGGTTAAAAAAAATATTAAGAAATAATAAAAATGCTCATTTAACAATTTTGAATTCATTGCATATTTTAAAATATTTTTTTAATAATTAATTTGACGAGAAGTGTCTAAGATAAAATATATCTGACAATGAAAAAAGTATTGGAGAAGTAGTTTAACTGCAGGTAGGGAAAAGTGGCCTGCAGTGAAACAGGTGTACCTTGGAACGTAAGATCTTTTAATGTTTCCAGTATTTTTTTTCTAAAGATCTGGAGAAAGAGGTCAGTAAAAACTATATAGGTAAATTAAAGTGATATATTTAAATTAAGTAAAAGTTATTAATTAATTAATTTACTACTTAACTATTATTATTTATAAACTAGTTTTCAAAATTTGGCTTCGATATTTTTAAAATTTTGCTAAAAAGTATATCTTGAAACAAATATGAAAAATTCGATAAACTAATTTTTAGCAGTGCATTCTTACATTTTTGCATTTTCTTATCACCATAACAATAAAAAATATAAAACATTAGGTTTTTTTTTTGTATTTTTAAATAAGTTTTACAAAAAGTTCCATCGCAAAGGCAAAAAATAGGTTTTTATAAAATAATTACTTGTCCACTCTGGATAACAATTTTCTAAAAAAAATTTCTTTATGATTAAAGTCAAGATGTTAATTATTTAGTCGTTTTTAAATTACTTAATTTTTTTTTTTTTTAAAGAGAAGCAACACTCAGGAAACTCTTCCTATTAATTAATGTGCTGCTTTCTTTGGAAAGGGGATAGTGGAGAGATGAAAGGTGGTGAAAGATGAAGGGCTTAAAACATGGCAACACTGTAATTGCGCGAGTAGATAAGTCTTAGAACAGTTGTTGCTCGCCACCTGATGTAGAGTTGGCGAATTTATTGAAGCTTTTTGTTTCATAGCCCTGATTAATTATTTTACTTCAGTGGGGTTAAGCGCTATGGGAACACCGAAGGTGGGCGCAGCAATACATATAAGTGATAGAAAACTTATACATATTATTTTTCTAAATTGATGTTGTCGTCACCGGGAATCGAACCCGGGACCATCTGTGTAACAGTCCAACGCGCTGACCATTACACCACAACGCCCACAATAAAATTATCTCCCCAACCACTTACCACCTCAAACTCCATATAAAAAGAGAATATATGAACTTATGAAAAAGTACTTCTTAGGATGTTATTAATTTAGATAGCAATTAATTTATATGGTGATGCAAATGATGTGTAAAATAACTTTAATTTAACATTTTTGGCAGTTGTTAACAATAACTTCTATTAAAGTAAAAAATGTGCGTATGCTAATGCTTTGAAAGTCAAGTTAAAGAGGTTCATTAAAGCACTACTTCCACTTTATTTTGCTGCGTAGTGATAGTACGTAGAACCACAAAAATTCGATTGCCAAAAACTGTTTTCAGTGTGTACATAATTTATAATTAAACTGAATTTGGAAATTGCAAGAAATTTGAGTATATTAAGATATTTATTTTTTTTCAAATTTTTCATTATATACGAGAACGGATCAATAAGTTCGTGCCTTTTTCACATAATCACCTTTTAGCTCAAAACACTTAGTCAAACGTTTCTCCAATTTTTGTATCCCTTCCAAAAAATAGGATTTTTCTAGGTCCATAAAGTAGGCATTTTTTGGCCAAATGGGGTCGTTTTTTTTTTAAATCCTCTTTAAATCGGTTCAATAAGTTGGCATAATCTTCGACGTTAATTGTTTTTCCCTTTAGAAGGTAATCGATGTGGATTATCCTGTGTGCATCCCGAAAAACTGTTGCCATCACCTTATTGGCCACGATTACGTTTATGGTCAATTGAGAGCAAACGCGGCACCTATCTTGCAGACAGCTTTCTTAAACCCAAGTGATCATTTAAAATCGAAACCACACTGCCATATGAAATGCCTATGGCATCAACAATCTCACGCACTTTTACTTTTCGATCGGCCAACACCATATCGTGGATTTTTTCGACATTTTCGGGTGTATTGACCCTCAATTGGTCGTCCAGAACGTTCAGCGTCATTTGTACTTGTGCGACCACAACGAAAGGCAGTAAACTACATTTTTACCATTGAAATCGATGGTGAAGAGTCCCCATAGTATTTATCAAGCTTGGCTTGATTGACGGTTTTTTTCTCAAAAAATTATGTTTAATGAGCATTCGAAATTCACTTTTTTCCATTTTTAAAAAAATCCACGAGTTTGTATGTTTTGAACAGCTGTTAAACGCAAAGTAAATGACGGAACTTGCTCAAAATTTGACAGTAGTACTTGATGGAAGCAGTGTTGCATTTCATATAACTACGAGGGAAGTTCGAAAAGTCATGGACTTATTGATCCGCCCTCGTAGTTATGATTTCAGAAGGCTTGAATGATCTTTTATTGGCTTTTCGGACTCCTATTGTACACTGAGATTTTTAAAATTTTGAAATTTAAAAAAGTATTTTTTACGATTTTTTGTTTTATTAGGGCATATCTGTTTCTCAGATTATGTGTGCAAAATAAGAAACTGATCGGAAAATTATTTCGCTTACAAATCGAATCTTAACAAAATGTGAGTGATTCGGATTTTGTTTGGTATTTTAAATATCCTAATTGCTTGGAGCAGAAAAATTTAAAAAAGTGACAGTCTATAAAACTTGTTTTGTTTCCTTCATTAATAAAATAAAAAGTTTGCTTTTTAAAAATAAACAAGTTATAAGTGAAAATGTGTGTTGATATTCATCTGATAACACTCCTTTTATTACTGTTTTTTAATTTTACAAAAAACTTGAAAGTAATACGGGTTTTATTTACAAAATTTAAATTTTTTTTTAAAAGGTGGCAACATTAATGAAATAATCTTTAACTAAACTAAAACATTTAAAATTAAAAAAAAAACCAGATAAAACTGTTAAGGATCCTCCGGCCTGGTAATTATGTATATTTTTTGTATGGCATGATGCAATAAACACAAAGTCCAGTTGGAAAATATACACCTGAAAAAAACGAGGAGTCTTGAAAATAATTATTAAAATAGATGACTAAAAATAGGTAGGAAAAAAAATAGCTAAAAATAGCTAAAACTAAAAATAAATAGCTAAATCTTCCGGCTAGATGCAATCTTGCTATTTTGTTTATAGCTAGATAAAAAAAAAATGCTAGATCTAGCGGGAAAATAGCTTAAATGGCAACCTTGTTCGCCACTGTTATCAATCAAGTAACATAACAGTACTGTGTAAGATTGTTAAACCCACTTTCAGTCAACGCATAACCGACCGACGCCGACGCTTTGCCAACACTGTGCCGATTGTAGTTTTCTGCATGGGTACATGTTTTTTTTGTTGTCAGCAATATTTAAAGAAAACTTCAGTTATATTTTTGTGGTAATTTTTAGTTGATTTAACCGTCATAATTCTCTGAGTGTTAGTTTACATAACACCAATTGCCTAATAAAGCAAAGTACAATATTGTTTCATATTTACTACAAAATGTATCATAATTTATATGTAAGTAACATATTTTTGGCAGTAAGTATTATAAATGATTTCTAAACTAAATTTATCACAAAATGTTTAAGTGCCAGATGAATATGTACACTCAAAAAAAATTTAGTCGAACAGTTTGTTAAACGTCTATTTAAAATATTGAACATACTTTCAGCAATTTTTTGCTGACATCGCGTTTTTAGCTAAAATTTTTGTTAAACGCTTTTACCAAAAAACTAATTTTGAACGAATCTTCAACTAATTTACGTTGGTACCAAAGTTGTGCTGATAAAAACATTAAAAGCATGGAGAACAAGTAAAAAGACTAGATGTAGATGTCGTAGATGTGTATGGACGAAGTTGAGAAAAGATACAAATAAACACAACCATTATAAGACTTCCACTAAATGCAAGCGAGATTAATTTCTTTCATTTAATTTTTTCTTTTGTTTACTACACATCAAACAAAGGCACGCATATTTATAAAAAAAATATAAATAAAACAATAAATAAATAAAATAATTGTGCGCCCCGGTAGGCTAGTTGGTAGCGTGCTGGCTTATCAGTGCGGGGGTCGTGGGTTCGATTCCCACCAGAGGTACTGGTCTGTTTTCGCTACAACTCGCCGAAGGCCATAGTAGATAGTGCTCGGTTAGGTTAATAGTATATAATTTGTAATTATATGATTATTATTTAATAAAAAAAAAATAAACTAATTTAAAAAAATACTAAATTAATGATATTTTGATAAATTTAAAAATTGAAGATGCAGACAAAAATAAAATACGCATTGGTTTTGCTGTACAATGAATTGAGGATGCAGGTAAAAATAATATATAAACTATGCTTTGGTTCGACTGTACCAAACAATAAATGATGGTCACAATATACACATTAAATTAATTGAAAATCAGTTTAAAAGGGACTAATTACTTTTCGTTTAAAGCAATTGTATTTTCAATGGGTTATTTTCAACTCTTAAAAAAATTAATTGACAAAATTTGTAAAAACAATAGATTTTTCGTTTATTTCAATACAATAAAACAACTTTTTGTTTTCAATAGAAAATTTTAACTAAATATTTTTTTTTACTAATACCGAAAGTCCGTTTTTTGTTTATTTTGATTAATAAATAATAGACAGAAAAGTTAAAAATATATTTCTTTGGTTTGTGAACGACATATTCCATTGACATAACTTTACGAAATAACTTTTTAAATAACTGTTGAACTTTTATGGCAAAGTTCTTGAGAGTGTAGTTGTTTTTAAAAAAAAGAGGTGTTTATGATATTTAGAGATATTTTGAATATTTATTTTTTGTATTTTCGAATTTTCTTCATTTGAAAAATGTAAAATTGCGTCATACATACATACTCCTACATGCCTGCAAGTAATTGGGAATAATTATGTTTTGTTGTTAAAGTTATTAATAAAAAATTTTGTTTATTTGCAGATTTTTTATTAAATTTCATTATGTTAACGATGTGGAAAGTCCTGATATTTTTATATACATATATTTAAAACAATCACAAAAAAATAGATTTATATTTCAGCAAAATAAATTAACTAAAGTTAAAATTTTATACTAAGTTTTTCAGTTTTATTCAATCTGCTAAGCTCAACACGTATATTTTAATATGCATTGAATTAAGTGTCAACAAAAATTTTTGCTGTATTTACTAATTTTTTGCTAAAAATCAGCTCACTGATGTTCAGCAAAACACTTTTGCAGATATTAGCAATTTTTCTACAAGGATCCTCACAACAAAAATTTTGCTGACTCAACTAACTTTTTTGCTAACTTTACGGACTTTTTTTTTGAGTGTAACAAATTGATTGAAATTAGTTAAATTGTACATAACCTAAATTTACTTACTTAGAAGGAAACTCTCTTTCGAAAATTTTCGACACTGAGGGAAAATTAAATTTTTTTTTTGTATGATATGATATGAATAAACATTTGTGTATGTGTTAGCCAATGTTTAAAGCTATGTACAGACGGTTGTCAGATCTTACAATATTGTCAGAAAAATGTTCAGAAAATGTCTAACAACAGTGTGAACTTACAACTTTTGTCTTGCAACATTGTCAGAAAAAGCATTGTCTGTACATTGTAAGACAATAATATTGTCAGTCATCTGACATTCGTGTGAACACCCTACGTTGCCATTGTCAGATAATTGCAAGACATTGTAAACAACTTTTTATTGGCAGATGTGTTTAAATTAATGCATCTGTCACAGAAATGTTTCTATGGCAAGAGGTCGCAGATGCCATCCAGATAAGTGTGAACGATTGCAAAGGAAAATGGGCATCGAAAAACTAACTGTTTTTTTAAAAATTGATCACTCGGGATCTCTCTCGGACCTAGCCTATTTATGTTATAAGGGTATATTAATACTCATGTGGAACAAAAATTTTGTCCGTTTTGGTCTATCTCGCTTAGTGTTAGAGATACTGGACATTTTAAAATATCGCCATTTTGTAAAATGGCTTGATATCGCAAAATGGACAACATTTTTGCAAACCTTAACAACAAGGTCTATACCGACAACACAAATGTGTACAGTGTTCCGATTCCAATCATTCCCCGTTTCATTCCATATCGTTCTATTTTGGACCAATGTTCCATTCTGTTATCGGAATGATTAAATTTTTATTTTCACGTACGACAACACAATTGTGTACAGTGCTCCGATTCCAATCGGTCCCCGTTTCATTTCATATCGTTCCATTTTGGACCAATGTTCCAATCCATTATCTGACTGATTAAATTTTTATTTTCACGTACTTTTTTGGGTAAAAAAACAATTGTTTTTTCATAAAAAAGTAATCTTTCGGAATATTTCCCAAACCTAGGATATTTGCATTCAGTCAATTGCAATTTTCTTCCTTTAATTAATTCATTACTAATGATAATGAAATTTTAAAGCATTACCATTAGTTAATGAAATTCGACCTGACTTTAGATCACGTGGTTAAACGCCTGTCTAAAGTGTAGTGCGAAGTGCATGTGGCAAAGAAAGCAGGTTCAAGCCACGGTCAGGATTGCATTTAATAAATAAACATTTCATATAGATGCAATCAAACAATAAAAACCATAACAAATAATTACAGTATTGTCAATAGGATTACTGATGAAGGTTGTGTTACCAGAAACTGCGCAGTCTAATTCAATAAAAAATTTACAATGTAGTTATGATTTTTAGAAAAGTATGCTTAATCTTCTCTACCACGCCTATCTCAAATTCATTATCATTAATTAAACAAATGGTAATGAAAATAATTTCATTACAATTGATATCAATGAAATTGTAATGAAATCATCAATCAATTAGTTCTGGCAATGTCTAACAACAGATCTGGCAATTTTTGCCATAAAAGAATTTTACAACCGCACACAAAAAATATTTCTTAAATTGCGCCAAGTAAACATTTTGTTGAATAAAAAAAACATAATCAATTACTTTTTCAATTGACTCAATCACTTTTTTAATTGACTCAATTAAAAAGTAATCAATATTTTAAATAATATTGATTACTTTAAATAAACAAAAATATTGATTACTTTTTAATTGAATCAATTAAAAAAGTAATTGATTATTTTTTTTTTATTCAACAAAATGTGTACTTGGCGCAATTTTTTTTTTCTGTGCGTGTGAACTGACAATTTTCGTTGGCAGATAAATTTATTACAGTTATATTAGTTTTTTGTTTTTATATACATCGAGATTATTTTTATGTTATTTTCAATTTATAACGAGCTTTCAACCTCCGTATATTTACAAAAATAAAGCATATCAAACATATTAGCTAGGTTGATAGTAGTATTTCGATCTGGCTAAAGATCTCATCAGAACCCGAAGTTTTAGAAGAGTTAGAGCCTCCATAATAGGCAGAACTTTAACAACAAACCTATTAATAATCAATTTTGCTCCATTCTTGTCTTCTTAGTAATCAATTACGTGGTTAGGTCTTTTCCTAACAAGCATCATGACGTTACTAAACTTTGAAGACCAAAAATGTTCTATTTATATAAAAAAATTTTAGTTTGTACTCTGGCTCAAGTAATATTTTTTACAGTTATATTAGTTTTTTGTTTTTATATACATCGAGATTATTTTTATGTATTTTATTTTATTGTTTGACAATTGTCTGACAATGAAATTCAAAGGTTTTCTTACAATCGTCTAAACTGACAATTTACCTTTTGCTAAACATGTTTCATTGTCAGCACATTGCCAGATCTAACAATATTGTAAGATCTGACAACCGTCTGTACATAGCTTAAGCATGCTTAATGCATATATGCATATACATATCATGGTTATAATTTATCTTCAACGGCGCACAATTTTTAAAATATTCATTGCATTTAAAATGCATTTTTAACCTTTCTTACCCTGAACATCGTTTCTTCCAATTTAAAACACCTCGAGAAAAAAGATGCATCTAAAGACAGTTTCAACAGGTGTGGAAATTTTTTAAAGTTATTCATATATTAACAAGTTGTATGCTAAATTATTCCAATTTTCAATAACTTTAAACTTCTTAAAGCTTAAAATTTTGTAAAATGTTTTTGTTAACTTAATGTCCTTAATTTACCAATTACAATTATGAGAGACTACTTTTTTTTATTTGTTAAATCCTCCTCAATTCAATTCAAAACCAATTTGACAGATTAGATGAGAAAACATTTTTTTTTTTTCTAAAAAAAAAAACTTAAGCTCTTTTTGCATTTGTATTTTTTTTTACACATTTTCTATTCATCTTTATCTAACAGAACAAAAAGCCAAAAACAAAAAAAATCTTTAAAAAGTCCTAAATATCCAAGTACACTTTGCTACGCACCGATACATTTAGTTAGAAAACACACAAAACAAATTAAAAACCAAAAAAAAAAAATACTCAATAGAGTATTTTGGTATTTTAGAGACTTAAATCCTCTTCCCTTCAAAATAAAAATAAACTGAAAAATAATAATGGTTTTGGATACTCAATGGTAGTAGCGATTGTATAGGTACAATAACCGAATAAAATAAGAAAAAAAAAAGCTACCAAAGGCATTATAGCATGGCTATGAAAAGAAGCTTATTACTTTATTTCTGGTATTTGTAGTTATAGTATGACTGTGTGTGTGTATTTAGCAAGGTTGGTCACCTTTTCAGTTCTAAAATAAGGCATTGGTTTATCATTCCGAAACCAAACTCGATATAAACGTTTTAAAACAAAAATAACATAAAGGGTAAACAATACAAAATTTTTAAATTTTTAGTCTGATATTTTTCCGGTTCGACTTCGAAATGTATGCGCAACACCGTTATATATTTTTCATTCGGTATATCAACGGTTTTATAACGGTGTTGGGCATATACTTCGAATTTGAATAGAAAACAATAGCAAACTTAAAACGTTAATATATGGAGGTTAGGGTGTCCCTTAAAAATTGATTTTTCATTTCACAACTTAGTTTAATTGGAACCATCCAAATGGTAGAAATAGATTATTTTTTGAAAAACGGGCACCAGTGCCGACTTTTTGCCGAAAATTACCCCATTTCTAAAAAAACGTGTATTTTTAATAAAAATTCCCAAAAATTAGAAATTTTTAAAAATTTAGTTTAAGCTTTCATTTATATAATATACTAAAATTATTTAGGTACGAAATTCTGACTTCATCGGATATCATTAACCCACTTTAACCTAGAATTAAATATGAAGCCCAAATCTGAAACACAAATAAAAAAACGTGTTGTTTTAAAATAAATTTTAAAGATTTGATATAATTTCTACCAAAAATAAAAATTATGTTTTTGATATCCAACTTTTAAAAAAGATAAAGTACGGTCTTGTTTACTCCCTCTTTACATCTTGTTTTTAAACAAAACAAGTGTGAATATCTATCAAAAGTAGAGCGTGCACATAACGAACAAGTTTTTTCTTTAACTTCGAGCTCATATATTAGTTCTCCTTTAGTGGGAAAACTAGGTTATATAAATGTCTGATGTTTTGCATGGGATTGTCACTTCTTTCAAAACGTGTGCTGATGATAGGAACCTAGAAAATTCCCGAAATATATCTATCAACACGTTCCTGAAAGTGGTCAATTTGAAAACAAAAACTCTATAGATTATTTGTTAGGACAATATCCTAATAAAGAAATCATTTATTTGGAGACGTCAATTGCTATTTTCATTATATAATAGTTGTCCTTAAAGAAAAAATAAATAAATTGAAAAAGTTAAAATTCGTGTTTGTGTGTGGAGCGACTACAGGGCATTTTATGAAAATTAATTTTTTGTCAATTTTATCGTTGATCTATAAGTTTATGTGTGAGATTTTGTTGTTCGGTTTTAGATCATGACAAATTTTTCTCAAAATTAACAGAAAAATTATAATTTTTATATGATAATTTACTTTGACTATTACACAGTGCAGCATTTTTAAGGTCATCGTTTGGTTCCTCCTTCATACCCGTTTTTTTTTTTTTTAAGTGTATATCGAAACTAAAAAAAATCCGCAAAGGACTTGGCCAGATTACATCGAAATTTTTTTTTTTGTCACCCTAAGTTTTTGCACCCAAACATGATTTTTTTAAAAAAGGAAAATTTTTATGGAATCCATATATCATAAACCGTTCGGAATTTTGTTTTTATGTCTTTGGCAAAGTTGTAGATCCAAACCAAAGCAAAAAAATTCGCATATGGACCGACCCAAAAAAATTGCATCCACTGCATCAAAATTGCAAAAAATTGGGAAAAAATGCTATTTTTTATGATTTTTTCATGATTTTGTCCTGAAATGGCTTAAATATTGGGAATTTAAGAAATCTTTCTTCAGCTAAATTATATCTAACAACAATATAAACAACTCTCTAGTACATGTCATCTTAATACGAACATTCCTTAACCCTAGAAAGCACATCTTTTTGCTCACACTTATTTTGCATAGCCAATGTTTGTCGTTTCGACAAAGAAAGACTATATAGGTTAATGCCGTTTTTGTTGTTACTTGTTTTCAAATTTACTATTTAAACATTTTATTGTTGTAATGCTGATATGTTTTTGAAAAAATGAATATATTTATTTTATTAATAAAAAGTAATTATTTTATAACGCAATTAACAATTTCATAATTTTTTTTTTATTTTTTGTTTAAGTTTTTTTGTTTATTTATACAAATGCAAAACATGTGTATTATTAACTGCCGATGATTTTATTCTGCTACGATTTTACCCGAAAAAAGTATAGTAACTTCTGGTAAAATGAGAAACACAATTACTTTCTTATCACGCTCTCATTTACCGAATTTTTGTTAATAAAAACGCTTTTTGGTAAGATCGAGTCAAAGCGGGTTCGCGAGGTAACGTTTGTCGAACAGAACTAAAATAAGAAAATATATAATTTTAACAGAATAAATAAATAACATACCATTGCTACTCACGCCTGTTAAGGTTTAAATATTTTTGGTGGTGGTTCAAGGTCATGATCTGACTCTGCACTACTACAAGAAGAAAGAGGATCCAAAGGCACATCTCTAATTCCAGTGTCTCCTGGGTCTTCCATATCACCATCCTCACACAGGCACACCTTGTGGCTCCACCAACAAACCTCTGCAAGCATTGCGTCCAGCTTCTTGCCTTTGAATCTTTTTTCCATTGGCATTGTGACCTGGTGGAATCGCTCCCCTTGCTCATCTGATTCGGTGGGCAATTGTTTAAAAAAAAACATCAATATGATGATGCAAAAAATGCAATTTCAGCGTCATCGATACATTTATATTTTCAAAATATTGCAGCATTGTTGCCACTAATTTCTTTGCTTTATCTGGCTCTGCTCGATCCTTTCCTAAAACATTCTGAATTACAGCTTTGAGAGCGTCCCATGTGTTTCGGAGATTAAAATTTACATTTGTAAGCACAGGTGTAAATGTATCGTTTTTCATGAACTTCCTGATATCTGGGCCGTTCAGGACACCTGTTCAATGTAAACAAATTTATTACAAACGATTAAGATAGGTATAGATAAAGCGGGACCCGCGAAATCAGATATAAAAATAATTAAATTTATATCTGATTTGACACCATCAGGCATTGACACCGGGCCTGTATAAGCGGCCACATATGTTTTGCATTTTAACATATGTTTATTTAACTTATGGGAGTAATTGATACATGAGTAACACCGGGATTTGTCGTGTGAATTTGGGTCTTTTATCCACACCATTGGCTTCATGAAACTTAAATTTCTACCTCGTCGATGATACCAATCCAAAAGGCGGAAGTAACAAGTGCCACACACTGTATTTGGAGTGTAATCTTCACCGCTGGGATCAACCTCATCGAAATAAGATGCATAGGCTAGCTTAAATTCCGGAGTAGACCTTTTCCTTTGCACACTTGTAGGCACCATATGACCACAAACTAAACAAAAATAATCAATGTTTGGACACCGGCTATTTTCCATATTGCGCAATAGTTGAATTGTAAAATTTTGCACAAAACACGGATATAATTAGACTTTTCACTTTCGAATACACTTGTTGAATGACAATGAAACGATACTTGAACTGTTATTTATACTGCGTGCTAGTCTGATTGTCAAGTGTGTTTTATCTTCGTGTTGCACTTTGCAGGTAGAACTGGGTTTTTACAACACCCTTTTTTAAAAACTTCTTAAAAAATGTTTCTGAATGGGTGTAATTGTCAAGTGTATTTTATCTTCGTGTTGCACTTTGCAGGTAGAACTGGGTTTTTACAACACCCTTTTTAAAAACTTCTTAAAAAATGTTTCTGAGTGGGTGTGATTGTCATGTGTGTTTTATCTTCGTGTTGCGGTTTTTAGGTGGAACTAGGTTTTTACAACACCTCATCTTCCTAAACAGGATTTTAAAATTGGATTTTAAAGTTTGGCTATTTCCATATTATCATAAAAAAATAGCATTTTTTCCCAATTTTTTGCAATTTTGATGCAGTGGATGCAATTTTTTTGGGTCGGTCCATATGAGAATTTTTTTGCTTTGGTTTGGATCTACAACTTTGCCAAAGACATAAAAACAAAATTCCGAACGGTTTATTATATATGGATTCCATAAAAATTTTCCTTTTTTAAAAAAATCATGTTTGGGTGCAAAAACTTAGGGTGTCCAAAAAAAAAATTTCGATGTAATCTGGCCAAGTCCTTTGCGGATTTTTTTAGTTTCGATATACACTTCAAAAAAAACCGGGTACGAAAGAGGAACCAATTTATGTGTTGCACTGTGTTAGAAAAAAAACACAGAAAAAGTTATTAGACACTAGCATGAATGGAATGCATTTTCTGACCCACTACGGTCTTCACCAACATTCTTCGTGCCATTTAGTGTTAATCGTAAATATCTTCTATTTAACTCACACGTTAAAGGAATTGGGTGACTTTAAATCCCACATTAGTCTGTGTGTTGAGTTAGAAGTTTTAACTGAGAAGTTTTAACTGAAAGTTAAACTGGCAATTATGATAATGACTAGAGAAAAACAAACACACTATAAATAGAAATCGTTCGTGGTAAATTTCATTCTAACTCAACACACAGAGTAATGTGGGATTTAAAGTCACACAATTCCTTTAACGTGTGAGTTAAATAGAAGATATTTACGATTAACACTAAATGGCACGAATAATGTTCATGAAGACCGTAGTGGGTCAGAAAATGCATTCCATTCTTGCTAGTGCCTAATAACTTTTTCTGTGTGTTTTTCTAATAGTCAAAGTGGCCTGGGAACAAAAAAGACCCATAAAACAAAAATTTATATTACGACTACAAGGGTGTAAATTAAATACAATTTGATCCATGTAGGGTTAATGTTTTCTCTTTTGACCAACATAATTACTTCTTTTAGATTTTGATTAAATTTGGATATGTGATAAAGGGTACTAAACTAATGAAAAAATTTAATTCTTTATCGTACCAATCGTACTTTTAAAAAGGTGGGATCAAAAATGGCTACTGTATCTTTTTTAAACGTTTCTTTTTCACATTTATTCCCAACAAACTATACAAAAATTTGTATCAAATTAAAGGTATTTTAAAAATATATCAAACGATTTACCAATTTTTATCGTCGGCTTGCCTGCAAGTAGTGCTATGTATTTTTCAACAGGTTTTCAGGAAAGCGAAGGAACAAATTTATAGTATCCTCTTAAGATATTTTATAATTTAATGATTCAAGACCTGATTTACTAAAATACTGCACTAATATAAATCTGTGTTTAATCTCTGTTCCAGAGCGGTGCGTGGTTTTTAAGAAAAAACTATACATAACACCTTTTGAATGAGCCATATAACACTTTTTGTTCATAGAAACAAATTTGCTTTTTTTTATAGATGAGTTACACATAGCACTTTTAGATAGATATATGGTCATACATAGAGCTTCTCAATCGTGCAATAAAAAAAAAAAATAAATTTCAAAATAACACATGGCTGTACACTCAGAAAAAAAAAAGTTAGTAGAAAAATTTTCAATCACACTTAACTATTTTTGTACTAATTTTTAGTACAATTTTATATTTTAGTAAAATTTTTTGCTATTCTCATTTTACAAATTACTGAATTGTGTACTATTTTCTGTTGCTCATTTTAGCAACACATTTTATTAATTTCTGAAAACCAGTTGCTAAATTTAGCAAGAAACTTGCTAATCACAAAAAAATATATAGATAAATTTTAAACAAATAAAATGTTTAATTATAGAGTTAAAATAAAACGAATGTTCATCTTTTACGAAATAAGTGTAGAGTATTGGAAAACAAAGTATTTTTATTTTATTTTCTTGATTTTATTTTCTGTAAAGTTCTTTTGATGTACTAAAATTTAGCAAATTAATTTCAAATTGCAGTTTATTAAATTTTTTTTCTCATTTTTTACTAATTTTTTCATCTAAATTCATTTTACTACAGTTCAGCAGACAACACATGGTTGCTAAATTTAGCAAAAAATATAGCAAGGCTTAAAATAGTTATATTTCCCGTAATAAAAACAAAATTTTCAATAGCCATTGCAGATTTTTTTCTCTTAGTGTACTTGCAGGCTAGCCGGGGTCCATTTTGAACTTTTTGAAAAAAAATTACTGATCAAATCAAGATTTTTTCGTTAATAAAAAAAATGAAGTATACATAAAATTAATCAGTTTTCGCTTTTAGAGTTGCCAAATAACAATATAAAAATATGTACAAAAATACCAAAATTTTTTAAAAAATTCTTAAAAATAGAGTGTATAAAATTATCAAGTAATTGTGCAATTTTTTTTATAGAAATTTGACTTGTTACTATATAAAAAATAGCGTCAAAGCTTCAAATTTAACTAATTATACCTCCACTAGAGACGATAAAATTTATTGAAAATTCTTACTGGGTAACCACCTATCTTCCTACAGTTTTGTCAAAAAAAAAAAAAAATCGGACGGAACCCATGTTTGGTAAAAAAGGGTTAGTGAAAATTTGAAAGAAATTATTCTGCAAATTTTCTTGTGGGTAAATTTTGTTCAAAAGTGGAAACATTAACCATATGTGGATCAAATTTAATAAAATAGTTATTTTTATGAAGTGGAATTTTTTTTTGATCAATTTAAAAGCTTGTAGTCATAATTAAAATTAAGTTCCATGTGTCTTTTTTGTCCCCAGCCCTCTAACGGCTAAAGAGTTTCTAAATAAAAGCAAAAATAATTCGGCCTGATTACGGTTGTCGTAGTCGCAGTGAAAATTTGTCGTTTTTAAAAAACGGTATTACGTTTGTCGAAAACTACGAATGTACAACACTGCTAGAAAATCTATTACAATTTGCGTATTACGGTTGTCGTTTTCGACTGTCAAAATGTATAAAAACGGTCGTCTATTTTATTTCTCACGAGAGATTTAAAAAATTCTTAAAAAATGCAAATTTCAATGAAATTTTAATTAAATTTGAATACTTTTAGAATAAAAATTATAGCACCGAAGCTGTTTGCGAAATCGGAGGACGTTTTAGGGTAAAAAACATAATTGGCAAAATCTGGAACAAGTGCAGTTTAGAAACATAACTACGATTACTTCAAAACTTTTACCCCAAAAACTAATTTTTGAGCTGATTTCAAGAAACAAAATATTTGTAGTCGCCGGCGCCCCCTTGCGGCTGGATTGGGTATTAAAGTTGAAAAAGTTTTTTTAAGTATGAGGCAATTTAAACGAAGAAATTAATTGCAGGCAATTTTTGAATTCTCTTTTAAAGTTGCTTCTAAATATCATGAACATTTACACGAGGAGTTTTTGCATGCAATTTTTTTGACGTTTATTTTGCCAATCTTCTTTAATTGTTCATTCGTTGAAATTTAATTTATTCGTAATAATTTAAAATAATATAATTTAATAATATATATAATAGAAAATAATAATATAATTTAAAATGATATATAAATAGTTCTTTATTCCACATTATTTATTTTTTATTTTACGAAATATTTTCGATACACAACACTTTAGAAGCCGAATACGAATAAAGCAAATTAACAAGAATACGAACGATAGCAAAAAGAAATGTCAAAAAATATCTTGAAAAACGAAAACCGTGCAATTTTTGCTACCCCGCTTGCTTCGCTACCACGTTTGCCTACAAACAATAATTGCACGCAACATTGCATGCAAAAATTGCCTCGTTTAAATGGCCTCTATCTCAAAAAGCACAAGTCCGTTTATAACAATATGCATGTCGTATGAAAGCTCTTTGAAATGGCTTTTCAATAGTGTACAATATGTCAATATAAATTAACCCATTAAAGGCCGGTTTAAAATGTTCTTATTTTTACTTTAGTTTTTTAGATAAAATGTGCTTTTTATTCAAAAATTGGCCTATGTAAGTACTTAATAAGTTTATAGAAATGGATAGCCGGATGTATAAGCTTTCTTTTGAGGTACAATATGACCACATATCTCATGAAACAAAAAAAAAATATCAAAGGTTAAGTTTGGATTTTTTGCGATTTTTTTTAACCTTTAATCTCTGTTTTTATTTTAAAAGATATGGTAGTCCATTATACCTTTAATGAAAGCTTGTGAAATTTTTGTACAGTTTTTATATGCTTATATAGGCGATTTTTTTAATAAGATGATCTTTTTACAAAAAAAAGCACAAATAAATATAAGGAAATTTTTGAATTGGGCTGTAATGGGTTAAATTCTAGGGTCATATCGTATCATTGAATAGATATTTTAATAAGCTTTCATATAACATATATATTGTAATGATCGGACGTCTACTTTTTGAGATAATTGTAACTTTTCCGAATTTAATGCCTCGTCCAGCCGCAAAAGGGGGCTCTGGCGACAAAATTGCTTTTGCTTCTTAAAATCATCTAAAAAAGTACTATGCGAGGTAAAAGTTTTGACGTGATCGGAGTTATTTTGTTAAACAACACTTGGCCGTTTTCTTCGAATATCATTCGTCTCAGCCATAGGCACTCATATTTTTCATCTGAAGTTAAAAAAATAAGTCCAAACTTAGCATTTATTTATATTTTTGATAATTTAACAACAAAATTAAAAATTTCTTATTGCCGCCAATCAGCTGTTTTTGACAGATCGTCATAGAGTGCTTCATAATAATAATAAATTTAACAAATTTGTCAACACTCTGTTGTTTTCAATCTATTGCAAAAACCTTTTAGTCGAAAAATTTACGTAATACCGCAAAAAATAAAAATCGACTACGACTTCGACTAGAGTCGAAATACGACTACGACAACCGTAATCAGGCCCATTATTTTCCGAAAATTATGCAAGTTTTGATGAAAATATTTAAATTTGTTCAATTTTCGACAAAACAATTCATTTTCATAAAATGTCCTCGAAAGGAGTCGCTCATCCACACACAAACACGAATTATAATTTTTTATTTATTTTCTTTAATCACAACTATGAGTTTTTAGTAAAAATACACTTTTCTCAAAAATTAATAATTTTCGGAAAAAATTCGGTACGGGCTAACGTTTTCGAAAAAAAATCGATTTCTTGCATTTACAAGAAAACTGGGGGCATTGAACGGAAAGCGACAAATACATAGTATTCTTGTTTCAAAAAGTTCATATCGTTTCTAAAGGGTGATTTTTTAGCAACTTTCTTTTTGGCAACACTGCTTTTGGCAGCTCAGCTGTTTTCGAGTAACATGTTTCTGTTAAACATGTTCAGTTTGGTATATAATTTAACCATGAATCGACTTACAAACGAACAACGCTTGCAGATTATTGAATTTTATTATTAAAATTCATGCTCGGTTAAGAAAGTGCATCGTGCACTTCTTCCAATTTATGGTCAGTTAGGGCGACCTTCCTGTGACTAAATTTCGCACCAAATTTACATTATTGTCCATTCAACCACCAACACGCATACTTAGAGTGCGGACAGAGGAAATATAGCAGCTGTATCCGCCAGTGTTGTTGATGACCGTGAATTATCGATTCGGCGCCGTTCGCAGCAATTGGACATCTGTTACTCCACTAAGTGGAAAATTTTGCGGAAGGATTTGGTTGTAATACCTTTTAAAATATAGCTGGTGCACGAATTGAAGCCACACGACCTACCACAACGGCTAACTTTTGGTGAATGGGCGCTGGCAAAGTTGGATGAATTTCCACTTTTTTATCGGAAAATTGTGTTTAGCGACGAAGCTAATTTCTGGTTGAATGGCTTATATAGATCGTTCTATCAACTCAAATAAAGATTTTATACATTTCTATAAATTATAATCAAATCCGAAAGATCTTACAAAATCACCCTTTAGTTTTGGCATGATAAAACAAAATCATTAGTTTATAAATTGAAAGGTGGCCAACCTTGGTATTTAGTACTTAGATAGGGGGAAATTTTTTTCGATATAAAAACTCTAAATGTTATACTAAAAAATATTTTTTTTTCCATTTGGTTTAGATGTGCTTATCAAATTTAAGGATTTCTTTACTCCAGGATATTTCAGGCTGTTGTTTTGTTTGTTAAGCTTTAGGCCAATAATAACCTTTACCTGTGTGTGTGATGAAATGTGTAAGAAAAAACGGATTTTGGCTTAAAACAGAACATAAATTGTTTTGGCTAGGTGTTGATTTTTGCGTATTAAACTGCAAAATAAGAACATTTTTCAAACAACCATGTCATAGCTCGAAGGTCTAAAAAATAGGAGATTATTTTACAGTTTAAATTTTCTGTGGTCTTAAAATACGTAAAGTATATTTCCGTCCAATTTGTTAAAAGCCTATTGTGTAAAATGTGTAAGTGTTTTTTGTTGTTTTTACTAAAAAAAATGTTAATCTGTCAATGAATTGATAGGGAAATTTAAAAGAAAAACTTTTAAAGTTAACTAAAACTTTGTTTTAATATTAAAAGCTATAATCAGTGTACTGTGGGCCAGTATATTCTTATTTTTTGGCTAAAATTTCATTTCAGGTAGATCGAAATTTTAAATACGTGAATGTGAGGTAAATTGGGAAGTAGAGTGAATGGGGACTAATTATGTTTAGAAATCAACTGCACGACAATATTTAAACAATTAAAAAAAAAAAAAAAAAAATGGTTTATTCAAAAACTTGTTCTTGCGATAGACAAACTCAATATTAGACATTATTCTAAAAATTATAATTTAAAATTCGGAGTACTATGGTAAACCTGGTAGCCTAAAGCCTTGGTTATTGATCTGAAAAA
The DNA here is from genome assembly GCA_021234595.1 of Delia radicum. Lineage (NCBI taxonomy): Eukaryota > Metazoa > Arthropoda > Insecta > Diptera > Anthomyiidae > Delia > Delia radicum. The sequence goes on along the minus strand of CM037855.1, from coordinate 137,802,410 downwards.
AAAAATAATTTGGTCGTGGGTGTTGTGGTGTAATGGTTAGCGCGTTGGACTGTTACACAGATGGTCCCGGGTTCGATTCCCGGTGACGACAACAACTACTTAAAAAAATAATTTATATGATTTTTCTATTCCCATAGCACTTAACCCCACCGAAGTAAAATAATGAATTAGGGTTATGAAACTCTAAATCAGGTGGCGAGCAACAACTGTTCTAAGACTTATCATCTGGCGCAACTACAGTGTTGTCATGTTTGAAGCCCTTTATCTTTCCACACCATTCACCGCTCTACTATCCCCTTTCCAAAGAAAGCAACCTATTAATTAATAGGAAGAATTTTCTGAGTGTTGCTTCTGTTTAAAAAAAAAATTCTTTAGTCCCTAACGTAGCCGGGTTTTTTAAGTTTTTATTTGCATTAAAATGGTACGAGTGTAAACTCAAAAATTAAAAAAACATTAAAAAAAAGTTTTTTTTTTAATTTTCCAAAAAAAAAAAAATACTATTCAAAAAATTTTTAAATGTATCTACGTGAGGGACTTAATTTTTTAGTCCTATACAAAACAAAAAAAAAACGATTGAAAATTGGTCTACCCGTTAAGTCTGTACATTGGCAACTAATTTTCAATAACTTGTTTTGAGAAAAAAAAACATTTAAAGTCAATATTACTCATGTAAAATATGAGTTTGTTGAACAACTGCTGTAACTTTTTTATTTCTGAAAGTTTTTCTCCAAAATTTTCATAGTATAAAGTCGGGCTTTTACACCTGCATTCATTTCAACTCAGAATATTACGATCTTTTTTTAACAATTTCCCGACCGAATTTAAACTTCTGAAAAATTTCCAATTTTTTTTTGCGGATTCGGGTTTATCGACCCAACATTTCTAAAGAAAAAATATTTTTTTACAACTCCTTTTCTGACCGTTTCAATAGTCGTTTTTACTACCATTGTAGTTGTTTTATCAGTAGTTAAAAATTACTACATGGTTAGTCATTTTTATAACAAATACAGTCATCGCCTTTTTGACTACATTTGTAGTCATTTTAACAGTAATGTTTAGTAATTTGCGCCTTCTTAATTCCCTTAGTGTACAAATAAAGCAAAAATGTATATATTAATATGAAATACGGGTTTGAGACAGAACTCTTAACTTGTTTAGAAGCTAAATGATGGTAAAAATGTTGATCTTGTGATGGGAAAAGATTAGTCAAAAATACTATGGTGTACATTAGAGTGAGCGTAACTTAATATATAACCGAAACTATACCGAATCAATGAAAATTATAATTTAGAAAATCGCTTAATTTGGCACCCTGAAGACGAATGCCAAACGAATTTGTGTTTTTCATCGTTACGAATTTTACACTCATAATAATTCATGCTAAAAATACGAAAAAAAAAATGTCAAAACAACAAAATCTTTTGTAAAATAAACAAATTTTCGTGTATTTTACGAAAGTTTTTGTTATTTTGACAGATTTTCGTATTTTCATGCATGGATTATTATCAGTGTAAAAAATCCAAAAAATTTGTTATATTGGCAGAATTTATATAACAATGAAAATAAATATCAAATAGAATAACGTCTGATTAGAGCGTCTCATCAGAACAAAAAAATCAATTTAAGGGCTTTTTGTAAATACTTGTTAAGCCACATTTTATTTTTAATTTGTTTTCGCCTTTTTAAGATTGAAAGAAAGTAAAAAATATGAATTTTGTAAGTTATTTATACACTAGGCATTATTTATTAAGCAAGATTTCCATCAAATATTAATCAATGGATTTCTAGAAAACAGCGAAAATTTCATAAAACAACAAATGTGGCTTACCATGTTTTTACAATAGGCCCTTCAATTATTGTCAGTAAAAAATTTAAAAAAAAAAAATGCTATATAATTTGAAATATCAAGTTGCCATATTTTAAAAACTTTTTTATATTAAAATAAAAGTTTATTTTATTCAGATTAGGATTGTATCCAAAAGGTCTTAGAGTCACGATCAAAAGCATCTCAATAATGAGTTCAGAGTATAAAAATTAACTAAAAACAATGTATCACACTAAAACGAAAGCCTTAAAGTTATATTTTTCCAAATTCGGAATATTTTTCCACAACCTCTCAAAATCGAAAATTGGGTCTCCACTTTCCCATTCTGTAAATGTTAAAAGTGGCTTTTTAGGATTGTATCCAAAAGGTCTTAGAGTCATGATCAAAAGCATCTCAATAACGAGATCAGAGTACCAAAATTAACTAAAAAAACAATGTATCACACGTAAACGAAAGCCATTAACCGATTTTCAAAGTTATATTTTCACAATTTTGGAATATTTTTCCACAACCCCTCAAAATGGAAAATTTTTCAGTTAGATCTCCACTTTACCATGCATAAATTAATGTGTTCACAAAGTTTTGTCTAAAAATTTCATGTCATTAAAATTCGTGCAGAAAAGAATTGAAATAAAATCGAAAGAATATATTTATTTTTTCATCTTTACTAACGATTGAGTTTTAAGATAAATCTTTTGAATTGTCCTTTCCATTTTCATAAATGCCATAAAACAAAAACAACAAATTTATCAAGTGCATTATTCCATTATTCCATTTATTCATACTTCAGTTTCAATATTTTATCCCCCCACAATTTGTTATATTCTATTGACTTGCGGTTTAGCAATTTAACAATTGATTACACAATAAATATGCCAAGATATTGAAATGTTTTCGTTGCGCAATAAATTAATATATTAAACTAAAATAAATACAATATGAGCTGCAGGGGGGAAAAATTTGAGACAATGACAGGTCTAGAAAAACCATAAAGTGTATCATCTTTGCACGAGTAGTTGAGAAAACAAAAAAAAAAGATTTAAAACAAAAAAAGACTAAAATAATAGATCAAATAACTAATGAAAAACCACAAATAGACAGATATTTTTTAATTTAACAAATCGAGTTCAACTGAGGTTTTATTGTTTAATAAAAAAAAAAAAACATTTTTAAAACCCAAAAAGATGTCAACTGAACTGTAGTAGGGTTATAACTGTTTGCATTTTTTGCAAATACACTTAGAATGCTATGTAGGTAAGTGGCCCTGTGTTCCTCTTAAGTAACCATAGGACATTATATATATAGTATATATAAAGGGTCCGCCATCTAACGTTTTTTTTTCAACTATTGCTTATTTCGTGAATGGTAACACTTAGCTCATGTCTGATTTGACAGATAATTAGTTTTATCCTTTCGCTGAACGAATATGGTTGTGTATACGCTTGAACAACGCTGGGAAATATTGCGACATTACTTTGAAAATCATGGTAATGAGCAAGGAGTGGCCGTTACAGTCAATGGCGATCGTTATCAGGCCATGTTGAACAAATTTTTGTTCACAAAAATTGAAGAGGCGGATATTGGCAACATTTGGTTTCTTCAACAGGACGGCGCTACGTGCCACACAATTGACAATTGACGCTTTAAAGGACAATATTCGTGAAGCCATTGGTGAAATACAGCTGCACACAATCGATAATGTGCTTAAAAATTGGACCGATCGTGTAGGCTACTGCATGGCCAGCCGAGGCAGCCATTTGAATGAAATTATTTTCCATTATTAACCGGAAGGATTGTACTTTCAAATCAACAAAGAAATTCGAGAAAATATTCAGTAGGTTTTTTTTTATAGCATTTTCAAAAAAAAAAAAGTTATTTGGCGGACCCTTTACTATGTAGGTAAACCCCACTGCAAATGTAGTTGAAAACAAATTAAATTTCACTTAAAAAAGGGACAACTTACATTACAGTAAATTCAACTAACATTGTCATTTGTTTTTAATGTTCAAAAAATTAACCACAATTGTAGTAAAAATGAACCACATATGCAGTAAAAAATAAACAAACTTTTATTTGTTTTATTTTTTAAACAAAAAAAATCTACTGTAAAAAATGAATGTAAAATCATAAAACAGTCATTTGATGTGGGCTGTTTTTTTTTTAGTGAACTACAAGGTTAGTAAAAAATTTAATTTGTTCTACAAATGACTGACATTTACATTAAAAATAAAGAAACTGTATTACAACCCAAACAACTACATATTTTAAAAGCAGAAGTTCCCTGAGTGTATCAATTTCTTCATCGCATAGTATAGACCATGAAAAAATATTAAGCAATTTTATAGTACCTACTTTTCGCGATCGTTAAAAAAGTTCACGCACCAAGCGCGATAAAGTTTTTAATTTTAGTTTTTCTTTTAAGTATAAAAAATTATACTTAATCTCATTATTTAGATGGAGGGTGTTCAAAAATCGCGATATTATGACACTATTTCGCTGATTTTTTAAATGAATTTAGTACAACATTGTCCATTGAAGAAATATTGTAAAAAAAAGTTATAACCCTTCTGATCAGCCTGGTAAACAAATCGCTTTTGTCTTAATAAATATCGGAGACTGTTTTGTCTATAACACTGTGCAACAAATTTTAGGTCACCGATTGTATTATGAATGAAACCAAATGGAAATGAAAATAGACTACCAGTATATCAAAATCCCCAAACACACTGACCTCGAGTTTGTCCAGAAACTGTTAGACTAACCATTCACAAACGAATTTCGTTTTAAAGAAGAACAATGCAATTGTATTACGCAGATACTTTTTACTGCACTCAGAGAATTATTTACATGATACCAATGAATTTTTGCATTAGATCTATGAATTGTTTTTGGAACTTTTCCATTAAAACTTTTTATTAAATTAATGCAGTTGTATGTGAGTTGTTGGTTAGTTCGGTTAAAGATCATGAATATTTTTCCATATTAACAGAAAAATTATAATTTTATTTGTGATAATTTACTTTAATTAACAGAAAAAACAATTAGAAAAAAGTTATTTGACACCTGCATGAATGGAGTTAACTTTCTAGCCCGCAACGGCCTTCATCAACATTCTTCGTGCCTTAAAGTGTTAAATTGTAAACATCATCTATTTAACTCAACTAGTTAGGTTAAAAATAGGCCGTAACTTAGTTTGAGTATGACGAAATTTACTGCGAACTTATTTTCTATAAAGCTATGTTTAGTTGTTAATTATTACCACAGTTGCCAGTTCAACTAATTAAGTTGAAATTTGACTGGCAGTTATTTTCAAATGTCATCATATTCTATCCTTTACATTGTAAGTGAAGGAATATCAAACATAGAAGATTTTATTCGTTTTTTCAACATATGTCGAGCATACATATTAAGCGAATTTTTGCACTGTACCTTGTGTGTGGTTAATAGTGAATTTTTATTGTTGATCTATATAAATTGTATGTGAGTTGTTGGTTAGTTCGGTTAAAGATCATGAATATTTTTCCATATTAACAGAAAAATTATAATTTTATTTGTGATAATTTACTTTAATTAACAGAAAAAACAATTAGAAAAAAGTTATTTGACACCTGCATGAATGGAGTTAACTTTCTAGCCCGCAACGGCCTTCATCAACATTCTTCGTGCCTTAAAGTGTTAAATTGTAAACATCATCTATTTAACTCAACTAGTTAGGTTAAAAATAGGCCGTAACTTAGTTTGAGTATGACGAAATTTACTGCGAACTTATTTTCTATAAAGCTATGTTTAGTTGTTAATTATTACCACAGTTGCCAGTTCAACTAATTAAGTTGAAATTTGACTGGCAGTTATTTTCAAATGTCATCATATTCTATCCTTTACATTGTAAGTGAAGGAATATCAAACATTGAAGATTTTATTCGTTTTTTCAACATATGTCGAGCATACATATTAAGCGAATTTTTGCACTGTACCTTGTGTGTGGTTAATAGTGAATTTTTATTGTTGATCTATATATAATGCAGTTTTTCACAAAATTTAAAGAAAAATTTCATATTATTTATTAAAAATTTCATGTGTGTAGTAGACACAGAAAATAAATTGGTTGGAACTCTATTGTAACTAACAAAATTTAATCATTATTCAATAATTTTAATTGTAAGTACTTAAAATTCATCATTAGAATAAATAAACTATATTGTAAACAGCAAATATATAAAATTAACCAAAACACAGTCACATCATTCAAACTATTGGTTTTCCTCATCAATATTGAAAAAATATTATCTTCTACATTACCTTTAATACCAACAACCAACCACTTTCGGAGATTTTATCCCTCAAATAAAATATTTGCAGTTAAAATCTAATATTAGTTTCGCCTGTAAAAAAATCCAATCACTCCATCTAAAATATAAGTATTCGTTACCAATTTTAAAATAATATAAAGTTTTTTAGTAGTTTTAGTAACTCTAATAAAAAAAAATCATATTTAAATTTGAAAGAAAAAAAAATGTTTTGGTAGAAATTTGAAAATACAAATTCAGATTGATTTCAGGCTAGAGGTAAAGTAATTGCCTGACAATCAGAAGGACGCCGGTTCAAGCCAGGTTCGTGGAGAAGAATGTTTTATTAATAAAATAATTTTAAAATAATATTATTTTTCATAGTTTATAGTTTTAATAAAATGTTGAGATTAGCAACCGAATTGCTATTGTGCATACAAATCTGTTTTTAGACTAATATTTAAATTTGGAACTAGAAAAGGTTGAAATTTAAAAAACATATTTAAATTGGGTTTAGGCTAGAGGTAAAGTACTTGCTTGACAAATGGAAGATCGCCGGTTCGAGCCCAGTTCGAGGCATATAATTTTTTTTATTAATAAAAAAAATTTTGTTGAATGCATGTGAATCTATTTATAGAATATTATAGTCCATAAATATCAAATATTCAATTGTATAATAAAAATAAAAATTCGAAATTTGTAAATACATAAATGTCGGTTGTTACAATAGTATTAAAATTAAGTAATTAGTACGTGGAACCACAAAAATTCGGTTGCAACTACAAAACATGTTTTCTGTGTGTAATAAAAAAGTTTCATTAAAAATAGTTTTCATGAAATTTAAGAAGTTTTTCATTCATATTGTGAAGAAAACTTCATTAGTTTGGTGAAAAAATTCATTAACACTCGTCCAAGGAGTTCTTAATGTGTGGTTGATCAGATTTACACAAAATCTTACACACATGATGGTGTCAGCTATATAAAATTCCAAAGATAATCATAATAGCTTTCACAGAAGCTGAGTTAAGAGTGAATCGTTTGAACGCCATACACTGAGAGAAATATCTTCACTTCAATAATGAATATCTTCATAGGTTTAATGAAAATTGTCACTGGAACTCGTCCATTGAAACTTTTCATAGAATCTATGAAACAGGTTTCATTAAAGTCAATGTTTATGAAATGTTTGTAGAATTAATGAAAATATTCATAAAACTAATAAATCATGCCGACAATAAAGCGCTTATGGAATTTATGAAACAGTTTCATAAAGTTTTTTAATATTAATGAGTTGTCTGAATTAATAAAACTCTTCATAAATGTCTTAAATAATGTATTCGAACTAAGCCAACAAACCGCTTCATATGATTTTTTAAAAAATTTCATAGAAGTCTAAAATATATAAAAGAAGTCCAAAATTTTTGAAATTATAAAGCAATTTATAAAATATGTTGAACACTTGAGAAATAAATCTTTAAATTAAAATTTGAAATGTATGAAAATTAATGAAATTATGAAATTTTTATGAAAAAATAAAAAAAAATTAAGTCTTTGAACTAATTTCATAGCTCTAAAGAGACAATTTATGAAATCGAATGAATTTTTTTTATGAAACTATGAAGTTTTATGAAAAATTTCTTAATATTAAAATTTCTTGGGTATAATGAAATTTTTCTGATTGTTCCGCATTTTGAATCATAGAAGTAAAGCTCATTCAAAAATGTTATCATGAAATTTGCGGATCTCTTATATTTTAGAAGTTATTTATTTACCTTTAAAGATTCTAAAGATTCTAAGATTTTAAAACAATTAAATTTAAGCAATTTGCGTGATTCACGTGAATTCACGTGAAATATCAAAATATCTTGTTATGTGTAAGTAATTTTGCGATTTTTAAGAATTTTTTCGGGGTATAATTGAAGTGGTGTAACAAAAATATGCTCAGAAATTTTTTTTTAACAAATTTAAATAAAATAAAAACTTTTTCATTACTCTGTTTGTCGAAAAACGGCAAAATAAATGTTTTTATTTTTTTTTTTAATTTTAGTAATTTTTATAAATTTAAAATTTTTTGATAACATTTTATTGTTATCCATTTTGTTTTCCTTTAACACAAATAATTGTTCTTTTCTACACCATCATGATCTTTTCACACATTTCAAAGTAAATTTATAACTTTACTGTTGATAAAAATGTATACGGAAACCGAGTATAAATAACATAATTTCCAACTTTATACATACAAACATTTATTTCTAGAACTACCTTCGTTCTATCCACCCATACATACTTGTGTATGTTTGGACTAGTGAGTAATGTATATATGGTTGCCAGACGTTCATTACTTCGCTTGATTTACAAGAAATTTAAATGCTGGTCAAACATCAAGAAAAAATATGATTTGTCAAGATATTTTAAAGCCTTTTTTTTCAATCAAAAAAACAACTTAAAAAATTATTTTAAAGATTTTTTTTTTAATTTTTTTAACCCATTTTTAAACTACACTCCAAAAAATAAATTAGTAGAAAAGTTAGTAATACGTCTTGTAAATCAGGTATACTATTTTTCAAAAAAATTTTTGCTAAAATTTTAGTTATACTTATTCAGTACTTAATTGTTTTGAACTAATGTTTTACTAATATTATACTAATGTTTTACTAATTTATTTTGCTAAAAAATAATAGTGTGGACGACAACCAGATTGAAAGATATACGCAGAATGAATTAGATGCCGCGGAATTTCAAGATGTAGTAGTGACGAGAAAAATGATAAAACAAAATTGTGGATTAAAACAACTTAAATTTTGCGTTGTCACCGGCTTGAAAAAGTAATTTTCTATTATTTAAATAAAAGACAAAGTAAAATATTTAAGTACAGTTTTGTTAGTTTTTTGATTTTATATACATCCGGATTATTTTTATGTTATTTTTAATTTATAACGAGCTACGGAGGTTGTATATTTACAAAAAATAAAGCAAATCAAACATATTAGCTAGGTTGATACTAGTATTTCGATCTGGCTAAAGACCTCACCAGAACCCGAAGTTTTAGAAAAGTTAGAGCCTCCATAATAGGCCGAACTTTAACAAAAAACTAACAAAACTGTAAAAAAATATTACTTTAGCCAGAGTAAAAACTAAAATTGTTTTATATAAATAGACCACTTTTGGTTTTCAAAGTTTAGTAACGTCATGATGCTTGTTAGAAAAGGACCCTAACCACGCGATTGACAAGAATGGAGCAAAATTAATGATTAATAGGTTATTTTGTTAAAGTTCTGCCTATTATGGAGGCTCTAACTTTTCTAAAACTTCGGGTTCTGATGAGATCTTTAGCCAGATCGAAATACTAGTATAAACCTAGCTAATATGTTGGATTTGCTTTATATTTGTAAATATACGGAGGTTGAAAGAGTTCGTTATAAATTAAAAATAACGTAAAATATTTTAATTTAATAAAGATTAAATGTGTAGTTTTAAACTAAATGTTTATAGAGATTAATAATCTAGTGAGGTCAAATTGCAAAACAAATATACAGACAGGTAGACAGAATGCTTTTTATGCAAAAGCTTTTAGTAGTTTAAATAATTTGTATTCCAACGATAGGAATATAATGTCATTTGATCTTATAAAAACCGACCTCTTGATAAGAATAAATTTTGATGAATGCTTCAAGAGTTTTAAAAACTTTTTAACAACACCTGTTGGTACAGAATTCGTAATTATGTATCTATAGAAAGAAACCTGTAAAAATAGTAGAAAAAGTTACTAAAAATTTGTTAAAAATTACATTGCAGATAAAACTGTTAAAATTAACACATTTTTTGGTACATTTACAAAATGTTAGTTATATTGGAGATGAATTTTAGTTAATTACTAGTTAATTAGCAAAAACTGTTCTAAATATTTGAAGACAAAAAACAGCAAACAAAAACTGAAGTATCAACAAGCTGTTTGATATTCACTATAAATTTAGTAGAATGCAAATAACAGCATATTTAGCTAAAATCAACAGCATTTTTTCTGTAACGTAATTTTTAACTAATTTTTAGTAGTTTTAGCAAAAATGTTTCCTAATTTTTTTCTAGTAGTGTATGTGGCAAAACATGTAGTTTATTAATTTATATAAAGGGTCCGCCAAATACCTTTTTTTTTTTTGAAAATGCTATAAAAAAAAAACTACTGAATATTTTCTCAAATTTCTTTTTTTATTTGAAAGTACAATCCTTCCGGTTAATAATGGAAAATAATTTTATTCAAATGGCTGCCTGCGGCTGATTTGAATTTTCGCACACATTCTGCAACATTACCATGATTTTCAATGTAATGTCGCAATATTTCCCAGCGTTGTTCAAGCGTATACACAACCATATTCGTTCAGCGGAAGGATAAAACTAATTATCTGTCAAATCAGACATGAGCTAAGTGTTACCATTCACGAAATAAGCACTAGTTGAAAAAAAAACGTTAGATGGCGGACCCTTTATAAAAATACTGAAACCATTACTTTATATCATTGTTAATTTTAGTTTTTTGTTCTTTTTTTTATTTATTTTTACTGAATTTTTTTTTTGGTCTTATTATTTTATAAGATTTTTTTATACTTTTTATAAAAATTTATTATATTTTCATAAAAAAAAAATATATGAAAATGAAGTTCAACTACTAACTTATGAGTGTTTTCAATTGTCAAGATTTTTTCTTCACAATCAGTATTTTTTTGGTGAATGTTAAGTATTTTGCAAATTTGAATCTGGCAACCCTAAGTGTAGAGTAGTGTTTGTAGTTTTTCTTTAAAGATGTTCATTTCTTATGAATCAAAGGATATCAGACTATTTTGAAGAAATTGTAGACGTAGAAGGAAGAAAAATGGTATTTATAGTTTTAAGTGTAAATAAAAATAAGGAAAGAATATTCAGGGTAGTATTAACTGAACACATAATACCCTAGCACTTGTGGGACAATTGAAGTTGTAGTAAATTTAAGGATAAACCTGCTAGTAACAAGAAAACAAAATCTATCACTTTTATGTGACATCACATATTAGTCCAATTAAAAGCACGTCTAATTTTCAAATCAATTGATTTATAATTGAATTTTGATTATTTTTTGGAATGTTAAGTAAAATACTAATGGGCGTTGTGGTGTAATGGTTAGCGCGTTGGACTTTTACACAGAAGGTCCCGGGTTCGATCCCCGGTGCCGGCAACATCAAAATAATATGTATGAGTTTTTTCTATCCCTCATACGTATCGCAATGCCCACCTTCGGTGTTCCCATAGCAATTAACCCCACCGAAGTAAAATAATGAATTAGGGCTATGAACCAAAAAGCTTCAATAAGTTCGCCAACTCTCCATCAGGTGGCGAGCAACAACTGTTCTAAAGACTTCTCATCTCGCGCAATTACAGTGTTGCCATGTCTGAAGCCCTTCATCTTTCTCCACCTTTCATCTCTATACTATCCCTTTCCAAAGAAAGCAACACACTTAATATAGGAAGCATTTCCTGAGTGTTGCCTCTCTTTTAAAAAAAAAAATTTTTATTTTTTCAATGAAAAGTTTGATTTAAAACTAGTTGCAATAGAACATGAAGCTTTTCATTAATTTTAAGAAATTTTTTAGATTTGACTAAAAACTGGCTTTTAAGGTCCAGTTTATTATATAAGATAAAAGATTATTTCATTTAATGTTCCATTCGGCGTTTCGGGAGTGTTTTTTTTCCAACATCTTTTGGGGTGAATATTTTATTGTCAATTTTACATTATTTTCAATTATTAAACAAAGCTAATTTCATTTCAAACATAAAATGAACGACAAAAAAAAACTTGTATATGTATAAATAAATAAAATTAATTGTAAAAATAAATAAATAAAAATATCACAGTAAATTATTTTTCTAATGTTAATATCACAGTTGAGCTAAGACACTCCATAAAGAAAAGTTTCATTAGGTTACTAAAAAATTTCATTATTTTTCATCCGCTAAAGTTCTATCTGTGCAGTCCAAAATTTTTTTACATACACTGAAAGAAATATCCTTCATTATATTAATGAAATAAGTTCATAGTAGATTCCATGAAGAATTTCATGATAGCCAAGAAATTTTATTACTATTAAAAAATTTTTCATAAAATTTCATAGTTTCATAAAAAAAAATTTGTTCGATTTCGTAAATTATCTGTTTATAGATTTAATTAAAATTTAGAAAAATTTTCTTTATGAAATTATTTCAAAAACTTTTTTTTATTATTTTTTTTCATAAATTTTCATACATTTAAAACTTTAGTTTTAATATTTAGTTCTCAAGTGTTCATTATATTTTATGAAGAGCTGCATTAATTTTGGACTTCTATGAAATTGTTTAACAAATCTTATCAAGCGGTTCATTGGCTTAGTTGCAATGCATTTTTTAAAACATTCATGAAGAGTATTATTAATGCAAGGATCTTCTTATTATTAAAATTCATTAGTTTTATGAAGATTTTCATTAATTCTACAAACATTTCATAAATATTGACTTTAATGAAACCTGTTTCATAGATTCTATGAAAATTTTCATTGAACGAGTTCCAGTGACAATTTTCATTAAAGGTATTAAAAAAATTCATTGCTGAAGTAATAATTCTCTCAGTGTGCTCTCAAAACCATCTCAAAACATCCACAGAGATTTTAAGCTAATCGCAGAATTTTTATTGCCGAAATTTTAACTCGCAATTATATGGGTAATTATTTTTACTTACAATTCATGGTGTAAATAATGCAAATTTTCATAAAATAAATGTTCTTACCTGAAAAGAGACAAAGGAAATATATATTAGAAGACTTCTTTAGTCGTAATTAATAATAACTCTTAAATTTATATAAGAGCATGTAACATAAAATTTAAGACAATAAAATTTAAATAAATGTGGGATACTGTGTTGGACGAATTTCGTTTAAATGTTTCATTAAACCCATGAAATTTCATAAATTTTATAAAAATAAGCTTCGTTATTTTTATGAAACTATGTATTTTTAATGAAACTTCTAAATTATGAGCATGCAATTTTAAATAATAAAAAAATTATAAAGTTGTATGAAAAACTTCATCTATATAACGAAACGTTTCAATGCACGAATTTCAATGAAACTTTATTGATTTAATGCAAAAATTCATTAATATCATGTAGATAATTCCCTAAATCTACAAAAAGTGAAAATCAAAAAAAATTGTTTATTTTTTATGAATTATTATTGTCTGGACGTTGTGGAGTAATGGTTAGCGCATTGGACTGTTACACAGATGGTCCCGGGTTCGATTTCCGGTGACGACAACAACTATTTGGAAAAATAATATACATGAGTTTTCTATCCCTCATATGTATCGCAGCGCCCGCCTTCGGTGTTTCCATAGCACTTAATCCCACCGAAGTAAAATAATGAATCAGGGCTATGAACCAAAAAGCTTCAAGAAGTTCGGCAACTCTCCATCAGGTGGCAAGCAACAACTGTTCTAAGACTTATCACTTCACGCAATTACAGTGTTGCCATGTTTGAAGCCCTTCATCTTTCCCCATCTTCCACCTCTCTACTATCAAATTTCGAAAGAAAGCAACTCATTACTAAATATAGAGAATTTCCTGAGTGTCCTTTATATAAAAAAAAAAAGTTTTTCTGTAGGTGTATGGCACATAAAATGACTATAAAATTTTATAAAAAGTTTATTGCAAATTTTAGTAAATTATTAAAAGTTTTATTATCTCAAGTACTACGTTACTTCATCTATTTTTTGGTCGAATTCACTAAAATCACAAAAATAATGATTTCACAGAAATGTTTTCGATTTTTTAAATTATTTCAATTGTCTATCTCACAAAATTATAAACATAAAAAAATCGTGATGTTTTATGTTACCTATGGTTTAGGAAACTTTATTTACTCCTTATCTAATGTAGGCTACTATAAGAACAACAATATCTGCAACAACATCTACCAATAAGCAAACAACAGCTCTATTCAAGCATATTTCTTTAATACGAAACTACGTTATTTCAGAGGAAGGCATCCCTGCTTAAAGATTTGAATTTTAAACTTTGTCATAAACTTATTTTCTGCCAATCACTGAGAGAATTCTCTGTGTGATATAAATAAAATATTGCATGAAGCAATGAAGTTGCACTGGAACTCGTCTATTGAAACTTTTTGTTAACCTAATGCAAGTTTTCATAAACTTTGATGAAATAGATCATTTAATTTATTGAAAATTTCATTCACTCAATAAAGAAGTTTCATCAAAAAACTAGTTTCATAGAAAGTATGAGCAGCAATTTATCGTTCACTTTATGATGAAAAGTTTCATTAGATTACTGAAAATGTTTATTATCTTTTTTCCACTAAAGTTCTTCCTCTGTGTATTTTTATATTTTTTTTCGTGGTATAATATATATTTTGACATGTGATAAATACAAAGAGATCTATAAATTCATGTAAATTCAATTAAATTCAAATTAAACCTATCAAACCTATATTAAAGCCGAGCTAGATTATACTCTGGCGGAGTCTGCTCCATCGTTTACGACTAAAAAATATTATTATGTGGCAGAGTTTAAACTAGGCCGTGCGAGCTGCCAAGACGAATACCGTAGTGGTGGACCAATTGAGGTATCCCGCCAGAAACGCTTAAGAAAATCCACAAAATGCTATTGGATGATCGTCGGTGGAAGGTGCGTGAGCTGGCTGAAATGATAGGCATTTCAAAAAGTGCTATATATCGCATATAGACCGACAATTTGGAGATGAGAAAGATGTGCGTAAGATGGGTGCCGCATTTGCTTAACAAAAACAGCCTCGTGAAGACGTTGTGAAGATGATGGTAAAATCAATGAATTCATGTTCGAATTGCTTCATCGCGCACCTTGTTGGCCAGATTTAGTTTCCTCGGATTATTTTATATTTCCGAACTTGAAAAAATGGCTCGGTGGTAAAAGATTTGCCAACAATGAAGAGGTGGAGTCTGCGGTTGATGGCTATTTTAAGGAGCTAGACAGTTCTTGCTATAAACAGGGTATGAAAGCTATTGAATATCGCTGGGAAAAGTGTTTCGAGCTTAAAGTAGATTATGTTGAGAAATAAAGAAAATGTTTCCCAAAATTGTTGTGTTTTCTTTGTTAGGTAGGCTAATTTTGGGACCGCAGTCATAAACATCAGCTAACACATACAGAAAAGATCTTTAAGTGTCGTAAATGTTTAAAATTCCTCATATCAAAGACCCACTTCAGGGAACATTGTGAAAATTTATTTTTTTACGTTTTAGTTTTATGAATAATGTTTTTCTTTACGAAATCAATTAGTTTTAGTAAAATTGTGAATAAAATTATTACTGTTTACAAAAATCTGACTTGGAAAATTCTTTAAAACTTTTCTTTTTTATTTACTTTTTATGTTAACGAAAAATTACACTTTATATTGCGTTCTTTTTTTTTTTTTTTTTGCAACGATACAATAAAACCAAGAAAAACGGGTGACAGTTCAGTTATATTGAACAGGCCTCATAAGGAAACATTCCATTATAAGTTTTATACAAAATAAATTAATAATATCGAGCCCCGGTAGGCTAGTTGGCAGCATGCTACCTTATCAGTGCGAGGGTCGTGGGTTAGCGGGAGTTCAAGATATATTCAAATCAAAACGGTAAATTAGCGTAATAAAATTGGATACACAAGAAAAACCAAGTCATTTACGTAATCCCTTTTTGATTTTCAGTCGGATTTGAAGAGACAAGGTCTGTTAAGTCTCAGAACTTTGCATAAAAATTTCAAAAAAAAACTAAATTGTTTATGGTTTAAATAATCGAACATTAAAGAAAACTAAGCCCAATTTTTGAATAAAGAATACTCTTTATTTAAAGAATACTCTAAAGAATGTTCTTTATTTAATTTCAGTTCTTCTGTCAGGGATTCATTCCTCGTTTAAAGAAAGAAAAAGAGACGACAACAACAATAAACTATAATACAACAAGTACCTTATAGTGTGTCCCAAAATCTTTTGTGAATCCCAAAGTAAATCGTACAAGTTAAAGTACGACGGCGGGCCAAAAAGTCCGTGACTTTCCGAACTTCCTTCGTAGTTATATGAATTGCAACACTGCTCCCATCAAGTACCACATGTTAATAGACTACTGTCAAATTTTGAGCAAGTTCCGTCATTTACTTTGCGTTTAACAGCTGTTCAAAACATACAACCTCGTGGATTTTTTTCAATGTTTTCGCAAAATTGCAATATTGTGGTAAAACTAGGTTCTGATCAGTTCAATTTCGGTATTAAAACTTTTCTTTAGTAAAGTGGATCATCTATGTTTGGAAATAAATTAAAAATTTGCAAATTGAATGCATTTTGCACGATTTACAAAACCTTATTTTGTAAAAAAAAAGTTTGAGTTAATGCAGTCTGCAAGCCGACTGAGTTTCTAGTTGATGTAAGAATGGAAATTCGTCTTAAAGAAAAAAATTCCAACACGCTCTTTTTTTGGTGGGATAATTTTTTTTTTTTTTTTTGCGAACATAAAATTTTACAAAGTTTTTTGTTTTAAAAATTCAACAATTCAAACTCGATACATAAAAAAAACTGCATACATTATTTTTAATTCGCGAAAAAGTTATTATTCTTACATCAACTAGAAACCGAATACATTTGCAGATTGGATTAGTTAAACAAAATATTCTTAAAATTTGGTCCTGAACGCCTAGGAAAATGCTCTAAATTTGCTAAATTCTAAACTATTTCCATACATAGATGATGTACTTGCCTAAATAAATATTTTGATACCGATATTGATATGATTAAAATATAGTTTTCCCACCATATTAAATTTTTGGTAAAACGTAAACTAGTGCGAATTTCAAAAAAAAAAAGTTGAAGCAGGTATTTACATAAATCGTGTAAGGACTAAAATATGTCAATTTCACATTTAAATGACAAAAATCTCCGTACAAAAAATTTAAAAAAATAATTTTTTTTTTTAAAGAATATCCCTGAAAAAAGAATATGTCTGGACAAGCGTTGACATGTTCAACATACCGTTGGACGCGCCCTAAAAAAAACCTTTCATATGATACTTATCAATATAAGTATCGTATGAAAGGTTGCCTTTAGTTAAATTACACAATTCTTTAAAAAACTAAAAAAAAAAATGTTTTGAAAAAGGTCCAGCTTACGGGATCATAATATTAGATACGAAATATTTTGGGAATCATCATAAAACAAACCAAAGTATATTTGGAGGTGTGGACGAAAGAAACTTTTTTTGGAGAGTCGATCTAATATATATCAAATTAAAGCTTTTTTCAATACCATTTCAATAAAACTATGACACACATTAATTGGCAATGCTGTCTGAACGGTTTTAGATAAATGTTGGTATATTTATATTTTTAAATATTTTTTTGTTTATATTACAATATTATTATTATCTACATTGAATAACTGTTTAAAAAATAACGTTTGCGATTTCCCATAAATCTCAGCGAAAAAAAATATAAATATAAATTTTTTTTTCAAGTTTGATATAATTTTTATTAAAAATAAAAATTATGTTTTTTCGACCTGTAATTGTGCAATTAAAATGAAAATTATTCAAGTTCGAGGCCACACTCCATATTTCTGTATTAGGATATTGTTCTAACAATATAGAAATCTTCTTGATATCAAAAATCACGAAACTTTGACCATATGTGTATAATTTGATTTCTTCATGCCACCGTTACTTACATATGATTATAAAACTCGATAGAAAGATAGAAAATGTTAAGATTTTGGTTGAAATAGCCAACACAAATAAATGATCGCTGTGCACCGCCTTCCAGTAGCCGCAGGATGTTGAAATTTTGTCAATATAATATTATGATAGACACCTTCTTTCATTATTTAAGGTACCTTTGTGCGTAGCTTAACAAAAGTGTTTTTGGGACACCCTAATGCACATATTATAAAGATTGGTAGGTAGTGTAAGTAGTGATGTTTGTAGCAAACCGAAAATATAAACGAGTAGTTTATGCATGTGTGCATCTACACAATACAAAATGTTTGCTTGCATGAGTGTGTAAGTGAGTAGGTGTGTGTGTCTATGTTGCCGGTGTGCATTGAAGCAGCAACTTAATACTGAAGGATTTACATTATTTTATATTCCTATTCTTATTCTCAAGAAGAAGAAAAATATTGTTAAAAAACTTCTATTTTTTACTAAGTTTTCTTATAATTCTAAATATAGTAATATGTTGTTGTTGTTTAAAACTAAAAATCCCCCGTATTTTGGCTCTGGATAACAATAAAACCACAATTGTAAAACTCATGCTGAGACCAGGATTATTTTCAGCAATACAACGAACAAAAAAAACACACATACATACAAATAAATCCAAACTTATACTTCTTTAAGCAAGTATCCTCTAACACATACATACTCATTTACTATACAGTCATTGAGTAGAGCGTTGAAAATCTGCTTATGTATAAAAAAGAAATAAAGCTTTTTTATTTTTTTGTGGTATTGGTGTTTAGAGTAGAGATGGGCAGAATTTTGCCGGATTCACGTGAATCATGCGCGAGTGTGAGTTGAACCTAATTTTACTTACGCGATTGAGTGTGAGTAGGAAAAAGACTCTTCGTAAGTGTGTGTGAGTCAAACTTTTGCGTGAGTGAGTGTGTGTGAGTAGCGTTTCAGTAAAAAATTTAGTTTTTGCTTTAGTGAATGTTTTCTTTAACTTTTTCGCCGATTTATTATTTTTGGGGTTTTAAAGAACTAAATAAATAGCAAAATTGCTTACTCAGAGCAAATTAAAGTTAAACATTCACAATTTACCTTAATTTTTACATTTCATTTTTTTCCGCTCATTCTTTGTTTCGTGAATTTGCATGATTCCTGCGAATCACATATATGTAAAATCAAAAAATTATCGCGAGTGATTGTGCTTGAGTGAGTGAGTGTAAGTCATAATTCACCCACGTGCCCATCTCTAGTTAAGAAAAATAAAACATTAACTACAAAAATGCATACTAAATATATAGATACAAAGATCTAGGAAACATATTTAGATTTTGTTGAATGTATGTGTGTGTTTTTTATAGGTTCACTCATAGAAATAACTTAGTAGAAAACTTAGTAAAGCCGTTAGTAATTCAGCTTTGCAAGTTTTAAACCAATTTTTTAGTTCAAATTAAGATTTTAGTTAAAAATTTTGTTATTTTGACTTAATGAAATATTCAATTTTTAACAATTTTTTTTTTTTTTTTTTTGCTGAATTTGCTACAGTCTAAAAGTAATTTTTTGATATTAAAAACTAGCAAAGGTCGTTCTAATGCGATGTTTGCATTCCAGTATTTGTGTATTTTTTATATCGTGTCAGTATAAAGTAGACAAGTGAAGTGAATACATCGCACAGTGTTGTGTGCGTGCCCAAAATGAATTTATGACAATGGTAGAAATCAAAATAGTTTTTAATAAAAATACGCTTTAACTAAGAACTAACAGAAAGAATTATGCAAAAATATAAATTTTTGCAGAAGATATCGAGCCTCAAAGTTGAACTTTTAGATCCCTTCCTTTAGCTGTTTTTTTATTTATTATTTTAAATTTTTTTAGATTACGCTTCAGTTCACATATAGCATTCCTATGTACATACAAAAGGAACAAAGGAAATAATAAATACAAAAATAAAAGACAGATACAACTCTGTATTTTATTTTAGTTACAGAGCTGTATCTTAGCTGTATCCTTAAACACCACCCACAAATATGATTGATGCATTAATCTGCTATAGAATCTTCCAAAGAAGAGATTGATACCATAATCTTGGATAAGCTCCTCCTACTTCCTGAGATATGTCCATCCCACGGATAGCTACTTTTACAAAAAACGGCAAAAATAGCACTATTTTGAAATTAATAATTAACCCCTTAAACCCCACCCACAAATATGATTGATGCATTAATCTGCTATAGAATCTTCCAAAGAAGAGATTGATACCATAATCTTGGATAAGCTCCTCCTACTTCCTGAGATATGTCCATCCCACGGGTAGCTACTTTTACAAAAAACCGGCAAAAATAGCCCTATTTTGAAATTAATAATTAACCCCTTAAACCCCACCCACAAATATGATTGATGCATTAATCTGCTATTGAATCTTCCAAAGAAGAGATTGATACCATAATCTTGGATAAGCTCCTCCTACTTCCTGAGATATGTCCATCCCATGGATAGCTACTTTTACAAAAAACGGCAAAAATAGCCCTATTTTGAAAAAAGCCCGTGGAGGAGGCTAGCGTCTCCTCCAAAAACGATACCTTTCACGAATAGATGGCGCTTAGTTTTCATGCAAAGAACTAAAAATGTAACTAAAATTTACTAGATTTTTTAGTTTTTTGCTATTTTTATTTTACTAATATTTGGCAAAAAGATTTCGCTAATTGTACTGCTTTTTCCTGCAACATAATTTTTAACCAATTTTTACTAACTTCTTCTGCTATTTTTACAGACTTATTTGTGTGAGTGTATTTTAAACAAATTGTGTAATTTTTTTGTTATATTTATTTATTTTCCAAAAAAAAAAATAGTGTTAAAACATTCTTCTGTTATTTTATTGTCTCTTTCGAAACGGAAATAAACAAACAAAAACACAATAAACTCTGTATGACAGAACGGAAACCGGAAACACACTCTTTAACGGATAATAGTTTTGTATGTGTATTGGTTTTTTTTATTTTTTGTTTTTCACCTTGTCTATTTATATTGTGCTGGTCAATGATATTTTAAGGATTTGTAAATACACAAATCTACTGCAGCATATTTAAGTTGATTTTTAAAAGAAAACAACAAATAAAGAAAAATAAACAGTTTAAGGAACTTTTAAAGATGATGGATTATTGGTCAAATAGCATATAAATAAACTATTAACATGTTAGTTTAGATTTAAAAAGACAAATAAGAAAAAAAAAAAAATTTTAAAGTTTGTATGAAAAGTTTTTGTTCAGAAAACTTTTTGAAAATATTATTCTTGAAAGAATAATGAAAATTAAATTTATTAAGAGCTTTAGGCAATGGGATTATCAATATCATAATTACACGTTCTCCTGAATGATCATCAGTAGAATTCAATTATTTATTTAGTTTAATTCGACTCATTCGACTTTTTTATTTAAAATTTAAATAAATAAATATTTAAGCTTTAGGAATTTTTCAAATAAATAAATTTTTATTGTGTATTAATATTTTTAATATTTTCCCAAAACCTTCACTTGGCATCATTCGTTTTTAATCTTTATTCGTTCTCATTAATATGTTAGTTTTATATAATTTAAGACTTTCCGGAGGATATCAATAGAAGTTATTTGTTAAAATGTAAATTTACACTATACAATAAAATATTAACTTTTAGACATTATCCAATGATTTTTTGGGCTTAAATAGACTTTAAAGTCACAAATGTGAAATTGATGTCAGAATTTAGGGTTTTCTGTAAGCAATCCCACAATTTCCAGAAATAAATAAAAAAAAATCCCAAAAATGGGATTTTTTACATTTTTTGCTGCTATATCTACATTCAAAGCGGGGATTGGAAGGGACTTATTGAATAAATTACCCAGTGTGGAAAAGCATTTCCATATAAGTGGATATGTAACTAAGTACATATTTGGTAATGGCAAGTACATACAATTGTCATTTTTAATCTACTTACACTGAGAGGATTACCTTCACTTTAGAAATGAATTTCATCATAGCTTTAATGAAAATTGTCACTGGAACTCGCCCATTGAAACTTTTCATAGAATTTATCAAACAGGTTTTAAAGTCGATGTTTATGAAATGTTTGTAGAATTAATGTAAATCTTTATAAAACTAATGAATCATTCCGACAATGAAACGTTTATGGAATTTATGAAACAGTTTCAGAAAGTTTTTTAATATTAAGAAGCTTTTTAAATTAATAAAACTCTTCATAAATGTCTTCAAAAAAAAAATTGGAACTAAGCCTATACACTGAGAATTAATTATGAAACAATTTCATCGAATTTCTTTTCGTAGAGTCAATTAAGAATTTCATTATATCCAAGAAACTTTGTGTAATATTAAGAAATGTTTCTTTAACTTTTTTTCATAAAATTTCATAGTTTCATAAAAAAATGCATTCGAGTTCATAAAGTATCTCCTCGTAAATTTATTGAAAATTTTCTTTGGAGCTATGAAATTATTTCAAAGACTTAATTTTTTAATGTTTTCATGAAATTTCATAATATCATTAATGTTCATACATTTCAAACTTTAGTTTTAAGATTTAATTCTCAAGTGTTCAAAGCCTATTAAATTGTTTCATTAAATCCAAAAACTTAAGTTTGAAAAGTATGAAAATTAATGAATTTACAAAATTTTATGAAAAAATAAAAAAAAAAATTAAGTCTTTGAAACAATTTTATAGTTCTTAAGACAATTTTCATTAAACTAATGAAGAGATAATTTATGAAATCGAATGAAATTTTTTAAGAAACTATGAAATTTTATGAAAAATGTTAATGCAAAATTTCTTAATATCAATAAAATTTCTTGGGTATAATGAAATTTTTCATTGACTCGAAGAACAAAATTCTATGAAATTGTTTCATAATTATCATGATGGTGTATAATTATTTGTATATGTCTAAAATTAAGAAAATTAAAACCGAAGTTTATAGAGGTTTGAAGTACTGCATATGTTTTGAACACACAGCTTTTCAAAATGTTACTTGGGGAAAACAACGATCGAATCCAAAATAGCCCGAATATTAAAAAAAGAAAAATTACGCTTTCACTTAAATTTAATAAGGATTATCATATGTGAATTTAGTCATGATACCATCCACATGTAAAGTATCCTTAAATTAGTAAGTTTTCTACAACAACAACAAGATTAAGGCGAAATTTTACAAAAACAACGTATCGGCGAATGCGTCTCTAAAATCTCTATCAATCGGTACCACATATACTTATGGTTCATTAGGAAAAAGTACTAAACAAATGCAAAAAACGAAAAAGTGCGTAATTTTTGACCCCTATTTTTAAACCATAAACCTTCGATATGGCATATAAAAAAAACCCGTATATCCAAAATTTTGATTATCTACAAAATATCCGAGATTCATTCGAATCAGCGTGTAAACATTGGGATTACCTTGTTCGTTCTTTTCCTTACCTTGTTAGTTCTTTTTTATATTTCGAAACGGTTTTAAAAAGGAAATTCATTAACCTTCAACTTGAAAACTAGCTGTTTCCTTAATGAGTTAAACTTCGATATGTGTAAGATCTTAAACAATTCGTTATTGCCAACTAATATACTCCTTTCCTTAATGTTTCGCATGTATGTGTGTGTTCCAAAGTTTAGTTTACTTTAGTTACGCTGTTATATTTGGTGGGCATTATTTTTACCAACCATCCATTCACTAGAAAGTTTCATCGTGTTACTCGGCTTCGTTTTGAATAAAATATTTGTTAAATATTGTAAATCTTAAAGATTTTAATATTTGTATGTTAAAACTGCATAAAGTATGAGGAATTTAATTAAATCTATTATTGATTCCTTAAACGCCGTGTTGTTTTTACATACAAATGTTTAAGATGGACAATATGAATTTAATAATATTCATAAAACTTTTCATCTTATTTAAAAATATAAAACCGTTTATTTTTGTATTTATAAAATACACTCTAAAAATGCGTTTAAATTCACTACAATAAAGTACGTAAATTTTAGTTTAATACAACGCATAATGACTAAATTTAAACATAAAATGTGTAATTTTCTTTTATACACATTATAAGAAAGGATGGGGTATTACCAGGACCAGTTCCAACAGAAGTTTCTCATGCGACACCAATATGTGCAATCTTAACAATCAGGTAAACTTAGTAATTATAGCAAGTATTTAACTTTCAGGGAATTCGATTTTTAACAATATTTCCAATTGTTACAGCCTGGTGGTTTGTGATATACGCCAACATTCATGTTCTAATAATTTATTTGCCTGAAATCTGTGATCTACCTCTAGAAGTGGCTTAAGACCCAAGGGAAACCTAAAAGTCCAACAATTTTTGTATCAACCAACTTAAATGCTAACTATCCAGATGATGCGACAGATAGTATTCGTTTCCAAAGGAATTGCCACAGCTCGTAAGCTTTTCTTAACTTAAAAGTGCAAAAATCATGTGTTTTTTTTTTTATATGTTTGATGTATGTATAAAATATTTCAGAAAATATTTTCTCAAATAGGTTGTAACGGAATCTGAAAATACTGTTCTTTATTGGTCTCCGAGAAATCGTCTATTGAAGTAACTGAATTTTAAGTTTTATGAGCTTTATTTGATACTATTCAGTTTCTGCATATCGACTAAACAAACGCGCTTTGGCAATTCTGAAGTTAGCGCGTTAAAAACCTTCGCAAAAGTTTGTTACTAAATTTTGTCGGCCTGTGGAATGTTCAAGATACAATATAAATATAACCAATATAAATATAACGTTGAATTTCTTTATAGTAAAATATTGCATTTCTTATATTATGGGTTTTAATTATGCAATCAAAAGTTTTCAATTACAGAAATGCGCATTTAGTTTATATTTTCAAGCATTTTAATATGCAATTTTAGGCATTAAGTATGCAGTTTTAGACATTTTGTGCCTAAATTTACTAATAAAAGTTGGTATATGTAGATACTTTTTATATAAGTTTACACACTTTGTGTGTATAAATATTAGACACAATATGTGTATTATTTTAAATTTACGCACATAGAGTAATTTTACATATAAATAGTGTAAATTTCAACAAAAATCAATTAGAGTGCAGTTTACAAATATCATACCAAAATTTTATAAAGTTTTCATTAATATGTTAAAGCTTTTTCTTATAGTGCAGTTTTGAAAAAAAAACACACATTTTATTTTTACATTATTTTAAAATTTTCACACATAAATCTTACGAAAATCTCTCCCTCCTTTGTCAAGAGACATAATATAATTACTTCAAACATTATACTTGCATACCTTCCAGACTCATTTATATGTTAAGTGTCTTTTTAATAATGACTCATAATGGTTTCAAATGTTACTACTAATACTATAAGTTTTTCTTTTTTTATCTGATAATACATGTGTTGCCACTTTAAACACTATAAATCTTAAGCAGAAGAACATGTAGTTTTATAAAATTCTGACTGGCGCATATAAGCAATAGAGTGGGTCAGAAGTTAAAAAAAAATCCAGAATGTAAAGTGATATGGTACGGAGGAGTTGTTCGTAGGCAAAATAAAGTGTGAAAGATATAAAATTTTAAATCGATGAACTTTTGAAGCATCCAAAATTTTGAAAATTTTTCGAAAACTCGAAACTTTTATTTGCAAATGAATCCAAACCAGTTTTAAAAGTAAGATTTTTTACAATTTGTCTTTCCCATGCTTAGCTTTTTCCCCACTATGTGGAGTTTGGATTTGTTATTTTGGTGCACTCTATTCAACAGTCATGTTATACCTTAAAACATCTGTAACTATAAACTTAGGAGGTGCTAAAGATATACAACATCAGCCTTCTTAATTCTTGTGCAGCCATTATGAGGAAAACACCTTCAATATTAAAAAGTGAATGAATGGTTGGTAAAAATAATGCCCACCAAATATAAAAGCGTAACTAAAGTAGCAAAATAAACTTTGGAACAGACACATACATGTGAACCATTAAGGAAAGGAGTATATTAGTTGGCAATAACGAATTTTTTAAGATCTTACACATACCGAAGTTTAACTCATTAAGGACAAGTTATATATCCTTTGAACGATGTTTAATCAAATTTCTCAGATATACAGGAATACTTCATTAATAAATATTTGTATTTTATGCCTTTAATATTACCAGCCAAAGTTGAAACTTTGAGAGAATATAAATCGGAGACTAATGAAGTTATTTTAAAGTTTTTAATTTCTTCTAATTTTATAAACAAATCATGAATGAAAAATATATGTATTTTTATTTGTTTAAGTTATACGATTTTTGATTTTGGCTCCCCTCGGAAACGAGCATTTTTATTTTTTTCATTGCAACACTCGATAAAAATTGTTTACTACTTTTTTATTTCCGATTGGAGTCAAGATGTTGAATTAATTTAGAGTTTTTTTTAACGCGTGGGAAGCTGTGTAATAATCTTCCAATAGGAGCTTCCCGAATTTGTTTGGGAAGTAGGTTTGGGTAGATTGGGATAGTAGACCAACTATTCTAGACATATTTTTTGTTTATTGCCCCCTAGCGGAGTCATTTATAAATACAAGTTCGATATTTTGAAACGATTAGAATTTTTTAGTTGCCACAAAAAATTAGATATATCCGAGAATGCTCAGAGTTGGCCTATAAGCTGATGTATTTGGATTTAGAATATTCCAACTAGAAGGAAACTACACAGTGGCGAATCCGAAGATTTTAGTGAAACTCGGATATGTTGTTGAGGGCAAAAACGTATTATGCATGTATTTCTTTAGGTGCGTAATCGCACGCTTGGGCG
The DNA here is from genome assembly GCA_021234595.1 of Delia radicum. Taxonomy (NCBI): domain Eukaryota; kingdom Metazoa; phylum Arthropoda; class Insecta; order Diptera; family Anthomyiidae; genus Delia; species Delia radicum. The sequence continues at coordinate 137,775,750 of CM037855.1, read as the reverse complement.
ATAAAAAATGGGTTCAAAAATTACAACATTTATGTATGAAAACACTATAAAATTTAAGAAATTAATTTTTTTGCACACAGTATTAAAGTACAATTACAAAATTTTTCACTAATTTTAACAAAATATTTTACTAATTTTAACAAAATATTTTACTAATTTTAACAAAATATTTTATTAATTTTAACAAAAAATTTTACTAATTTTAACAAAACTATTTTACTAATTTTTTCATATAATTTTTTATATAATTTTTCATATAATTTTTCATATACAGAGCATAAACAATTAAAATTTAATAAAAATTTTTAAATAAACTTTTATTAAAAATAAAAATATATTATTTTTGTCAGAAAATTGGCTAATTTTAGCAAGTCGATTTAAATAAAATTATGTATATAAATAAATTCAGTGTCGGTGTTTTTAAAATATTAATAAAAATTTTTAAAATTAAAAATGGCGTATTCAATATGGCGGAAAAATTTTTCAAAAGTACATCGATTTGGCCCAAAGTTAATTGCGATTAATCTGTAACAACAGTAAATCCGATTTTTTATTTAGATTTTCATAACTCAAAATGGCGGACCATACATACTTTACCGAAAATCCCTTTAAGTATTTAATATTGAGTCAAAAGTATATAAAGATGTCTAAACTGATTGAAATTGAGCATCAATGGAAAAAATAATTAAAAAGTTGAAAAAATAAAAATGACGGACGAAAAAATAAATATGGCGGAAATAATTATTCAAAAGTGCATCGATTTGGCACAAAATTAGTATTCAGTAATCTGTAACAATTGTAAATCCGGTTCTTAAAATTCAAATTAGCGTACCAGATATTTTATCCAAAGTATTGATATTTAGCTAAGAGTATAAAACGACGTCTTAACTGATTGGAATTGAGAATGAATAGAAATTCAGGGTCGTTGATTTCAAAAAAATAAAACAAAAATTAAAAACTGCGAATTCAATAAGGCGACAGTAGATTACAAAATGTGTTCATGGCTGTGGACACGTTAAGTTTAATAATTTTACCACATGTTTGGATTCAAAGATTCTTAAAACCATCGAGTTGAATTTAAATAATAACATTTAACGGTCACTTAACTGCGCCACTTTATCTAAAGGGTCCGCCAAATAATTTTTTTTTTTTAACTCCTGAACCAATTGAACTTTGTATGGCGTCATACCAAGGTCTTTATACAAAATTCGTCTCAATGGTGTCTCCGAAATGTTCAATTGTTGAGAACGACGGTGAATTGATGTTGATGGCGCTTCACGCACATTCTCTGCCACAGCAGCAATATTCTCGGGTGTACGCACTGTTTTTGGCTTTTCACGCTTTGGTTTATCGATGAGGATGCCAGTTTCTTTCATTTTTTTCACAAGATAACGAACATACGGACCATATTCGTTCAGCGGAAGGATAAAACTAATTATCTGTCAAATCAGACATGAGCTAAGTGTTACCATTCACGAAATAATAGTTGAAAAAAAAAAACGTTAGATGGCGGACCCTTTAGTTAGTACGTAAATGACATTTTTTAAAAACTTCAATATATAGTCAAACATATTTTATTCAGGAATTACAAGGACTGCAGAATCTGAATCAGATAAAAATTTCAGTAGCCATATTTAACGCGTCGTTTAGTTTTCTGATTTGCTTAGCGGCCCTTAATATATATTATAAAATTTTAACCAGTTAAGAATTTAAATAAAGATATTGAAAAAATATGTATTTTTGACAAAAAAAAAATAATAATAATGATCTTCGCTATAAATATCCATAAAAGCAAAGTTTTTAAATTTCGCAAAACTTGGGCAAGTTTTTTCGAAATATGAGATCCTAGTCTATATATTTGAATATAAAAATTGTTCATATTATGAGGTGCAAAGTTGTGCAAATCTTCGCAAAAGGTATATAGCTAAAAAAATAAAAAATTGGTTTTTTTTTCTATTGCAAATTTTTACGAAAAAATTTTTTCTTCTGTTTTTTTTTTTTTTTTTTTGTTTTAATTAAAATTGTTCCAATATTACATTTAACTTGACATAAAAAGAAATCGAATCCTTGCAAAATTTTTTTTACAAAAATGTTAAATAGGTACCTTAACTTTGACACAATACAAGTTTAATATAATTTTTATTAAAAATAAAAATTATGTTTTTACGACCTTTAATTGTGCAATGAAAATGAAAATTATTCAAGTTCGAGGCCGTACTCTATATTTCTTTATTAGGATATTGTCCTAGCAAATAATCTGTACAGTTTTTGTTTTCAAATTTATTAATTGACCACTTTCAGGAATGTGTTGATAGATCTATTTCGGGAATTTTCTAGGTTCCCATCATCAGAACACGTTTTGAAAGAAGTGCCAATCCCATGCAAAACATCAAACATTAATATAACCAAGTTTTCCCACTAAATGAGAACTAATATATGAGTTCGAAGTTAAAAATTATCACCAGAACTCAAAAATAAATTGAAAACTTGTTCGTTATGTGCAAGTTCTACCTTTGGTAGATATACAATACACGCTTTTTGTTTTTATTCTCCTTTTTATTTTTACACTTGTTTTGTTTTATTTAAAAACAAATGGGATAACTAGGTTATATGAATGATTGATGTTTGCATGGGATTGTCACTTCTTTCAAAACGTGTGCTGATGATGGGAACCTAGAAAATTCCCGAAATAGATCTATAAACACATGCCTGAAAGTGGTCAATTAATAAATTTGAAAACAAAAACTCTATAGGTTATTTGTTCGGACAATATCCTTATAAAAAAATATATGTAGAGTATGGCCTCGAACTAGAATAATTTTCATTTTCACTTTTACATAATATTTTAATTGATTGTTCAATCAATTTTTCGTCAAGAAAATCTTACTGGAACTGCTTCAATAACTGCCAAACAAGTTGGCATTAATGATTTTGGTCAATAGCAATAAACGACATTTGGCCAAAAAAAATTCTTCTCTGGCCATCGGTACATTATTTGTTACAAACAGTTGCTAAAATTGAAAGCCCTCCCATTCCTTAATGTAGGGCATTTAAAATGAAATATTCTATACAACACAAAGAAGTAAAAGATATCCGAGTTTGTTCAACAAAAAAGCCATAAACAACTAATGTACATCAATCGCACTCTTGATACCTTTTGAAATTTTTGTTGCTTTTGTTAGTATCTACACTCAAAAAAAATCAGTAAAGTCAGCAAAATTTTTGCTGAATTTACAAATTTTTTTTTGCTGATATTAGCAATTTTTCTGCAAGGATCCTCCCAGCAAAAATGTTGCATACTTTACAGACTTTTTTTTGACTGTATATATTAACCACTTATTTTGAAAGTGGTATGAGTCCATTTTTAAAAAAATTATATAAGGACATGGTTCCATAGTATTCAATAGAATATATTCACTACACAAACATTTTGTGTAAAAATTTTAACGATCGCCGAAATGTATTCACTTATTGTTAGTAATTTTTAATAGCACGGATGGATATCCCCCCATTAAACTAGTACCTGCACCGATAATAATCCATGTGTAAAAATACGAAAAAAAATTCAAAATAACAAAAACTTACAAAAATTACGCATGGATTATTATGAGTGTGGCTCTTATAAACGTTGATCCCCAGATACGAAATTTAGCATTTCAGTTACTTTTTTAAAATGCATTTTGTGAACAATTTTAATAACTTACAGATTATGTTCTATGTTAATTTTCCATTTTTTAAGAAAATATACAATAAACCTAAAGAAATAGTACGTTTGTATACAACCAAGCCCAGGATCTCGATTTGTTGGTCAAAAGTTTTTATAGTGGTCAAAGCAGAGTAAAATTTAGCATATTGTATACGAGGGCGGTTCAATAAGTCCGTGACTTTTTGAATGAAACACAGTTTTTTTTAGGAAAAAAAAAATTTATTTTTCAACATAATCTTCTTTTAGCTCAATACATTTAGTCAAACGTTCTCCAATTTGTGTATCCCTTCCAAAAAATAGGATTTTTCGTTTATTGTTTTTCCCTTTTGAAGGTAATCGATGTGGATTATACCGCCTGCATCCCAAAAAACTGTTGTCATCACCTTATTGGCCACGATTACGTTTATGGTCAATTAAGAGCAAACGCGGCACCCATCTTGCAGACAGCTTTTTTAATCCCAACTGATCATTTAAAATCGAAACCACACTGCCATATGAAATGCCTATGGCATCAACAATCTCATGCACTTTTATTCTTCGATCGGCCAACACCATATTTTTTCGACATTATCGGGTGTATTTACCTCAATTGGCCGTCCAGAACGTTCAGCGTCATTTGTACTTGTGCGACCACAACAAAAGTCAGTAAACCACTTTTTTACCATTGAAATCGATTGTGAAGAGTCCCCATAGTATATATTAAGCTTTTCCTTGGTTTGATTGACGATTTTTTTTTCCCAAAAAATAATGTTTAATTAGCACTCGAAATTCATTTTTTTCTATTTTTAAAAAAATCCACGAGGTTGTATGTTTTGAACAGCTGTTAAACGCAAAGTAAATGACGGAACTTGCTCAAAAAGTGACAGTAGTCTATTAACAGGTAGTACTTGATGGGAGCAGTGTTGCATTTCATATAACTACGAGGGAAGTTCGAAAAGTCACGGACTTATTGATCCGTGATCCCTCGTATTTCAGTGTAGCTGATTTAAAAAATAAATAAAAAATTTTAAAATTCATAAAGTCGGAACCAATATTGCGACAAATTTTTCAAAAATACATCGATTTTGGCCAAAATTAGTTGACAGGAATGTATAACTAAAGAAATAGTACGTTTGTATACAACAGTTTTTGAAAAGTTGTTAACATTGAAACGCAAAACCCTTAATATCTCATTTTAAAAACAAGTGGACTCATACCACTTTCAAAATAAGTTGATATGTTGCAACAACATCAGCCACCAGAACAACCGATAAAGAAGCCTAATTCTTGAATATGTGTATATATTTTGCTTTTTGTAGTGTTAGTACAAAAAAGCAAAAGAAGTTTTTATTTATGATGCTATTTTCCACCTTATAAATGTAGAACAATTAAATTTTTGGTTTTGTTCTGTCTGTTTTTTTTTTTTTTCTCTTTATTTTATTAGTTAAACCTCTACAGATTAAGATTTTTCATTCTTGTTTTATTTTTTCTTGGTTTTAATGGTTTCTTAAGTGTTTCAACTGTAAGGTGAGTGTGTGCATGTTACCTTCAAGGGGTAATTACTTTTAAAAGCCAGAAGGTGTTTAGTGATTTCGTTTTTTATGTCTTTGTAATCGTTGTAGTCGTTTTTGTAAATATTTTGTAGTAAATTATGAGCCAAATATCACAACATATTTTAAATAGAACATTAAAATATATAATTAAGATTTTTATCGATATTCAGTTGATAATCCTGTAAAGATTGACCAGTTTGTGTAACCTGAAGTTTGTAATTTTTAATGACAATCGGATCTTACAGGATGTTAGTGATGGCTAAAATGATTATGAAAGGGGCTAAGATGTTAATGACCCGAGTAAAAACAATTGATATGGTAACATCAAATTATATATAAATTATATATGCGATAATATCAAATTTGATCCGAAAAATGAGAACATTTAATTACTGTTAAAATACCTTAAATTGTATCGAATTCGATATAATCGTATCAAATTAGATCGAATTCGATGCAATAAGATACAAAATTGTACTATTTTTTTTTTTTTTTTTTCTAAAGAGAAGCAACACTCAGGAAATTCTTCCTATTTATTAATGTGTTGCTTTCTTTGGAAATTGGATAGTGGAGAGATGAAAGGCGGGGAAAGATGACGGGCTTCAAACTTGCAACACTGTAATTGCGCGAGATGATAAGTTTAAGAACAGTTGTTGCTCGCCACCTGATGGAGAGTTGGCGAACTTATTGAAGCTTTTTGGTTCATGGCCCTGATTCATTATATTACTTCTGCAATACATATGAGGGATAGAATTCAAGTTCATAGTTCATTTCGTTTATTTTAATTTATTGAACTAGGTTGTTCTTTTAGTTCATATGTATGTTTGACAATTTTTTTTCAATTATTTATATTGTGTGTTGCTCAATTGTTTGTTTAACAAATCTGCACAGTATAAGCGAAATTGAACTAGTTCATTTGGAATTTTCTCTCATATTATACAGATTTGTTAAACAAACCTAGACCAATACAACAATATAAATAATTGAAAAAAAATTTCAAACAAACTTATAAGCTAAAAGAACGAACTGGTTCATAAATGCAAATGAACGAAATTAACTATGAACTAGAATGCCCAACTTTATATCGAATTAGATATAATTTAATATGTTTGGGTATTTTAATAATTTAATATTTTTGGATAAGAGTTGATAAAAAAAAGTTTCTAGTTTTTCTCAACAATCGTATCAAATTATATATAACCTCATAAAATTTTAAAAACGATTATGTGTAATTTGAAACGACTATTTTTAAGTATACGTTGTTTGTGTGCTAACTACAGATGTCACCAATATTAGAATTCCGAATCTTTGCCGAATAGTTCTGACGTTAATTTTCATCTAAAATTGATATAAAAGTACACTGTACTTTAGATATAGATGAAATTAAACTGAACCGTAATACTTTTTATGTTGAAAAAAAAGAGAAAGTTTTATGAAAAATTAGATTTTTCTAGCTGCTTTTTTACGATTTTTTTCACTTAAAATGAATTTTTTATTTATACATGTTATTTAATCTATTAACTTTAAACATTGCTTTAAGTGCAGCTGTTCTAAGTTCTTACTTGTGCTTTTTTACAATATTTGTTTGCTTTAAATACATTGAAGTTTAATGTTTTTTGTCTTTTCTGATAATTATGTTTAAAATAATTCGATTTTTTTTTTTGTTAATTACTTTCATTTATTTTTATATATAATTATATATAAAAGTAACAGAATTAGTTGTATTTTATTGTATCATAATTTATACCTATATATAATTAAAGTATATATAATATTTACCTATATCAACTTTATGTAACATAAGATATAATGATATATGATGACATATAGCTTTATATTAGAAATTTTCGTAAAAATTAGTATGAGATCTAAATATATATCGTGATATATGGCCACATATATATCGTTATATATGGCCACATATATATCGTTATATATGGCCACATATATAACTATATATAATTACATCAAGCTATATATAAATATATATAAACTTTTTCGTCGGATAATTCGATTCGAAAAAGAATTCGATACGAACAAAATTTTCACAAAGAAAATAAAGTAACAGATAGTATATACTTGTTAATATTTAAAAATGTTTAAAACGTGTAGACAATGATCTAGTAAATGCAAAAAGTAAAAAAAGTTGAACTTTTATGTACGGGTATTTTTTTTTTTTTTTAAAGAGAAGCAACACTCAGGAAATTCTTCCTATTAATTAATGTGTGGCTTTCTTTGGAAAGGGGATAGTGGAGAGATGAAAGGTGGTGAAAGATGAAGGGCTTCAAATATGGCAACACTGTAATTGCGTGAGATGATAAGTCTTAGAACAGTTGTTGGTCGTCACCTGATGTAGACTTGGCGAATTTATTGAAGCTTTTTGTTTTCATAGCCCTGATTCATTATTTTACTTCGGTGGGGTAAAGTGCTATGGGAACACCGAAGGTGGGCGCAGCGATACATATAAGTGATAGAAAACTCATACATATAATTTTTTTAAATTGATGTTGTCGTCACCGGGAATCGAACCCGGGACCATCTGTGTAACAGTCCAACGCGCTAACCATTACACCACAACGCTAGATGTACAATTTTTCGTTTTACGGTTAAACAAAATTTCGAAATTTTTTGCTCGAGTACATTCTATTAATTTAGAAAACCATCAAGGGAGGCATTCCGACTCGGACGAGCTCTTTAGCGATAAATTTTAAATTTTGTTCTTGAAATTTTTTTTCTTAAGATTTTTAAGTTCTAAATTTGTCTTTTTCAGACAGTCTTCTGTTGAAATGGTTTATTGTGAAATTGTTTTATGTTTTCTTTTAAAATGTGTAATATTTTTACATTTTGTTTAGATTTGCTATTTTTTTTTTTCCAATAGTTTTTGTCACAAACACACTAGATGTTGACATTTTGGTCTTGTATATGAAGGAGTTAATAAAAAATTTTTTTTGTAACATTTTGGTTAAAGATTATTATTTTTTCTGACTCGGATTTCGGAAATTTTTTTTAAATTTTTACTTTTAGATTAAACTATTCCGTTGAATAAAATTAAAAAATATTAATTAGCGTAACAAAAAAATGTTGTTTTTTGTAAAGCAAAACTAAAAAAAAAACTTTTAATTAGCATCGCCATAATTTAGAGAAATACCTACACTAAAAGATCTTTGAGACCTTTGCTACTATAGTAAGCCTTTACAAAATAAGTCCCACAAATACCCAGCAAAAAAAAAAGTAGCCATTCAAACCAAACTACTACACTCATAGAAATAAACCTGTAAGAATATCAAGAAAAAAAACTATTAAAAACTACTAACGTTGCAGAAAAAATTGCTAAAATTAGAAGAAATATTTTTTGCAAAATGCTAGCAAAGAAAAAATAGCAAAAATAAACCTGTTGAATCTACAAAATTTTAGTAATATTCGAGTTGAATTTTAACTAAATAGATAATATGTTCAAAATTTCACATTATTTAGTGATTTTTTTTTGTCTACTCATATTAGGCAAATTTTTTGCTGGATTTAGCAGATTCAGTTGTTGCTTTAAATTAACTAAAATTTAGCTCATATTTTTGCTATTATTATATTTACTAAAAATATGAAGAAAAAAATTTAGTAGTATTGCAAAAATTTCAACAATTTTTTCTTTATATAAACCACGATTTGGAAAATAGGATGGTACACTTTAGGAAAACGCATCCAAAAGTGACTTTCTGTTGCAATCATTTAGTTTAAAATTGGTTTTATTATACACTCATAAAAATAAACCAGCAAAATAGCAGAAAAAGCTACTAAAAACTAGTAAAAATACTACTTTGCAGAAAATCTTGCAAAAATTAACCAATTTCCGTGTTAAATGTTAGTGAGAAAAAAATAGCAAAAAAAATAAAACTAATAAATAAACAAAATTTTAGTTATATTTGAGATTAATTTTCGTTAATTGAATATAGCAATTTACTATGCTTAAACCAATAAAAACGTTTGCTAACTATTTGTAGACAAAAAACAAAAACTGTTATATGGGCAAATCTACGGAACCGTACGATTCCATGTCACTCAGGATTTTAAAACATTTTAAGAACAATATAAAATATTTTTGATGGTATCAGCATTTTTGAGGCAACGAATTTAACCATGCTTACATCCTAAATTTTATTGTTTATACTTTTAATGTAATCTACTCAATTAAAAACTACCCTAATTAGGGTTAATTTGCTTGTGACTGTTTAAAGTGTTTTAACTCTTTTGGGAAAAGTGTTTTAACTCTCTAACAGTACAAAAGGCAATCACCTAAACCCTTTGATGGAGGATAATCCTGATGTTGAAAAATCTCCTACATATTAAAAAAAATACACTCATAAAAATAAACTTGTAAAAAAAGCTAAAAAAAATAAAAAAAACTCTTAAAAATTAGTTCAAAATGGGCTTGCAGAAAAAACTGCAATTTGCTATTCTTATTTTTTTTTTATAATATAAGAATAGCAAAAAAAATCTGTTAAATTTACAAATATTTAGTTATATTTGAGCTAAATTATAGTTAATTGAAAGTAACAAAATAATCTGCTAAATTTAGTAAAAACATTTACTTAATATTATAATATTTATAAAACAAAAAAAATCATTAAAAAAGGGATATTTTTAATGATTTTTTTGGTTTTTTTATGCGAATAAATATGAAATCAGCAATTTACAATTTTTATGAAAAATTTCTGTTGATTTTAGCATTTGCATTCTACTAAATTTGAGGTAAATATAGCAAAATTTTTGATTAATATTACAGTTTTTGTTTGCTATTTGGAGTCTACAAATTTTTAGTAAAAGTTTTTGCTATTTTACAAAGTAAAATGCTACTTTCTATTAACTAAAATTCATATCGATTAGAACTAAAGATTTGTAAACTTAACAGATTTAGTTTTGCTGTTCTTATTATTTTAATATTTAGCAAAATAAGTTTTTTTCTGTAAGATCATTTTTAACTAATTTTTAGTAGTTCTTTTATGCTACAATGTCACTACTTATATTATTGTGTGTGAGTGCTAAATGGATCGCATTATTATTTTGGAATCCAGAGCCATTTATGGTTAAATTTTGTAGCTTTTCATACATTTTTGGAGTTTAAAGTGATTTCAAAACGAAAAGGATACTCCGCTCCTTGCACCAATTACACAGAACAATAGAAATCGAATCTCCATCTAGGAGCTAGATTTCAACATTTAATTCTTTAAAATGTGGATGTGCCATTCAATTAAAAGTTGGATTTTTAGAGCAGTGTCGAGCTAAAAGTGATGTAAAGGAAAAAAATAAAATACGATCTATTTAGCATTTTCACATACTGATTTTTACGATTGTGGTGTAATGGTTAGCGCGTTGGACTTTTACACAGAAGGTCCCGGGTTCGATCCCCGGTGCCGGCAACATCAAAATAATATGTATGAGTTTTTTCTATCTCTCATACGTATCGCAATGTCCACCTTCGGTGTTCCCATAGCACTTAACCCCACCGAAGTAAAATAATGAATCAGGGCTATGAACCAAAAAGCTTCAATAAAGTTCGCCAACTCTCCATCAGGTGGCGAGCAACAACTGTTCTAAGTCTTATCATCTCGCGCAATTACAGTGTTGCCATGTCTGAAGCCCTTCATCTTTCCCCACCTTTCATCTCTATACTATCCCTTTCCAAAGAAAGCAACACACTAAATATAGGAAGTATTTCCTGAGTGTTGCCTCTCTTTTTAAAAAAAAATAAAAAAAAATCAATATATATTGAACCCCATAATTCTTGAAGCTGGGGGTGTGCCTTCAATTTGAAGTTAGTCGTTTGCCGATTTTTGAAGAAATAAATGCTGTAGGAAATACAAAGATCATCCGATCCATTTAGCGATTTCACATAATAATAATGATATTATTTACCGTTCAAGGCCTAATTCCTTAAGCCGCAGTTGTGCTACTCAAATTTTTTTACTTTTTATCTATTTTTGAGAACAAATTGATATATATACAAAATATATTATCAGATCGGGTTAATATTTACATATAAAAATAGTTATGTTAATATCTATCATTAAAATAAGACTTGACCCGTAATTCTTTAAGCCGAGCATGTGTTATATTATTTGATATTATTTTTATTAAAAATAAAAATTATGTTTTTTCGACCTTAAATTGTGCAATGAAAATGAAAATTATTCAAGTTCGAGGCCATACTCTATATTTCTTTATTAGGATATTGTCCTAGCAAATAATCTATAGTTTTTGTTTTTAAATTTATAAATTGACCACTTTCAGGAATGTGTTGATAGATCTATTTCGGGAATTTTCTAGGTTCCCATCATCAGAACACGTTTTGAAAGAAGTAACAATCCGATGCAAACATCAAACATTCATTTAACCTAGTTGCCCCACTAAATGAGAACTAATATATGAGCACAAAGTTAAAGATTATCACCAATGATCAAAAATAAATTGAAAACTTGTTCATTATGTGCAAACTCTACCTTTAGTAGATATACAATACAAACTTTTTGTTTTTATTCTGCTTTTTGTTTCAACATTTGTTTTGTTTTATTTAAAAACAAGATGTAAAGGGGAAGTAAACTAAGACCGTACTTTGTCTTTTTTACAAGTTTAATATAATTTTTATTAAAAACAAAAATTAAGTTTTTTCGACCTTTAATTGTGCAATGAAAATGAAAATTTTAAGTTAAATTTTAATTAACTTTGACGTCAATTTGCGCAAAAAACCAATGTGTTGGAAAAAATTTGGAAGCCAAATTCAGACTTAGCACGGAAAGCTTGCAAGAAAATGTCTACTCGCATCCCCGAAAATCCCAATAATTTTATAAGCGAAAATTTTTGTGGTTTTTTTGTTTATAACTTTTTCAGCACCTAAAAAAATTGATTTACACGGACACATAATTTTTAAAACTTAAAATCGTACGGTTGAGTGGATTTTCCCATATCTACAAAATTTTAGTTATTTTTAACATTAATTTAGTTGAATGGAAATTGTAAAAAATAAACACAAACATTTGCTAGAATATAGTAATTAGCTTATTTCAGAAGGGTCAATATCTTTAATATCTTTTTTTTTCATTTTACAGATTTTTGATTGGTTTCTCAAAAAAATAACAGGATGATAAACCAGAAACTGTATGACGTTATTCTCTAACGTCGTTTGACTACAACATTTTTTTTTAATTTTCTACAAACTGTTAGTATCTCTTTTTGCTGGGAAATCAACACATGTGTGTTTTATATTTAGCTTTTATAAAATTTGATTGTCTTTTTATTCGCCTTTTTACGGTTTGAAGTAGTTAAAAAAACAGCACAAACTCATTCTACAAATATAAAAGGATAAAAGCAAACAAATCACTGTATGTCCTTTACTAACTTACAGTTGTAAAAACTACAAAAAATCAACTGATAATGAAAAATGCTACCGCAGACAAATAAATAGTCAAAGAACGAAAAAAAAACTGAAAGGAATTCAAAAACAAACCCACAACTACCACCACCAGGAAAAGGCAAACAAGGATTTAATAAATGTATACAAGTCCTTACACATATGACGAGATATATGTATGTAAACGCTAATAACAAGGATATGCAAAAAATCAACATAAGAATCAACGAAAAGTGAAAAAAATTGTTTATTTAACTCCAGCAGTACTTTGTATTAAATACTCACACCAGTAAAATAAAAAAATATATAAAATAATAATAATATATAAAATATGACGAGATATATGTATGTAAACGCTAATAACAAGGATATGCAAAAAATCAACATAAGAATCAACGAAAAGTGAAAAAAATTGTTTATTTAACTCCAGCAGTACTTTGTATTAAATACTCACACCAGTAAAATAAAAAAATATATAAAATTGTTGCTTTTAAGTTAAAGAAGCATAGAACAAAAAATTTTAAAGCAACATTTTTGAACATAAAATACACAATAGAAATATAATTGAGACGACAGGGCGACGAAAAAGCTTTAAAAAATAATTTCTGAAATTTGACACAAAATTGTATTTGGCCTTAACATATTAAAATCAAGTAATAAAAATGTTAAATTAAATATAAAGGAATTCAAAAATAAACCGACAAGGAAACTACAAAGTGATGAATTTGCACATTTCCATGAAACTTGGATGTGTTTAGGAGAAAAAATTTGAAGGCACGATTTTTGTTTGTGAGTAATCTCAAGTCAAGGGGTTAAAAAGTGGGGTCAAATCTTAACCAATTTGAAATTGTTTAACATAATACTTATAAAAATTAATTAACTATAGGCCAATTGACTATTAATATTTGCACTACCGACTTTTTGTTTGTGGATATATTTATATTTTTACCTCAGATTCTTGTTAGGGACTTCAAATTAGAAAGACAAATATAATCCAATTTCCTCTTACCAACCGAAAATCGAATTTTTGAAACTTCTTAGCCAGTTGTTACTACTAAAATATTCAAATAACCAAAAAGCTTCGCTAAGTTTTGTTTTGACCATTAATTTCGTGATTAAATAAAGCCAAATTTCGTGATTCTAGCTCTGTTAGTTTAGGAGATACACCGAACGTCCATTTTTCGGAGATAAAGGCTGATAAAAAGCGTAGGACTTTATTAACAAATATCTCGACTATGTATATTACCCTGAAGAACAGCTTATGCATATGATGATTTTTTGTTTCAATGACCAAGATCCTAATGAACATATTTAAATAAAAATATTATTTTTTATTGTATCATCATATTTTAGATATTTTTTCCAAAATGTGTACACTGTAGAGTACAAGGGTAGTGAAAGGGTTAACTGAAAGGCTGAGAATAAAATAAAAGTTGAACCGTAATTATTAGTTTTAAGAAATATCACATAAAACTTATAACTATTGTGTCCTTGCAAAATATAAAAAGTCAACAAAATTTAAAAAATCACAAAAAAAAAATAAAATGAAAAATCGTCAAAAATGGAAAATATTTGATAAAAATCACGAATTTTAACACAACTGAAATTTAAAACAACTGCTAAACTAAAAAAAGAAGGTACATAAATTTTAAAAAATTTAAAAATTAAAAAAAAACAAACGCCAAAACTGGAAAAAAATATTCGTTAAAGTTTAAAAAAATCGCCTAAATAATATTTGAAACACTAAAGCTTATATGAAAAACCACTTTAAAAAGTACTTGTAATATAACAATTATAAAAAATAATTTTCATACAAATTTTTTTTTTTTTTATTAATTATAATTACAAATTATATACTATTACCCTAACCGAGCACTAGCTTATATGGCCTTCGGCGCGTTGTAGCGAAAACAGACCAGTGCCTCTGGTGGGAATCGAACCCACGACCCCCGCACTGATAAGCCAGCACGCTACCAACTAGCCTACCGGGGCGCACGAATCATACAAAATTTAATTTGTAAACTTATAAGATTTACAAATTCTTATAGGCACTTAAACACCTCCAAAACATTTTTCGTTGTAAAAATTTTTTTTATTGTCGGCCATTTTTTTTAATTTTGAAAGATTTTGTTTTTTAAATTTTGGTATTTTTTGAAATTTTTTATATTTTGGGAATTTTTTATAATTTTAGCATTTTTTTTTTTTTTAATTTTGGCAAATATTGCTTTTGCAAAATGGGTGCAAAATGGGTCAAATACATTTTTAAGAAGTTTGAAAATTGTGTTGCTTTTTTGAAATTTTTTTATGACTTAAAATATCCCGGGCTTTCCGGTTACAGGGTTATTTTTAAAGAAGATCTTTTTTCGATTTTCGAAATCGTTCGGGTTTGAGACGACTTTTCCCAAAGACCTTCGATACTATTTATTTTTAAAATTTCAAATAAGTGACAGCCCTGGGTCCACAACATAGGCAATATGGGTATGAAAATGTTTGTTAACTCGAGAATTTTAATACTGTGTACAAATCTAATCTATAAATCTATATTTCATAAATTGAAAACATGTTTTCAAAGAAAAATTGCTTAATTTTTGATAGTATTTTAACTAGATTCATATTTACTTTAACAAGGCTCACAATTAATTCTAAAATTTTCGTGAAAAGAGATGATGTTAATTTAAATCGAGTTAACTATACTTTTTATTTTCCCAGTGAATATTTATGAATTGATTCATTTAGACTTTGATATATTTTTTTAAAATTATGTTGCGTGAGTGGGGAAAGACAGAATAAAGTCTTGTTTTTTCATCTGGTCGTCTCAATTGTAATTTAACAAAATATAAAAATATATAAAAATATATAGACAAAATATAAAAATATATAAAAAGAACCGAAAAATCATAAATTAATCCTATTTAAGCGGATGAGTAGCTTATTTTTGAAGCAGTTATTTATATAGAACCCTATACTGTTGTCCTATTCTGCCTCCCTTTTTCCTCCTTCTCCTCCTCCGCGACCATACAAACACAAAACATACCGGGCTAAATCAAAGTGAAACTGGTAACAAATTTTCAAAATAAACCAAAAATATATAATTTTGTTGTAAGGTTTTCTTTTATTTGTTTGGTACAAAATAAATAAAAATTTTCATTTCATTATTTGTGTAAAAAAATATTATGAAATGAAAAGACCAACATGGTTTTAGTGTCTGGGGATTTGGCCAGCTCAACACACACAAAAAGAGCTAAATGAAAGGAAAAAAATGAATGGCTAAGGTCAGCGTTGATGTTATTTTTATATTCCTTATTATATAAATGTGACTCTCTAAGATGGTATTATTTTAAGTAGGAAATACAATACTACTACAACAAAAATAACTAAAAAAAAAAGAAAAGCTTTAATTTTTTTGCTTTCATAAAAAAGTATAAATAATTTCTATGGATTAAATTTAATTAGCCGCCGAAGGCAGTTTGTATGAATAGGAAGTAGAATATTATATTCTCCAGGGAAATGACACTAAACTAAAAATCTTAATATATCAAATTTTATATCACAGAAAAAATTAAACTTTGTCGCCAAAAATGTGATGAGTTTGCTACGATTAACAAAGATATATTTTCCTCTTGAGTTTGTAATAAAATTGTCTTTATATTTAGAAATTTTACAATTTCAAATCTATAATCTTAATTACTAATAATAAGCCACATTTTTGGCGCCCAATCTCAAGTCACCAGTTTTTTGGAAACCATAAAAAAAGTTTAAATGTTATTACAAAATAGAAATATTTTAAATAAAATAATAATCAAATCGATAAATAATTAACATATTTGTAAGTACAATGAAAAATTTAATTATTATCCAATCCAATTAAGCCTTTTAACAAATATCAAAGAAATTGATCTATCGGATTTTCAAGTTTTTAAAAATATTGGCGTTTTTAGAAAATTTTTCAAAATTGTAATATGGCAACACTTGCAAATCCATTTTGATTTTTTGTTTTATTAGTTGGAAGAAAATAGCAAATTTAAAATAGCAAACATGAATTAAAAATTGTCCAATAACTCAATTAAAAATGTTATTTAAAGACTTTAATTGAAATGTTCCCAAATTTTTAATTAATACAACTAAATATTTATTTAATTGATTTTTTTTTTAATATCTAATTAATTTGTTTTTAATATTTTACTAAAAAATCAATTAAACATTTAAAAGAAATCAAATTATTTTCAATTTATAACGAGCTTTCTACCTCCGTATATTTACAAAAATAAAGCAAATCAAATATATTAGCTAGGTTGATACTAGTATTTCGAACTGCCTAAAGATCTCATCAGAACCCGAAGTTTTGGAAAAGCTAGAGCCTCCATAATAGGCAGAACTTTAACAAAAAACCTATTAATCATCAATTTTGCTCCATTCTTGTCTTCTTAGTAATCAAGCACGTGGTCTTTCCTAACAAGCATCATGGTCTTTTCCTAACAAGCATCATGATTTTAAGCATAAAATTTTAATTTAAACAAATTATTATTCTGCGTGTCTTAAAACATTTTTAAATTTCGAAACTATACAGTTTTTAATAAGATTTTATTCCATTATTCGCTGTTATTTTTGGAAATAAAATTTCAATTAAACTTTTGTTTGATTTTAAACTCACTTTGACACAGTTTTCCCTTTTCGACCTAGTACTTTGAAACGGGTATATTTTTTTACTGGAAAAAGAAAAAACTTTAAAAATATTCAAGATATTGAAAATTGTGATCAATTTTTTTTAGAGTTGTCAAATAATTATTTGAAAAAATAAAGTGTTGATTTTTTTTTTTGATGGAACTTTTTTTAAAAATGAGTGACAAATTTAAAAAGCCTAATCTTTTATATTTTTTATTTTTATGTTGATGAAAATATATGAAAATGTATTTCTTTGCTAGAAATCAGTTCATCGATTTATAAATAAACTTTTTGAAAAATTACACAAAGTCTAAAATATTCCAAAATTTATTCCGTTTTCACTTAAAACATAAATAAATTATGGCTTTTATTAAAATACTACTTAACTTGTAAAAATTATATTGTCACGGTTGTCAAATGACAATTTTAAAAAATTGTCAAAACCCACGATCTTTTTCCATAAAATAGTAAATTATATATTTTTGATTAAAGATTTGTTCACAAAAT
The DNA here is from genome assembly GCA_021234595.1 of Delia radicum. NCBI lineage: Eukaryota > Metazoa > Arthropoda > Insecta > Diptera > Anthomyiidae > Delia > Delia radicum. The sequence goes on along the minus strand of CM037855.1, from coordinate 137,757,944 downwards.
TATAAAAAAATTTATTTTTTAAACATCTTAAACCCTCTAGGATGTATATGCTGTCAAAGTTTCAACTTTGCTAATATTTCCAGTAGAGGGCGCTTTAAAGCAAAAAAAAAATTCTATATATCTAGAAAGTTTAGTTGAAAAATGTCCAGCGGATCTATGACGTGCCATTAATGAGTTAATAATATCTATGAAATGTTAAGTGAAAATGAATTTGGTGCGCACAAAATTTACAGTTTTTGTAACCCGAAATTGAAAATTGCGAAAAAAAAATGTTAACAAAAAAAATTTACAAAATTTAAAAAATAACCGTCACGATTGAAAAATAAATGAAGAAAATCGCCAAAAATTAAATAAAGGTCTAAAATTGAAAAAAAGTAACCAAAAATTAAAAAAAAAAAATTCTAAAATACACAATAATTATACAATTCACCAAAAAAATCAACAACATAAAAAAAAACACCAAATTAAAAAAAAAATCGCCAATATTTAAGAAAAATCGTTAAAATTTAAAACATCGTCAAAATTTAAAAAAAAAAAATGGAAAAAATTAAAAAGGTTTTCTAGATACCAACGTTTTAAATTTTATTTAGGTGATTTTTTTTTTTTTCAATTTAAGCGACTTTTTCAATATTGTCGTTTTGTAATTTTGACAATTTTTTTCAATTTTTAAATTTTTTTAATTTTGAAAAAAATATGGATTTTTTAACATTTATTTTTTTGATTTTGGCGCTGTTTTAAGTTTCTGTCTTTTTAAATGGCGATTTTTTTTCTATTTTTGGTTTTTTTTTAGTTTTTTCGATATTTTTTGATTTAATTAAATTTGGCAATTTTTTTACACATTGGCAGTGTTTTTTAACTATTAGAGTTTTATTAAATTTTGCCGTTTTTTTTAAATATTGTGATTTTTTTTTTTTCAAATAATACTTTTTTATTTTTTGGGGATTTTTTGCAATATTAGCCTTTTTTTAATATTGACGATTTTTCCAAATTTGTTCTGCGATTTTTTTTTCCAATTTTGGCTTTTTGCAATTTTGGTGATTGTTCAATTGGGAAAATTTTTAAATTTTTGGGGATTTTTTTTCAATTATAGTGATTTTTATAAATTTTGGAATGTGTATTTGTTAATTCTGGTATTTTTTTTTTGCCAATTTTTGAGGATTTTTTGCAACTTTAATTAAAGTTTTCATAGTTCAATCTAATAAAAATTTGTTTGGAACTAAAAAAAATATACAATTAAATTTTTAACAGATATGATTATAATCTTAATTGAAACTAAATTATTCAAAAATTTACAAATTAGTTTTTTTTTTTAATTTAATTTAATAAATTTAATTGTATTAACAAATATTTTAATTGAAACTTGATTTTAATTTTTTTTTTTTTGGAAATACAATTAAATTCTTAATTTCATGGAATAAAATTCGCAGACTGAAAATATTATAAATCTTTAAACACTTGTCTATGTTGAAATAAGTTCATTGTAGTTCGCCACTTAAAATTAGTTGTATGGCTTAATTAAAGTGCCAATTTAATTTCAAACTAAATTTTAATTATTCATAAGACGTTTTTCCTTAATTTGTAAAGATAACAACAAATCCTCAATTACTTCTTTGTTTTTTCTTTACATTCCTAAACAAAAAACTATGGCAACAATATAATAAACTCTTATCCATAGACAATGACACAAAACATATAAATCCCATTATAAGTTGCATGTAAAAAGATCATTGTTCATTTAACAAAACCAGCAGCCAAATTACGCACAACAACGTTTAAACAACAAAACACACCAAGATACACCACAAGCAGAGGTTTAAAACGATAAATGATTTTGTTTTTTGTTTTGCCGATTTCTTTAATGACTTTTTATATTTTAGTGGTTTTTCTAATTTTTAAAGTTTTCTTTTAACTTTCGCTTTCGGTACAGGTTCTATACAATTTCAACCCTTTTTAAGCTTTTTTGTTGAAGTTTTTCGCTTTTAGAGTTTTTCCGAATTCTAGAGATTTTTTTGATTGTTTTTCCAATATTAACACGTTTTATAAATTTCGCAATTTTTTTCAATATAGCCACTAGCACATGTTCAATTCAAAATATGTTTTCTCTTTTTTGTGATTTTTAAATATATTTAATATTTAAATACAAATTTGTCATTCCGATTGTAGCTCATTGAAACAAAAATATGGGTCTCCCTGAGAAAAACAGGAATCAGTTTTATCAATTTTTGTTCAACAATTTTATTAATATTAAAGAAACATTTCAAGAATTATAATAAACTTTATTTTACACAAAAATAATAATTAGTAATACAAAATATCGTTCATATATTCAGTGAAACATTTCATAAATATAATGAAATTGAGTATGTTTTTTATAAAATGTATCATAAATAATATGAAACGTTACATTATACGAAAATCTATAAAACATTTTAAAAATATGGTGAAGTTTTTCTTTTAAGTGTACCCAACAAATTATATATTCAGCATGAAAAGCGAAGCCGATATACTCCGACATAATAGAATTGGGGTTGATAATTTTTGATCAAATGGTTTTTCCATCTTATAACTTGCTATTGAAAATGAGCAAAGTCAGTTGACGGGTTAAAATGTTTAAAATTTAGAACAAATTAGCAAGTAAAAATTACTTTTATACAATCATATAAGTTTTTATACAATTATATCCCTTTGAGTATGACCACGTATATTTTTATATGATTGCATAAAAATATATTTAGTTATATAAAATTATATAAGACAGATCCACCATTTAAAACAACTATATATTAAACAGATGTGTCACGAATAGTGTCTTCGGCACGTAACCGAATACCGAATATTTGCCGAATAGCTCTTTAATACATTTTCATATAAATTTCATACAAATCTCTTATAAAAGTTCACTGTACTTTAGATATAGACGAAATTTAATAGAACAGGGATGGCAGGCAATACCACTTAACCCTTTCAACTGACAATCGTTATCCCTAAAATGCCGTTACCGAAATAATTAAAATGCCGTTATCAGTAAAATACCTTTACCGATATAAATAATTAAAATGCCGTTATCAGTGAAATACCGTTACCGAAATAATTGAAATATTGTTATCCTTAAAATACCGTTAACGAAATAATCCGACAAAATCTGAAAAAATAATCGCTGAAAAATATATATATAATATAAAGGGTCCGCCATCTAACTTTTTTTTTCAACTAGTGCTTATTTCGTGAATGGTAACACTTAGCTCATGTCTGATTTGACAGATACTTAGTTTTATCCTTCCGCTGAACGAATATGGTTGTGTATACGCTTGAACAACGCTGGGAAATATTGCGACATTACTTTGAAAATCATGGTAATGTTGCAGAATGTGTGCGAAAATGAGCAAGGAGTGGCCGTTACAGTCAATGGCGATCGTTATCGGGCCATGTTGAACGAATTGAAGAGGAGGATATTGGCAACATTTGGTTTCAACAGGACGGCGCTACGTGCCACACAGCCGAAGCTACACTCGATGTTTTGCGCCCTGTTTTTGAAGACCGCATTATCAGCCGCAGATCTGATGTCGTTTGGCCACCTCGGAGCTGCGATTTGACACCGTTGGACTATTATTTGTGGGGTGCCGTCAAAGATAAGTGTTACGCCAACAAGCCAGAGACAATTGACGCTTTAAAGGACAATATTCGTGAAGCCATTGGTGAAATACAGCTGTACACAATCGATAATGTGCTTAAAAATTGGACCGATCGTGTAGGCTACTGCATGGCCAGCCGAGGTAGCCATTTGAATGAAATTATTTTCCATTATTAACCGGAAGGATTGTACTTTCAAATAAAAAAAGAAATATGAGAAAATATTCACTCGTTTTTTTTTATAGTATTTTCAAAAAAAAAGTTATTTGGCAGACCCTTTATATATATATGGCATGATGGGGATGAAATTACCGATCCCTTTTATCCCTAAAATAATGTTACCGAAATAAATGAAAATAGCGTTACCACTAAAATACCGAAACCGAAATAAGTAAAATACCGTTAATGCTAAAAACCCGTTACCAAAATAACTGAAATATCGTTACCCCTAAAATACCATTATTGAAATAAACGAAAATAGCGTTACACTTACCGAAACCCGCATCGAATCGGTTAAAATCCATGATAATAAAATATTTTTAGGTTAAAAAATCATCTCAAACCAATAAAAATAACCATGTTTGACGTTTTAAAGAAAAATATTGTTTAAAAAACTTGATTTTCTCATTTTTTAAGAAAAAAATACCGGGTTTTAAGCTATTTTATTTTAGCCGAATAGTTTTGCCTAAACAGTGCAACTAATGGCTATTCGGCACAATAGAAAAAACATGCCAAATATACCGAATAGTAACCAAATATTCGTGACATCTCTATTTTTAAAAGATCCGAAAAATGGTGGATCTGGCTAATATAATTTTATATAACTAAATATATTTTGATACAGTCATATAAAAATATATATTGTTTTACACATGGTAATACTCAAGGAGATATAATTGTATAAAATCATAAATTATTATATAAAAAAAATTTTAATCGGGTTACACCAATTTTATAAAAATGCCTTAGAATCTCAATTTACCATTTAAAACAACTCTGAAAAATATACAGTAGTCCCCGCTTAAATGCGCAATACAAAATGCAGTATTTTCTGTGACTTTAAGCTGCGCCTTGTGCAGTAACGCATTTAGGAAAAAACCAAAAAAAACGAATTTAAGTAAATTTTTTTCATTAAGTAAATGTTTTTTATTTTACACTTTTTGCTTAACAAAATTGATTTCCTTGATTTAAAGGAAATTTTTGCTTCATTTTGTTAGTTTTAACTAAAATAAGTTAAGCTTTAAATATAATTTCGTGTTTAACGAACAAATTTTGAAAAAAGTATGTATTTTATGGATATTTAAGCGGGACGCACTTAAAACGAATTATTTCAATTAATATTGCACGAGATCTATTGCTGCCATCACTTTTTGCGCATTTAAACGGGGAACGGGCCGCTTATAAGCGGAACGATTAAAAAAACGATAAATATTTTTGTTCTCCAAATTTGTTTTCCTTCAATTTTTTTCGCGTATTGTTTTTAGCGCCTGATTATTTTTGGCCTAATTATAGTTTTCTAATTTGATGCGAAATTTTTAGCTTTCTAATAGATTTTTTTTCGCATTTTTTTTTTTTTGCGAAATTCGTTGGTGTCTACTGTATATGCTAATTATGGTTGTCTAATTTAAAATAAAATACAAAATACTCATTGTTCGATTAATTATTTTCGCCAAGTTTTATTTTGCGATTAAGTTTGTCTAATTTCAAGACGAAATTTTCGGTGCGAACCAAAATGGGATATTATATGTACAGATATAAAATGTTGAAGATGCCTTTTTAACAATTTGATTTTTTAGTTATAATTTTCTAAAATAATTAATTCTTTTAAAGTTCTGACCATATCGCATACGTTTCTATAGCAACAACCGAACAACAATAATCAACTTCTGTAAATTGCAAACTAAAAGTATTGTATTTTATATACAACACCACAATAATATAAAACAACAATAACTTAAACATTTTCCAACAACATTTACAAAATAAAATGCACGAGTGAGTGTTTGTGTGTGTTAGGGATGAGAATTTAACTATTTTGGAACGATTTAAAGGACTATTAAAATTTCAATAGTTAACACTGAAACTATAAGAATAAATAGCACGACTCAGGTTTGAATTACCGCCTAAGTTTTTGAAAAGATGATATTCGTTTAATAACTAAATTTTTATCTTACTACAATACAAAGCACAAATTTGTAACAACTTTTTTATAATTTGAATAATTTTTAATGAAAAAAAAAATATTTTGAAACAACTTTATGGAACAAAATTCCCGAAAAAAAACATATTTTGAGAAAAAAAAATTTTGAAAAAAAAAATTCGAGGCGAAAATACTTCGCGAAAAAAATGTAGTCAAAAATTTTTTTTTTCAATTTTTTTTTATATATATTTATCATTTTTTTCTCCGATTTATTTTTCAGCGTTTTTTTTTATACGAAATTTTCATTACTTAAACAATCAAGTCATAATTTAAATGAAATGGAAAATTTAAGAGGTATCCTTAATTTTTATTCATAACTTTTAAACGCCTGTACCGATTTTGCTCATTTCGAATTAAACTTAGCTTTCCCGACCACATATTGGGGGAGGGAATGTGATTTCAACGCACATAACCAAATCGACTTCTCTATTGATAATGATCAAGCATATTATATAAAATTTATTTAGTCCTAGATTTATTTACGATGAGTTATAAACAGAATGAATAACTTAAGTAAACCCTTCTCGCAATGGACTGGAGGTATTAAAAAAATTATGTTTTAAAAGAGTTTGGTACCTTTTTAGCCAACTTTATTTAACATCCCCATTTCTTAAGTATTTTTAAATGTGAATGTTCATATATGATATTTTATGTTAAAGCCTTAAGCTGCTAGAGTTTTATTTTTTTTTTCTATAATCTTTTTACTTCTGTGGTTTGGAGGAGGAAGTTTTGAATGGAAACAGGCTGCTTTTAAAGATTTACTTATTGACTTGCTTTTTTTGTGTAACTGTTGTTGTATTTGTTATTACTTATAAGTGGGAGTCTGGGGATTTTAAAGGATGAGTATTAAACTTTAACATAAATAAACATTAACAACACATTTACCATTTTATTTTTTTTTGTTTAAACTTTTTTCATTTATTTTTATTTTTTTTTTTTGTTAAGCGTATAAAGTATTCAAGCAAATAATCTACAAATGCATACATTACATTTGTATAAAATATTATCCTTTAGATATGTTTGTACATTTTAAATATGTTGTCTGTATATGTTAGAATTATTTAGTACAAGTTATACGATGTACATATATTTATATATCATTCATTCTTTGAAAGAACATGAAAAAAAATGTAATATTTTGATCTCAAGTCTTCCGATTTGACATATGAGAAATTCCAACGGCTTACGAATATCACGGAGCAAAAATGATGGCAGTTTTAAGTTTAAAGCAAATTAAAAACATTAAAATTTCAGTTCCTAGAGATGATTCTTAACACTGTTTAGGTAGCGCGCAGAAGTGAAAATTTTTTTAATTTCATTTTTTTCCTTTTTTCTCCTGTTCAGGTGCATAGGTAGCAAACCCAATTCCCAGGAAGTTTATATGTTCTAGAAATTTGTTTATTGAGATCTTAGGTAAATTTTTGTAGTTGATTGTTTCCTTGAATTTTGAACGGTTTGCTACCTATGGACCTGAACACGGGAAAAAAGGTAAAAAAAATCGAATATTTTTAAGTTTTTTGCGATTTTGATCTGGATGTTGAAGTTTTTTTGATTTTATATGTTCGCAATTTTTGTTCTTTATGACAAGAGCTACAACTTTGCCATAGAGAGTAAATCGAAATTCTGAACGGTTTGCAAGATATGAGCCTGAGAAAATTATCATTTTTTTGCGAAAATGATACCGAGGCCCCAAATCTTTGGCGGCCCATAAACAAAAAAGGAGATGACTTTCGGAAAAATTGGAAGACACGGGTCTTTTTTTTTTAGTCTTTTATCACGTAGTGGTGTCCGTATATGGTTATTTTTTTTTCGTGTTGCACTGTGTATTTAATTGGGTTGCTTTACAAAAAAAAACTAAAAAATTTGTTGAATCAATTAAAAGTTTAATTGAATTCGGTCCTATTAAATAAATTGCAGTACTAATTAAAATAATTTGTAACTATTTAATTGATTTTATTTTCATTTAAGGTTTTAATCATAAATATTAAAAATTTAATTGAATATTGTTCTTAATTTCAAAACATTTTATGCAGATATTATTCAAAATTTAATAAAAATTTGCTAAAAATCGGTGGGGGGGGGGGGGGGGGGGGGGGGAATCGCCAAAACTATGAAAATTATAAAATTTAAAAATATCACTAAAATTGTAAAAAAAAAAATGCCAAATTAATAAAAAAAACGCTAAAAATGAAAAAAAAAAAAATATCAAAATTGAACGACAAAAAAGTCAATGTTGGAAAAAAATCTCTAAAAACAGGAAAACAAATTTTTTAAAAATTAAAAAAATCGACAAAATAAATAACAATTGCTAATATTTGCAGAAATTGCCAAAATTTGAAAAAAAATCGATAAAATCAGAAAAAAAAATTAATGCTAAAATTGAAAAAAGTACCTAAATAAAATTTAAAACGTCTATGTCTCGAAAACATTTTTAATTATTTTTTTTTTAATGTTTTAGCGATTTTCGTAATTTTAGGTGATTCTTTTAAATTTTGGTGTTTTTTTTTTATCTGGCAATTTTTTATTCTTCTTTTCAATTTTAAAAATTTTGACAATTTTTTTTTAAGTTATATCGATTTTTTAAATTTTGGTTATTTTTTTCAATTTTGGTCATTTTTGGCAGTTTTTTTCTTGTTCTCATTATGGTTTAAAAAACTGGAAATTTTCAATTAAACATTTAATATATATTATTAAACTTTTAATTGAAAGTGAGTTTGAAATCAAAACAAAAATTTAATTGAAATGTTTTTGACTATAATTTGTTCTGTGTTATTTGCAGTATATCATATTAAATACTTTTAAATTCGAAAACTTAAAAAGTTCATATAAGGATGCTTTTTGAGGTTATGAAAATTTTGTTAGCTCCATAAAATTTAAAGCCCTTTAAGTTTCCTGATGTCTTTTCGATTTTAGTATTAAGCTCATTAAACGTTTTAGCGGAATTTCATCCACCTTTAATTTCGATGAAAACCAGCATTAATTTAATGAAAAGTTTCAAAGGAAGAATTAAAGTGACATTTCACAGTGATAAAATCTATGTCATTGTCTATAAAATGTTTGTAGAATTAACGAAAATCTTCATAAAACTAATGAATCATTTCAACAATGAAGAATTATAGAATTTATGAAACAGTTTCATAAAATTGTTTAATATTAGGTAGTTGCCTTGAATTAATAAAACTCTTCACGAACGTCTTGAAAATTGAAAAAAATCAAATGTATGAAAACTAATAAAATTATGAAATTTTATGAAATAGTTTCAGAGCTCTTTAGAAAAATTTCATTAAATTTATGAAGCGATAGGTTTATGAAATAAAATGAATTTTTTTTATGAAACTATGAAATTTTATGAAACATTTTTCAATATTAATAAAATTTCTTGCATATAATAAAATTTTGCATTGTACCTACGAAAAAATTCTATGAAATTATTTCATTAATATCAGAAAGGATAATTCTTTCAGTGCAATTAATGTGTATCCAAAATCTCTTTCATTTGGTACCCCATTCGTGTAAAATTTCTGTTAAACAATTCGAAATAAGCAGATCGAAAAATTACCCCACGTTTCAACCCCAAAACATGAGATTAGGCCTAAAAAAAGATACGTGTCCCTTATTTTTTTTTTTTTCTATATCATAAATCTAAAATTCATTCACATTGAAAAGAACCCATCGAAAGACTCCTCTTGTGAGTATGTGGTATTAATATAATTTTTATGTAAAATTTCAAATCAAATTTAAAGACCCTCGGTCCATTTAATGTGATGATGTATCAAGGAACTCATGATATACTTAAACTAAAAATGTGTTAAACTTGTGAGATTAAAAGTGAATACAAGGTGTTGAAGTTTACAATGGTTTTAGTGTTTAAGTCTTAGATTTATGATTATTAATTTGTTGTTTCAAATTAAGGAAACTAGAAAATTTTTAGAAAGAATTTAAAGATTAAAAAAATAAATTGTAGCAACTGCTAAAAACTTTTGAATTTACAAGAATTTCAAGTAAAATCTCGAAGCCTTTTTTAAAAAACAAAAATCTTCTTAAATTAACTTTTATCTTTTATTACTCATTCACAATTTTTACACGTGATTTTCAGATACTTTGTAAAATTTTGTGCGTTTTGAAAAATTTCTTTTTAAGCTCAAATTATTCATTTTTAAATTTGAAACAACTTAATACGATACATATAAATTTATAAACTTTAGTCATAAAAAATTCTATATAAATTTGATTATGAATCACATTTCAAATAAAATTTTGTGTGTAAATTTGAGTTAAATAATTTTCATTGCCCACAATATTCATGACTGACCGACCGACCGAATCAGCCGACCAAACTATCTACACAAACCGCAGAAAAAAAAGTATATCTTTGAACATATTTTTATTATGAAAACTATTGGAATAATACAAAAATTATTATCAACAGCATTTTGTTGCTGTCGTTGCTGCTACATTTACTCACATAAATATGCAGGGTAAACAAAATAATAGTATTTAAAAGTTTGTAGTAGGTCGGATGGATGAATGGACGGATGGTTGATTTGTTGGTTGAGGTATGTTGTCTGGCGGAATTTGCTGATTCATCAGCGAACCATGTAAACTTTAAACGGAAAAAAATATTTATATTGTAGGTTTTTTTCTTCTTTATTTTATTATTTTAACTCACTATCTTGTCTTGTCTTGACAAGTCAAGTCTGTCCATCTTCTAAACGCCTTTACACAATTTGTTGTTGATATATTTTTTTTTTTTTTATAAAAAAACCTTGAAAAATAAAATCTTTCACTTCTACCCTCATCGTTATGACGGAAAATCAGCCGCATCAACATTCAGGCACGGATCCAGGAGGGGGCGGTTGTGAGGGATGGTATATAATTTTTACGAACAATATACATATTTTTTAATTTTTCTAAAACTTATGTAAAAATGTTGGGTTTCATCTATAATTTATACAATTTTTAAATGAAAAGCTTAAAAAATTTGCAAAACTGGCTTATTATGGAAAGGATACGAAAAAATTAAACTATGACAATATTTTTAATTATAAAAGTGGAAATATTCCAATTTTCCTACTTATGAGCCAAAAAATTTTTGAGAAATTTTTTTTAGATTTTTTTTAAAGGAGGATATGACTCATACAATTTTTTATTTTTTTGTTTTTGTGCTTTGATTTTACAAACCTGGATAAATTACCACTTAAGAGCTCCGGCCTATTAAAAATTGTTCGGCGTAAAATTGTTAGTTTAAGTGCTCTTTTGACCATAAAATTAAAAACTCACAATTTTCCAAATTGTGGGCGTTGAGGTGTAATGGTTAGCGCGTTGGACTGTTACACAGATGGTCACGGGTTCGATTATAATCGGTAATTACCGGTGACGAGAACATCAATTTAGAAAAATAATATGTAAGAGCTTTCTATCACATATATGTATCGCTGCGCCCACCTTCGGTGTTCCCATAGCACTTAACCCTGGATAAATTACCACTTAAGAGCTCCGGCCTATTAAAAATTGTTCGGCGTAAAATTGTTAGTTTAAGTGCTCTTTTGACCATAAAATTAAAAACTCACAATTTTCCAAATTGTGGGCGTTGAGGTGTAATGGTTAGCGCGTTGGACTGTTACACAGATGGTCACGGGTTCGATTATAATCGGTAATTACCGGTGACGAGAACATCAATTTAGAAAAATAATATGTAAGAGCTTTCTATCACATATATGTATCGCTGCGCCCACCTTCGGTGTTCCCATAGCACTTAACCCTACTAGGGTTGCCATTCGTACTGTTTTAAACAGTAGATGTACTGTTTTTTAAAAAATGTACTGTTTTATTCACAACACCTAAAACAGTACGCAAAAGTACTGTTTTTTGGATTTGTACTGTTTTTGTACTGTTTTTTTGTATATTTTTTATATAAACAAGTTTTTTTGCGTGTACAAAGAATATATTTCTTTTAACCATGTTTTTTTTGTGTGTACAATAGTTTTTTATATAAATTTTTTGAATCTCCCTGTATTAATTCCACTTCGTTTCTTTGTACATATATAAGTTTGGTTTGTTTACTTTTCAAGCAATGGATGTTTGTAAACACAATTTTTTTCATGACACTGCCCAATGCAAAAAGTAATGGCGTCCAAACTAATAATTTTAGCCAATTTGACGAAATTTAGTCAATTTAATGAAATTTAGTAAATTTTACTTCTTTAGAGGATGTAAACTTGACGAGATTTTGTTGATTTGAATAAAATTTGTTAAATCTTAAAAAAATTGACAAAATTTCGTTAAAGATCTACAAAATTTTTTTTGTTGATTTTACCTACGCTATTTGGTTCGGTGTATTAACTTATTTTAAGTAAATATGTGATGTATTGAAGTAAATGTTATGTTAACAATAAATACAAAAATGTACTGTTTTTTTTTGAAAAGTACTGTTTTTTTTTCATCAAAGTACTTTTTTTCACTTTTCAAATATGGCAACCCTAAACCCTACCGAAGTAAAATAATGAATTAGTGCTATGAAACAAAAAGCTTCAATAAATTCGCCAACTCTACATCAGGTGGCGAGCAACAACTGTTCTAAGACTTATCATCTCGCGCAATTACAGTGCTGCGATGTTTCAAGCCCTTAATCTTTCACCACCTTTCATCTCTCCACTATCCCCTTTCCAAAGAAAGCAACACATAAATAAATAGGAAGAATTTCCTTAGTGTTGCTTCTCTTAAAAAAAAAAAAAAAAAAAAAAATTGAAACATCACAAATACGCTGTGAATGGCCGTAAAATAATGTTTTAAAATGCCTTTAATGTACCTTTTATTCACTTTAGAAAATATTAAAAAACTAAGATAATGAAAGTTGATACACTCACAATATTTTTTCCGTAAAGACTACTGGAATATACATACACATTAAATTAATAGAAAATCAGTTTTAAAAAAGACTACTTACTTTTCGTTAAAACAATTGCATTTTTTAGTTTATGTTCAACGTTTAAAAAATTAATTGACAAAATCGGTAAAAACAATAGATTTTTTCCAGTTATATTAGTTTTTTGTTTTTATATACATCGAGATTATTTTTATGTTATTTTCAATTTATAACGAGCTTTCAACCTCCGTATATTTACAAAAATAAAGCAAATCAAACATATTAGCTAGGTTGATACTAGTATTTCGATCTGGCTAAAGATCTCATCAGAACCCGAAGTTTTAGAAAAGCTAGAGCCTATATAATAGGCAGAACTTTAACAAAAAACCTATTAATAATCAATGTTGCTCCATCTTGTCTTCTTAGTAATCAACCACGTGGTTAGGTCTTTTCCTAACAAGCATCATGACGTTACTAAATTTTGAAGACCAAAAATGTTCTATTTATATAAAAAATTTTTAGTGTGTACTCTGGCTCAAGTAATATTTTTTACAGTTATATTAGTTTTTTGTTTTTATATACATCGAGATTATTTTTATGTTATTTTCAATTTATAACGAGCTTTCAACCTCCGTATATTTACAAAAATAAAGCAAATCAAACATATTAGCTAGGTTGATACTAGTATTTCGATCTGGCTAAAGATCTCATCAGAACCCGAAGTTTTAGAAAAGCTAGAGCCTATATAATAGGCAGAACTTTAACAAAAAACCTATTAATAATCAATGTTGCTCCATCTTGTCTTCTTAGTAATCAACCACGTGGTTAGGTCTTTTCCTAACAAGCATCATGACGTTACTAAATTTTGAAGACCAAAAATGTTCTATTTATATAAAAAATTTTTAGTGTGTACTCTGGCTCAAGTAATATTTTTTACAGTTATATTAGTTTTTTTGTTTTTATATACATCGAGATTATTTTTATGTTATTTTCAATTTATAACGAGCTTTCAACCTCCGTATATTTACAAAAATAAAGCAAATCAAACATATTAGCTAGGTTGATACTAGTATTTCGATCTGGCTAAAGATCTCATCAGAACCCGAAGTTTTAGAAAAGCTAGAGCCTATATAATAGGCAGAACTTTAACAAAAAACCTATTAATAATCAATGTTGCTCCATCTTGTCTTCTTAGTAATCAACCACGTGGTTAGGTCTTTTCCTAACAAGCATCATGACGTTACTAAATTTTGAAGACCAAAAATGTTCTATTTATATAAAAAATTTTTAGTGTGTACTCTGGCTCAAGTAATATTTTTTACAGTTATATTAGTTTTTTGTTTTTATATACATCGAGATTATTTTTATGTTATTTTCAATTTATAACGAGCTTTCAACCTCCGTATATTTACAAAAATAAAGCAAATCAAACATATTAGCTAGGTTGATACTAGTATTTCGATCTGGCTAAAGATCTCATCAGAACCCGAAGTTTTAGAAAAGCTAGAGCCTATATAATAGGCAGAACTTTAACAAAAAACCTATTAATAATCAATGTTGCTCCATCTTGTCTTCTTAGTAATCAACCACGTGGTTAGGTCTTTTCCTAACAAGCATCATGACGTTACTAAATTTTGAAGACCAAAAATGTTCTATTTATATAAAAAATTTTTAGTGTGTACTCTGGCTCAAGTAATATTTTTTACAGTTATATTAGTTTTTTGTTTTTATATACATCGAGATTATTTTTATGTTATTTTCAATTTATAACGAGCTTTCAACCTCCGTATATTTACAAAAATAAAGCAAATCAAACGTATTAGCTAGGTTGATACTAGTATTTCGATCTGGCTAAAGATCTCATCAGAACCCGAAGTTTTAGAAAAGCTAGAGCCTATATAATAGGCAGAACTTTAACAAAAAACCTATTAATAATCAATGTTGCTCCATCTTGTCTTCTTAGTAATCAACCACGTGGTTAGGTCTTTTCCTAACAAGCATCATGACGTTACTAAATTTTGAAGACCAAAAATGTTCTATTTATATAAAAAATTTTTAGTGTGTACTCTGGCTCAAGTAATATTTTTTACAGTTATATTAGTTTTTTGTTTTTATATACATCGAGATTATTTTTATGTTATTTTCAATTTATAACGAGCTTTCAACCTCCGTATATTTACAAAAATAAAGCAAATCAAACATATTAGCTAGGTTGATACTAGTATTTCGATCTGGCTAAAGATCTCATCAGAACCCGAAGTTTTAGAAAAGCTAGAGCCTATATAATAGGCAGAACTTTAACAAAAAACCTATTAATAATCAATGTTGCTCCATCTTGTCTTCTTAGTAATCAACCACGTGGTTAGGTCTTTTCCTAACAAGCATCATGACGTTACTAAATTTTGAAGACCAAAAATGTTCTATTTATATAAAAAATTTTTAGTGTGTACTCTGGCTCAAGTAATATTTTTTACAGTTATATTAGTTTTTTGTTTTTATATACATCGAGATTATTTTTATGTTATTTTCAATTTATAACGAGCTTTCAACCTCCGTATATTTACAAAAATAAAGCAAATCAAACATATTAGCTAGGTTGATACTAGTATTTCGATCTGGCTAAAGATCTCATCAGAACCCGAAGTTTTAGAAAAGCTAGAGCCTATATAATAGGCAGAACTTTAACAAAAAACCTATTAATAATCAATGTTGCTCCATCTTGTCTTCTTAGTAATCAACCACGTGGTTAGGTCTTTTCCTAACAAGCATCATGACGTTACTAAATTTTGAAGACCAAAAATGTTCTATTTATATAAAAAATTTTTAGTGTGTACTCTGGCTCAAGTAATATTTTTTACAGTTATATTAGTTTTTTGTTTTTATATACATCGAGATTATTTTTATGTTATTTTCAATTTATAACGAGCTTTCAACCTCCGTATATTTACAAAAATAAAGCAAATCAAACATATTAGCTAGGTTGATACTAGTATTTCGATCTGGCTAAAGATCTCATCAGAACCCGAAGTTTTAGAAAAGCTAGAGCCTATATAATAGGCAGAACTTTAACAAAAAACCTATTAATAATCAATGTTGCTCCATCTTGTCTTCTTAGTAATCAACCACGTGGTTAGGTCTTTTCCTAACAAGCATCATGACGTTACTAAATTTTGAAGACCAAAAATGTTCTATTTATATAAAAAATTTTTAGTGTGTACTCTGGCTCAAGTAATATTTTTTACAGTTATATTAGTTTTTTGTTTTTATATACATCGAGATTATTTTTATGTTATTTTCAATTTATAACGAGCTTTCAACCTCCGTATATTTACAAAAATAAAGCAAATCAAACATATTAGCTAGGTTGATACTAGTATTTCGATCTGGCTAAAGATCTCATCAGAACCCGAAGTTTTAGAAAAGCTAGAGCCTATATAATAGGCAGAACTTTAACAAAAAACCTATTAATAATCAATGTTGCTCCATCTTGTCTTCTTAGTAATCAACCACGTGGTTAGGTCTTTTCCTAACAAGCATCATGACGTTACTAAATTTTGAAGACCAAAAATGTTCTATTTATATAAAAAATTTTTAGTGTGTACTCTGGCTCAAGTAATATTTTTTACAGTTATATTAGTTTTTTGTTTTTATATACATCGAGATTATTTTTATGTTATTTTCAATTTATAACGAGCTTTCAACCTCCGTATATTTACAAAAATAAAGCAAATCAAACATATTAGCTAGGTTGATACTAGTATTTCGATCTGGCTAAAGATCTCATCAGAACCCGAAGTTTTAGAAAAGCTAGAGCCTATATAATAGGCAGAACTTTAACAAAAAACCTATTAATAATCAATGTTGCTCCATCTTGTCTTCTTAGTAATCAACCACGTGGTTAGGTCTTTTCCTAACAAGCATCATGACGTTTATTTCAATACTCAATAAAAAATTGTAACTGAATATTTTAACTAATACCGAAAGTCCATTTTTTTGTTTGGAAGCGAGAAAGCGTTAAAATTTTCAAAAATCTTTAAAACATATTTATGTTGACTAGAAATCGTTGATACTAAGTAAACACAAGCTTAAAAGCTCTGATTTTGGTCCAAGGACATACAGGATTCCAAAATGATACCAGTAAAGGACATCGTCTTAACTCGAAAACGCACGGACAGATTTTTATGATATTTGGCAGAAAGATGCAGTATTAGCAAAGCCTTTAAGCCATATATACATATATGTTGAAGTTTAGGTCCAGTTTTCTCTCAATTTCGCGTTTTTCGAAAAATGAAAATCGCCATATCTTCTTAAATAAATGCACAAAACTGGTAATTTTTTGGCCTGTAATTCTATCTTGGTAAAAATAAAAATGTATGCCTAAACTTAATTTATGGAGTAGTTTTTGAGATTCACTGTTCACTTCGTGCCGAACAGATTGTTTAAATTTCATTACAAAAAAGCGTAGGCCGATTTGAGGGTTAAACTAATAGTATGATCCGCAAATAATTTTGCTGAGTAGCCTTAAACTCTTGGATATTGATTTAACCAGTTTCCTGAAAACATGAAATTTTTTTGAAAAATTCAATCTCAAAAATCTACAAAAATTCAAAAAAAGGTTTTCGGTAAAACGCTCTAATGACCATTTTTCTATATTTTGAAAAGTGATTGTTCATAGCAACCTCGCAAATATTAGTAATTGCTTGACATTGTTGCAAATATGTCCCAAATAAAATTTGAATCTAACTATTCGTTAAATTTAACGGGACTTTCATTAATAAGGCATTATTATTTTCATATTAAAAATTATTTTTATTTTATAAAAATTTAATAAATTCGAGCTTTTTTATGATTAAAAGCGATTTCTGTTTTTTTTTTTTGTAAATTTATTCGATAATATATAAAAAACAAATAGTTGCTAAACCCGTTATGCGATTCGGTTACCAACCTAGCTAAAGAGCTAACGGTAGAATATTTTCTGAAAATATTAAAAAATTGTTCCCCCTAAAAGCATGGCCTGCATCCGCCACTGAAAACATCCAACAACTTTAACACTTTGCTTTATTATACATTCATTCGATTCGGTTACCAACCTAGCTAAAGAGCTTACGGAAGAATATTTTCCGAAAATTTTAAAAAATGATTCCCCTTAAAAGCATGGCCTGCATCCGCCACTGACAACATTCAACAACTTTAACATCATTGTTGCACTTTGGTTTATTATAAATTCATATTTAAATAATGGATAACTCTTTCTTCTGTTTTTACTAAAGAAATAACTAACCCGGTGAAAAAAGCTACAGGACAAAGTCAATCGGAGCAAAGTCAAACAAAACTAAACAAAACAAAGCCAAAAGTATAGAAATAGCTCAATTTATCGAAAAACTGACCAAAATTTCATTGTTTCAACTTTTTCTATTGACTCTGAAAGTTTTAGCGTGTTACTCTGCTTCGTTTAGCAGAAAATATTAGTTGAATATTGTTTATCGCAAACATTCAATAAAAATTCCAATATTAGTTCTAGTGGCACTGTACGTATACGCATTATTCACAGTTATATTAACAATAACACGTATACGTATGCACTAGAACAAATGTTTTAACTCTAAATCGAATATTCGTGATATTCGACGATATTCAATGAAAGTTTTTCATTTAAAATAAAAAATTAATCTGCTAAAATCTACTTAATATTCGAAACGAGTTCTGAATTTTTAAGATTTTTTTTTAAATATTGGCGATTTTTTAAAATATTAATTTTTGTTTCCAAGTTTGGCGTTTTTTTAAATCTTGATAGTTTTTACAATTCTTTTTCGCAATCTTAGTTTTTTTCAATTTTAGCGTTTTTTTTTTGTGTTATTTTTACCAACATGAACATGCATAAATCGAAAATTTATAATTTTTTTTTTCAATATAAAAATTAAAATTTAGCTTTGTGAGCTTCACCAAAAATGTCAACATATTGTTTTATATAAAAAACGTTAAATTTTAGATTGGTACATGTTAAAAAAATTTTAAGGTAGAGACAAAGTTTCGAAATGCATCTTTTAATTGCATTGGCTTCAAAAATGCATTTTTTTTCAAAATATATATTATTTTAGTGCATCAGTCGCTTAGGTCGGAAGTGCAGCACTCCGTTTAGCGCTGATCTCCACAAGATTTTTTCATTGTATCTGTCAAACACGGCTGCTTTTTCAACATAAAAAGTATAACGTTTTCGTTTAAAGTACAGAGTAAGAACTATTCGGCAAAGATTCGGTATTCGAATACACCATTTGTGACAACTCTTGTTATCACACAAACAACGAATAATTAAAAATAGTCGTTTCAAAAAGTGAAGTTCGGCCAAGTTCGGTGTTCGGCCAAATTTGAGTATTGGAATTCAAGTCCATTTACAAATTTAAAAGCTGTAGCAATAAAATATTTATCAGCCCCACCAACAAGTGTAGCTAGCGAACAGCTTTTTAGCGCTGCCGGACAGCTGTATTCTGATAGACGAAGCAATTTACATGGTGTGAATGCGGAAGTATTGCTTTTCTGTCATTACAATATCAAAATTTGTAATTTTAAAAATTAACTTTAAAAAAAAATTGATGTGGGGCAATATCAAATTATATATAAATTAGATATGCGAGCGATGATATAAATTTTGATACGAAACATGAGAACATAAAATTGTATCTAAAATACATTAAATTATATCGAATTCGATGCGATTAGATGCGAATTTGTACAAATTGATGTATATTAGATAAGATTTCATCAGAATTTTGTCCCCATACAAATTATTGTATCGAAGTATTGTATGTATTATTAATTGTATCGAATTAGATATAATTTAATATTTTTGGATATTGATATATATGCAATTTTAAATGATCACATATTTTTATATTAAAAAATATATATTATTATATAAACATTTTTTTATTCGGAAGAGGACAATCGTACAAATGATTTTTGAATCAAATAACTCCTAAAAGTTATAAATATACTTTTAGGATTAAGTAAAAATCGCGATTTTTTAATTAGTTAAACAAAAGCGAATACGCAAATAGAATATATGTTATTAATAGGGCAAGGAATTACAGGCAAATGCATGTTTTTTCTCTCAATAGTTTGAAACTGATATGGACTAAATACATATCCGAATCACCAAATTGAGAACAAAAGTACATAGATTTTTAGTTGCATATTCTTGCATATTTTGACTAAAATGCATACTTTGGCATATTTTGACTTATTTTTAATGCATATTTGTTAATGCTCTTTTAATGCGTTTTTGTGCATATTTTTCATTACATGTAGTATTTTTTCAGTGTTTTTATTTACATGATATTTTTTTTTACTAGTTTTATTCAAAAATCCATTTGTTTTTTGTAAAATGTTTTTTGTTCAGATACTATTTGAAACATTATTTTAATAAAAAAATTAATTTAAATACGTTTTTTATATCAATTTAAGCTCAATGATTTTTACATTTGAGAAATCTGGCTGCCCCGATGAAAAGCATAATATTCTGCTCCTACACTGATATAATTTTCCTTCATAGTATTAATGAAACGATTTCATTAAAATCGATTCATTGGTTTAATGAAAAATTTCATTAACTGAATGAAAATTCATTAATATTGGTATTTTTTTCATTAACATTTTTTATGATTTTTTCATAATTTCATAAAAAAAAATTCATTAATCAATGGAAAAATTTTAAATTTTTTTCAATAAATATTTTGACTTTTTTTTTACTATCATTTTGAAATAAAAAAATACTAAAAAATTTCTTTTAAACAGAATTAACCAAAACTTTGATATAAATAAAATTTTTTTTTCATTAAATTTGCCTAGAGCTAACAGTTTTTGACAAATTTGAATAGTTGGTCACAAAATTCCAGGAAACAGATTCTCTAAGAAAAACGATATAGTTTTTTTTGTTCAAAACGAGACCTAAATTGTTATAGTTTTGAAGATGTTACACAAAAACGATAATAAATTTTTGTTGTACTGTTATTTGTGGGGTGCCGTCAAAGATAAGTGTTACGCCAACAAGCCAGAGACAATTGACGCTTTAAAGGACAATATTCGTGAACCCATTGGTGAAATACAGCTGCACACAATCGATAATGTACTTAAAAATTGGACCGATCGTGTAGGCTACTGCATGGCCAGCCGAGGCAGCCATTTCAATGAAATTATTTTCCATTATTAACCGAAAGGATTGTACTTTCAAATAAAAAAAGAAATTTGAGAAAATATTCAGCAGTTTTTTTTTTTTTAAAGCATTTTCAAAAAAAAAAAAAAGTTATTTGGCGGACCCTTTATTTCTTTTTTATGGATAAAAAAAAAATATTTTCAAAATTTGTAAATTTTGCTAAAATAATCATAAAAAGTTCAAATTATTAAATATCAACGAAAATATTTCATACAAACTATTAATTTTATTCATTAAACACATGAAACTTGCATAACGTTTAGGCAAGGAATAATGAAAAAAATTTCATATACTTTATGAAATTTTCATTGGGTCAATGAAACCATTCATTAAAATTGATTTAATGAAACACATTTCATTGACTCAATGAAACGGTTTCTTTGGGGACTTTTTTATGAAAAAATTCATTAGATTAATGAAGAAATTCATTAATACTACGCACAAATTTCTATCAGTGTATGGAAAAAAATTACCTAATTTACTTTAGAAATGTTAAGGTTAAGAAGAAGAATAAATGTTTTTCTCTAAAAATTATAAACACTATTAATTTTTAAATCAGACTAGACTAGTTTCTGCCTTTTTATGGACAGGCGTCATCAGTGATTTTCTATTTTAAATTGTATTATTATTTGTGTCTTATAATTGTCAGATTGTCTCTATATGATAAATTTTTCAGCAACCTGCGCTCACCTTACATTACAAACGTAGCAATACCAAGTCATGACCGTTTAGCGATCACACCCAAGTATTGCCTAGAATCTAATGCAGCTAAATTGCAGTTTTCTTTCCTATTAGCTTTTTCTGTTATTGTATATTATACTCAGAAGTGACCAACACTAACAAACACAAATATTCTATTTTTAGATTTTTTGTTTATTTTTCTAATCTCCTCCGTCTCTATTTCATTTTTACATTTTTGCTATTCTCAATGTTCGAAAGTGTGGAATTTTTGCAAACATATTTTGTTTTAAGAGCATATTTTTCGGTTTTAGACTCATTTCATAGAGCATAATTTAGTTTTTAAGTGCGTAAAATTTATTAATATAAATTAATAATATATTTAAAAATGAACGACATAAGGTGGATCCCATGATATGCTTACATCGAAACTTTTTTCATTGGGAAGTCTGTTATTTTTGTTTTTCAACAGTTGTTTGGTAATTTTTTTACCAGTAGAAATTTTTGTGTTTTAAAAAATAAATATAAAGATAAATTGTTAAATAGTTGGTAAATTGTATGTGTCTTGTCATTTACATATTACAACCATCATTTTGTTGAAACAAAAAAAAAATCACTTTTGCTTCTTTTTCAGCTTTTTTTTTTTTGTTTTCATATTTTTTTTTTTCTGTTTTTTTTAATGTTAAATAAACATGTCCAACTGTTGTTTATTTACAAATGAATATTATTTAATATACAAAATAAATAAAAGTCAATTTTTCATTTCATATTTGTTGTAAACTTCTCTGGCTTAATACGAGCATTTAAACAAAAATGTATTGTTTATTTTTAGTTTTATTTTAGGCTTTAATGTCAAGAGATTTTATTTGCACAGCTGATGACTGAATGAGTTTTTCAACAAAAAATAAAAAGAAAACAAAGGCATAAACTAGAGAGATTATAATAAATTATACAAATTAAATTAACCCATAAAGAGAGACGCAAATTCTTCTGTAAAGATCAAAATAATAAAAAAAAATTATATAGTACCACGCCCTTAATAGGTGGGCGGTGTTATTGATTTTTACCTGAAATATTTGTCATTATATCACGCAGTTGGTTATTGAAAATCAGGAAAATTTGTCCCACAGTTCAAAAGTTTTAGCAAACAAAAGTAAAATTTGTTTAAAAATATAAAAAATATTGTCTACAGCACAAAAACTCATTTTAAAATAACTTTGATCTTTAAAACAGTTTTCAAAAAAATTTGCAGGAAATTGTTTTTTTTTTGTTAATATATTTAATAAAATCTTTTTAACTTACCTTTTGTACCAGCAATGGAGCCGCAAAATCAACACCACCTTGTAAACGGAAACCCCAAGGTTGAGCATCAAATCTGGATAATTTAATTTGCATTAATTGTGGTTGGGCCATTTTTTATAACAGTTTGGCTAAAAAAAAAAAAGAAATACACACACATGAATATAATTTTTTATATAAGACCATAAAGTTTTAAGTTTACAAAAAAAAATCCTTAATTAAGACAACTAATTACTAGTAAAGGGTCCGCCAAATAACTTTTTTTTTTTTGAAAATGCTATAAAAAAAAAACTACTGAATATTTTCTCAAATCTCTTTTATTATTTGAAAGTACAATCCTTCCGGTGAATAATGGAAAATAATTTCATTCAAATGGCTGCCTCAGCTGGCCATGCAGTAGCGTACACGATCGGTCCAATTTTTAAGCACATTATCGATTGTGTGCAGCTGTATTTCACGAATATTGTCCTTTAAAGCGTCAATTGTCTCTGGCTTGTTGGCGTAACACTTATCTTTGACGGCACCCCACAAATAATAGTCCAACGGTGTCAAATTGCAGCTCCGAGGTGGCCAAACGACTTCAGCTCTGCGGCTGATAATGCGATCTTCAAAAACAGGGCGCAAAACATCGAGTGTAGCTTCGGCTGTGTGGCACGTAGCGGCGTCCTGTTGAAACAAAATGTTGCCAATATCCTACTCTTCAATTTTTGTGAACAAAAATTCATTCAACAAAGTCCCCTGAAGATTTCCTTAGGCAGGAATGAAATCCGGATAGGGACACGCCTACATCAGATTGCTTTTCACAATTTGTTAAATAAGTTTTGGGATTTTAGCACATTTAATTACTATAAATGGCCCGATAACGATCGACATTGACTGTAACGGCCACTCCTTGCTCATTTTTGAAGAAAAATGGCCCAATTATGCCTCTGGACCAAGCGTGAACCAGCGTTGTTCAAGCGTATAGACAACCATATTCGTTCAGCGGAAGGATAAAACTAATTATCTGTCAAATCAGACATGAGCTAAGTGTTACCATTCAAGAAATAAGCACTATTTAAAAAAAAAGGCTAGATGGCGGACCCTTTATAATAATTTAGTGGCAATACCAAAAATTTTAGTTTTAATACCAAAAAAAAAAAAAAATAAAATCAAAGATAAAGTATTTGCCACTCATGTGTATCAATGTTATATGACTAATTAAATAGTTTTCCAAAAAAAGAAAAACTACTGCAGTCACTTTGTAAAGTACTAATAGAATATAAGTTTCTACTACTTCTGACCAGGTCAGCGCCTTTCATCCAAATGCATGTTTGTAGTTAGTAACCCAAAACCGATTTGGTTCAATTACTTTTTCGAATCAAAGAATTTGCAATAAAATGCCATCAATTTGCAATTTTTTTTTTTTTATTTTTATTGAATATTTTGCGTTTAACTGGAAATTTTTATAAACAAAATTAATTTTTAATTAATATGCATTTCACAAATTTAATTTAGAAATGTTGAGGTTAAGAAGAACAATAAACGTGTGATCTCTAAACGGTCATGGCTTGGTATTGTTACGTTTGTAATGTAAGATGAGCGCAGGTTTGATTCTTACAGCCGCAGGTTGTTGGAAAATTTATCATATAGAGACAATCTGACAATTGTAAGACACAAATAATAATACAATTAAAATGGAAAATCACTGATGAGCATGTCCATG
Organism: Delia radicum; assembly: GCA_021234595.1. Taxonomy (NCBI): domain Eukaryota; kingdom Metazoa; phylum Arthropoda; class Insecta; order Diptera; family Anthomyiidae; genus Delia; species Delia radicum. Next base: position 137,733,358 of record CM037855.1, on the reverse strand, counting down.
AAAAGGCAGAAACTAGTCGAGTCTGATTTAAAAATTAATAGTGTTTATAATTTTTAGAGAAAAACATTTATTCTTCTTGTTAACCTCAACATTTCTAAATTAATTTTGTCAAATGCATATTAATTAAAAATGAATTGCGACTGTCTATATGACGTTAATATAACACTGTACTAAAATACATTATAAAATTTGCCCTATGGCGATGTCTCAACTTAAAACGCAAAGAGATTAGAAAAATAAACAAAAAATCTAAAAATAGAATATTTGTGTTGTTAGTATTGTCACTTCTGAGTATAATATACAATAACAGAAAAAGCTAATAGGAAAGAAAACTGCAATTTAGCTGCATTAGAATCGAGGCCATACTTGTGTGTGATCGCTAAACGGTCATGACTTGGTATTGTTACGTTTGTAATGTAAGATGAGCGCAGGTTTGATTCTTACCTGCCGTAGGTTGTTGAAAAATGTATCATATAGAGACAATCTGACAATTATAATTTTTAGAGAAAAACGTTTATTCTTCTTCTTAACCTCAACATTTCTCATTAATTTTCAAAGGCTATTAATTATTTTAAGCGCATATTTAAAATTTATTTAGTTGTGTGAAAGTCGCTGTCCTGCTCGTGAATATTTGTTGCAGCATAGTACCAAAATAATTGTATGTGTGTTCTTGCAATTGGATTCTACATAGTAAGTTTATAAATTCCAAAAAAAAGTAAGCTAGCTAGAAAGCAGTGTTTGTAGTTTAAGGATTTTTAATTTAAAATAAAAATTATGAAATATAAAAATTTATTGCAATCACGAAAATTGAAGATTCAATTACTTTTATCGTTGGAATTTGTTCAGAAATTAAAACTTTCTATTTTAATAAAATATTATTATTAAAAATTGCAATTTACTCTCCCGAATAAAAATAGTTATATCTAGTCATATATAATACGATTAAGTTATATCTGACTTTGAATGAAGTCACATTACGGCTTATATCATTATATACAATTACATGTGATCATTTTTATTGAGAGATTTTTGTATATGGTACTTGATATTATATGTCTGCAAATCTTACTCCATATATAACTACATAAGCCATATAATAATAATCCAAATATATATAGTGATCTATATGATTATATATGGTCTCATGCTAAGTCTTATTAAAGTATATGTGACGTCATACTGAAAATATTTTCCTTATAATTTCATATTGCATTATACGAGAATATAATCCCATATATATTTTGGGAAAGTTCAATATCAAATTAAGTTATCTGTACACTTAGAATACCATGTAGGTAAAGAAAACTGCAAATGCAGTTAAAAACAAATTAAATTTAGTTTACAATATAAAAAACTCATTGATAAAAAACGTAGGGTTTCGGTAGGGGAAAACAATTCGATGATGTAGGGTGAAAAGGTATTTATAGTACAAAGTGCAGGTATTTTTTAAAAAAAAATCTACAGGCAACACTCTTTTTGTATAACAAAGCTTTGTTTTGTATAAAATAGTTATTCGAGAATATTATTTCGCAGATATTAGTCTGATACACAATTTTTGATTTATTTTAAAATATCTTGGTGTTTGTGTAATCAAAAAAAACTAAACTGAGCAATAATTTTGCTGTTATCGTGTGTGCTTTGAAAAAGTTTGCTTTTATTAGACAAAATTAATTTTATTTACGTTTTTCTAATATTAACTTAATAATAACTAAAAATGGGAAAACTTTACCAACATTTTTTCTTGAGTGTAATAAGAAAGTTGAGCGTTTTTAAAAATTCGTTAAAAATAACTACTTTCATGCCTCAAATAAAAATGTTGAAATTATTCATTAAAATTCGCTGAAAAATACGAAATATTTAGAACAAACCCAATTTATAATACAAAAATTTCATATTGTTTGACCTTAGACCTTAATGTAACACAGGTTTAGATCGTCTGATCTTCTTCTGTTTTTCACTATTTCATTATCGGACCCATTGTTACACATTTTTTAAGTTTCATTAAAATCTACAAACTAAAAACCAAATATTTATATAAATTTTAATATTATATTCTTTTTTTTTTAAAACGAGCTTAAGATCCATTATTTATAAATTATAATTATTTATTTCCAATATTTCGTCTCCACATTGGCTGACTTCTTCAGGGAACAATTATTATAATTTGATTGAAAAATTTTTTGCATTTATAGTAATTAAATGTGCTAACGTCCCAAAACTTATTTAACAAATTGTGAAAAACAATCTGATGTAGGCGTGTCCCTATCCGGATTTCATTCCTGCCCAAAGAAATCTTCTTTTTTGTTTTAATCAAATTATAATATTTGTTCCCTAAAGAAGTCGCCCAATGTGGAGACGAAATATTGGAAATAAATAAGTATAATTTATAAAAAAATATTAGAAATAAATAACTATAATTTATAAATAACGTATCTTAAGCTCGTTTAAAATAAGAAGAATTAAATAAAAGAAGATCAAAGAAAACTTTAAATTTTTTAATATTATATGTAGAGTTTCCTAATATATGTCCGTTGAGCTCGGTGTGGCACTGGTTAACATTACCTGATTTGGCTCAAACTTTCACAATATTGTTTTTATACCCATAGGAACAAAATCCCGCCCGGCGCTCCATAAAATTCAAAAAAAAGTACAAACTACTACCGCCTTAATGTATATCCCAAACTTGTTTCCCATTCTTCTTTTTTTGTAAAAGTTTTACAATTTACAATTAATTTCTTTTTGTTAATATGATTAAAACTTTAATTGAAATTTGTTGGTCAAGTTTTTATTAAAAGTCTAGTTAGTCCTAATTCAAATAAGTTTTTTATGGTATTTACAAATATATTAATTGAAATTCGATTTTAATTTTTTTTTGTGAAGTAAAAACTTTCACGTGCGCTCCGGTAGGCCAGTTGGTAACGTGCTGGCTTATCAGTGCTGGGGTCATAATTATATGACTATTAATTAATAAAAAAAAAAAATCTTTCATAGAAATTTTCCTATTAAGATTCTAAAAAATCTTCCTTATGCTGAAAATTTGTATTTACAAAATTTTAAACCCTGCTTTGTAACGCATAGCTCATCACCAACTTATATTCTTCTTGCACTTTTTTGCTCAGTATTTTGTGTTTTCAATAGTAAAAAGTTGCTTTTTTAATTTTAATTATTTTTTTTTTTTTTTGTGAAGTTTCAATTTTCTAGTTGGCACATTTGCATTGCAAATTTAACTAAAGTTTATCTATTCTACATACAAGTAAGCAGGCAATGCTGGTACTTCTGAATAAAAATCCTTGCAATTTTTATGCAACAACATGAGCAACATTTAAACGTACGACAGACAACAACTTGTATGTTAAAACAATATAAAGACAGGCAAACAACACACAATCTCGCACGAGCTCATATATTTTTTGTTAGTTACATTGTTAATCTATTTCAACATTACATTTTGACCGATTTTGGGATAGTAATAATGAAGACATTCGTATGATGGTGGTACGTAGGAAAATAGTATTTTTTGCAAATTTGAGGATAAAGTACTTTAAAATTATACAGCCACTAAATGGTTGCCTGACTTGATTTCTTGTATTCTCTGTTTTATACTACACTGATAGAAAAAACTTAGTAAATTTTTGTGCTAAAACTCCTAAAAATTGTTTAAAAATTGCGTTGCAGAAAAAACTTCTAAAAATTAGCAGATTTTGTTTGCTAAATATTAGTAAGACTGCAAATAGCAAAAATTAATCTGTTCAACCTATAAATATTTAGTTATATTTGAGCTAAATTTTAGTTAATTGAAAGTAGCAAATTAATTTTGCTAAATATTAGTAGACATAAAAACAAGAAAACGTAAAATTTTCAGTTTTTTTAATGAGAATAAAAATCTGCCCTTCTGAAATGAACAATTTACAATTTGTTAGCAAAAATTTCTATTGATTTTAGCAAAATATACTGTTATTCAATTCTACAAAATTTAGTTTAAATATAGCAAAAATGTTGCTGATATTACATTTTTTGTTTGCTGTTTACAGTCTACAAATATTAAGTAAACGTTTCTGCTAAATTTTACAGATTAAATTGCTATTTTCAATTAACTAACGTTCAACTTGAATATTACTAAATTTTTTTAAAGATAAAACAGGTGTATTTTAGCAAAAAAAATGCTAATTTTAGCTGTTCAGTTTTCACAGGTTTATTTCCATGAGTGTACAATTACGATTTGGAGACAACAAAAAAATTTGTTGCTTAAACACGCAAAAAGTTTTCTAATGTTTGGTAGTATGGTTAGATTATAGAGTTGCAAGTTATTCATCCTCCTTGTTATTTTTTGCCTAGAATTAAGAGTGTATGTTAAAAGGATCAGTTATATACAAAAAAGTACTGCAACGAGTGTTGTAACATAGATACTGATACTAGCATGTGTGTAGGTTAAATTTTTTTTTGTTTTAGGTATTTTCATGCATGCACAACCATGATAATGCACTCACGTTTTAAAGCTATAAAATAAAATTTTATTATAATTTTCGCACAACGAACTACCAGAACTTTAAAGGATTTTCTGCTAGGAAAAAAATTTTATATACGCTGTGTTATCATTATGGAAACAGTAGCTTAAATTGTTGTTGCAGATAGATAAAGCGTTTACGTTTTTTTGTTAGTGTGTGTGCGGATCGAATAAAACATGCTGAGATTGTGTTGTTGGTAAAGATAATAAAGGTTGTTTTTAAGGGGATTTTCAAAATGTATGTTGGGGTAACAAAAAAGGCTTATTTTAAGTTCATATAACAGCATAGAAGTATCATTGTTAAAAAGTACTTTATTTGCCATAACGCGTGTGTACTGGATTTAATAAATGGGAGGTATTTATAGGTTAAGGAACAGTATCCTAAATCAAATTTATGTTATTAATAAATATTTAAGGTTAAAATAAACATATATTTTATCAGGAAAAACAGCTTTTGTTGAGAGCTTTTATAAGAGTTTTTAAAAAAAAAAATGTTTATTTACAAAAGTTTTATAGAGTTCTAAAACGATTATAAAAAAACTTTTTTATTTCTTTGCTGTTAAGAAGCTTTTGTTGTAGTAATATTATTTATGTTTTAAAAGCTTTTGAAAAGCATTTATAAAATGGTCACATTAATATGTCAACTCTTTCATAAAGTTTTTAATAAATTTTTGATTTAGTTAAATACAAAGCTAGAAAGGCTCGTTATGGTAAGCAAATGTATCACTTTTGCTTTCATTGTTAAACAAAATTCAGCTTTTAAAAGCCTTTAGATTATAGATACAATTATAGGTCAAAGCTTTCATATTTATGATAATTAATATGTCAGAACTTTTGTAGTGCTTTTAATATATTTATGCTTTAATTAAAACGATCGCTTTCACAATTTGAAAGCTTTCAACATGTTTAAGATCTTAAAATTAAAAGCTTGATATGGCTATAATTGCAACAATTTGCATTTAAAAAAAGCTCTTAGATTAAAGATACATTAATATGTCATAGTCATCGCAAAGCTTTTTAGTTTTCTTTTAAACCGAAGCTTTAAAAATTAAGAACCTTTTATTATAGTGTGTAGCTTTTCAAAACCGAAACAGTTTAAAACATCGCTTTTTAAAATCTTTTACATTAGAGAAACATTTATATGTAAACTTTTTCGTAGAGCTTTTAACATATTAAAGCTTTAATTAAAACGAAAGCTTCAAAAATATAAAATATTTTAAATATAAGAGCTCTTTACATAACCATTTGTATAGACATTTGTATTGCTTTTATTTTGAACATGTTTTTAGAGAAATGAATATGTCAACGCTTACGAAAAGCTTTTAATATGTTTAATCTGTAATTAATATTAAAACTTTTAAAGTTTAAAACTTTTTATGGCATCAATATGTATTTATTTCTAAAATTAAAATAATCATTGCCTTTGTTGTCCTTTTGAGAAGCTTTTAGATTATAGTTACATATATATGGAATAGCTATCGTAAAGTTTTTAAAAAAGTTAGGCGTTATTTAAAACCAAAGCTTTTAAAATATAAAAGCTTGTAAAAATAAAAGCTTCTTATTGTACTAAAAAACTGTAACTGAGGTTAAGTATCTGGGACTGGTGATGTCTGAAAGGATGAACTTTATGGTTCATCTTTCGCATATTAGAGGGAAGTTGGTTTCAGTTGCAGGTGTTCTTAGGCGTGTTCTAAGGAGCGATTGGGGTCTTAGCAGGCGTGCGGTACGTATCATATACGACGGCCTATTTGTTGCTTGTGCAACATTTGGTGCTCCGGTATGGTACGGAACTGTTACGACTGTTGCGGGCAGGAATAAGATTCTGACGTGCCAAAGGGTGGCTTTGTTGGCATCTTTGCCTGTCTGTAGGACGGTCTCCACGGAGGCTTTACAGGTTTTGTTAGGGGTTGCGCCCCTAGATTTGGAGGTAATCCGTAGGGCTGTTGCTTTTAAACTTCGAAAGGGATTGCCTCTTTTGGATTCTGATTGGGTTTCTGTTGATGATGTTGCAGGGTTAGACAGGAAACGGATAAAGGAGGTTTTGGATAGGTGTGTTATCGATAGGTGGCAAAGTAGGTGGGATGTTTCTGATAAAGGTCGTGTGACATTTTCGTTTGTGCGTAATGTCGCCTTTGTTAGGGACCATCCTCACTTCAGTTTTGGACTTGGCCTGGGTTTCTTTTTGACTGGACATGGTTCTTTCAATGCATTTTTGCATTGTAGGGGCTTGTCCGAGTCGTCCAGGTGTTTGTGTGGAGCTGATGTTGAGGATTGGTCACATATTTTGACTATGTGTCCTCTCTATGATGAGGTTAGGGATTTAGATGGTATGGGAATCGTACGTTCTGATGAATCGTACGATTTCAGTAGTGTGTTGGCTGACCCTCACACCTTGCATCTGCTTGGTGAATTCACGAGGGCTGCACTACAGATTAGGAGGTTTGGTAGGCCTTAGGTTTGTTTCGATGGTTTCATTGTGTGCTTCTAGTCCGCACTTTTGCTTCGGGCTTGGCCTGGGTTTCTTTCGACTGGACATGGTTCTTTCGATGCATTTATTGCATGGTGAGGGCCTGCCCGAGTCGTCCAGGTTTTTGCTCGGGGTTAATGTTGCGGATTGGTTGCACACTTTGGTGTTTAGGCGTTTCTTGCGGGTTACACCAACATCTTTGACGATGCTTTCATCGTCGGTATGTTGGTGGAAGCGTCCACTTTTGTGGACCGGTGACCAGTCCGGAACTATTTGGGGTTCTACTGGTAGTAGTTTTTGGCTACGAAGCTGACCGGAGTCTTTATTCGGTACCACGGGAACCAGGATGCCCTTGGGATTGTTATCCCAACCTGGTTAATGGTGAGGCCCCTTTTGGGAGCAACGTGGTGGCTGTGGGTTACTGCCCATATCGCGGGTAGAGCAATTTATTGCTTGATGTGGAGTTGCATTTCAACCAAATTTTCGCTGTTATTCAAAGAACAGTAGGAGTTTTAGATAGGCTCCGCACCTTACCAAGGTGAAAGAATGTGCCAAATACACTTTCTTAATTTGGTACCTTTACTCTAAACGCCGCGGCTTTGCGGCGGGAGGTTTTAAAGGGGGCGTTGGTGAACGCTTTTCACTTTCACTCAGTGTTTCAGAACACCGTGAAGTTATGTCAAATGGCAGGTATTCACGTAAATGAAAACACATTTGTACTAAAAAACATAACTTTCCTAAATCAAAATTATTAAAAGCCCAGCTTTCAATAAAATTTAAGCTTTAATTAAATCAAAAGCCTTTAAATATAAAAGATTTGAAAACTACGATCTTTTCATGGTAATAATATGTATCAACTTCCAATATAATCATTTTTATTGTTGTTATTGTTAAAAATGTTAAGGTTTGAAAGCTTTTTGATTGAAAGCTGTATATATGTCAAAGCTTTCGTAGAGCTTTTAATACATTTTTAATAAAAACTTTACATTTTTAACTAAAACTTTAACTTATGCCATGTAAAAACATTAAAATTTAAGAGCTTTTCCCGGTAATAGAATTGCAATTATTACGGGTCTCAATGTAAAAAACATTATTCTTTTAAAAAGCTTTTTAACTAGAGATTTATTATTATGCAAAACAACAAATTTAAGATTTAATTTAAAATAAAGCTTATAAAATATAAAAGCTTTTAAGTTTAACAGCTTTTATTGTTGTAAAATGTACATAAATTAAAAATTGTTATTGTTTCCAAAGAGCTTTGTATACATTCCAAGTGCTTTTGATACATTTAAAAATAATACTAATAAAATAATAAATCCTCAAATAATCAAAGCTTTTTTATGATGCTAAAATATCATCAAAAGTTTTTGTAAAAGCTTCTTTCAAACGCTTATTCAATTTGAACTATAAATGCATACCTAATAATTAAATATAACAGATATGAATATGTGTGCGCTGTAACATTGTCATACTTTGAACAACAACAAAAAAGTGCGAGTATATAACTACATTAAGCCATTAAAATGTGTCTAACTGCAAAAAAAAAAGTATTGTACAATATTACACACCCCAGCACTATTTAAATTCATGTACTACTAACTCCGTATATGTTATCCCTAATGTTTCCAACAAAAGTTGCCCTTTAAAGTTCTTGTTGCTGTTGTGTTACCTACACTGTTGTTGATGATGAAATAAAAGACATTTCATACAACATTGTAACATTGGCACTGGTTGTATGGCATAAACAATTTGGTAGGTGGTAGTTGCTTAGAAACATTACAAGTTTAATTAAAGTAAATTGCGGGAGCTGATGTTTAAAATGTGTTAAAATAAACCATAATAAGAAAAACAACTGTAGCATTATTAAAAAAAAAAAAACAAAGGGATAGAACATAAAGGTTAAAGAAACTTAAATTCATTAAAAGCTTTGGCTGAAATAAGTATAATTTAAAATGGTCTAAATTCTGTTTTAAAACCTTTATATAATTTCTTAAATTTTTAGATCTTGTTACTTTCTTTACAGTGACAAAATTAAAAATATATTTCTTTCCTGATTTTAAAATATTTCAAAAGCTTTTTAAAGCTCTCCAAATCGAAGTGGAAAAACTGGCTGCAAACTGACGATTTTCACTTTCATATATTAATAATTAAACAAAAATCTCAGATATTTACAGCTGTTCCTAGTAGCGAGCTTAAAGCAAAATACTATTTAAAATGTTTTTTTTTTTCAAAAAATCATTTGTGTGAATTAAACTGTGTTTCAAAGATTTTATTTTATTTAAGCTTATTATAAAAAAACAAAAATTAGAAATATTTCTTTGTAAAGAACAAGTTTTATTTGATTATTTATTTCTTCTATTTTAAGTTGTGCACAATTATTTCAATTAATTTATGGAATTAAATTTTAAAAAGCTTTTTTAAACCAAAATGGACATTTAAGCGTTTGAGATTCTGTAAAATATAATTTATTTGAATTTATTAAAAATTAATTTATTGAGAAATTTTGTTTTCACAACCTGCAGACATTTTTTCGTTCAATAACCGGTATTCTACTACACTAAGAGAATTTTTTGCGTGATATAAATTAATTTTTGTATTGAATCGATGAAATTGGACTGAAAGCTTTTTATTTAGTTAATGCAAATTTTCATGAAATTGTATAAAAAAAATATAATTTTATTTATTAAAAGTTGCATACATTCAATGAAGAAGTTACATTAAATACCGGTTTCATAAAAAGTATGAAGCTCTTTATTAATTTTAAGACTTCGTTTGGTTTGTTGCGAAAAGTTTAATTGACTTATTGACAATTTTCATTATTTTTCGTAAAACTAAGTTCCCTCTGTGTACACAAGTTTTTAAAAGCTTTCCATTCTTATGTAAACAAAATGCGTTAAAACATTAAAAAAATATTAAAGCATAATTGAAATTTTATAAAAGAGCGATAAAAGTTGGAGTGAAACTGAAATTTTAAAACCTGTTGAAATTATTTAGCAAGCTCTCCAAGAGCAGTTATACTTTTATTTTCAAAAAAAAAAATGTGTTTAAAAAGCTTCTGTGGACATGAGATGTTAAATGTTTCAATCTTTTTTGGTAAATCTTTGAAGATTGGGTTTGTTTAGAAAATAAAAATTTTAAAATTAATCGGTATACACGCTCTTCAATGTGGTTTTTCAAATCAAACTTTCATTGGGCTTTATTTAACGCTTTGTTTGTTATCTTACAAAGGAAAGCATTTAATTTTATTTTTGAAAATTAATTAAGGCTTTTTTAACCCATTAATGCCCATTGGCAACTTTAGTTACCAGTAGAGTTGTTGCAATTTAGCATGCTCTGAAAAAAAGTGAGTGTTCAAAAAGTTTGTCTCAAAATTAAAAAAAAAAACGTCTGGGCATTAATGGGTTAAAAATCGATCAACAAAACAACAAAAAATGTCAAATGCTTTTTTAATTGTAGAAGGATGCTTTAAAAGCATTTAACCCTTTATAAAACAATAAGAACGTTTTAAAAAATTGAAAAGTTTGAAACTTTCTTACTTCAAAAACTTATTTAACCGGTTCAACGAATTGTAGAAAAAAAAACGATGCAGGGCCTTTCTAAAGCTTTTTCATTTAGATTATTTTATATAAATTTTAAATTTTTCTTAAAATTAGAAAGTTTGTTTTAAAATATTGTAAATGTTAGCTAGAAGCTTTTTCCCTAACAACATGAGCTGACTCTCTGTTTGAATCTAAGCTCGTGAATGTGAAAGCATTTATCTGTGCACGCTATATTTCATACTTGAGAGTTAACTAATGCTAACGCCAAAAAAAATCATTACCATTTAATTGTAATGACATTTTTTAGCATTAGAATTTGTACTAGTAATGCTAGTGAAATCACACTAATGCCTAAAAAAAACTAGATACAATTGAGCAAAAAAAGCATGTGTTTACAAAAAAAAAATGGAGTGTAAACTTTAACAAACTTTAACACTGAATGCGGAAAACGGAATGTAACGAGGAACAAATTTTATATTATCCGATAACATATGTTAATGTTTTTATTATCACGTAAATAAGTAAAAAAACTTAAATCACCATTGCTTTATAAAAGTTGATCTCTCGGGAGCTCTCTCGGACCTAGCCTATTTATTTTATAAGGGCATATTAATACTCTTATGGAACAAAAATTGTATCCGTTTTGCTGCATCTTGCTTAGTTTCGGAGAAACTGGCCATTTTAAAATATCGCCATTTTGTAAAATGGCTCGTATTTCTAAAACTAAGCGAGATATTGCAAAACGGATAAAATTTTTGCAAACCTTAACGAAAGCCGACACTTTTGACTCCACTCGTTCCCCGTTTCATTCCATATCGTTCCATTTTGGACCAATGTTCCATTCTACTATCGAAGTGATTAAATTGGTATTCTCACGTACGTACTTGGGTAAACAAATAATTGAGACATCCTGTGGTTTTTTCATAAAAAATTTATCTATCGGAATCTTTTCCAGACCTAGCATATTTGTATTCTGTCAATTGTAATTTGCTTTCTTTAATTGATTCATTACTAATGGTAATGAAATTTAAAATCATAATATTTAATCACTGAAATCAAATCAATGAAATTCATTACTATTAGTTAAAAAAATGCTAATGAAAAAATTTTCATTACAATTTATATCAATGAAATCGTAATGAAAGCTTCAGTTAATTAGTCCTTTCAATTAATTAGTCTCATGTATGCTATATTTAAAACAAATTTCAATTATTTCATATATTTTAAAGCTTTCAGAAAAGAGTAAAACCTTTATTTAAACTACAGATTAAAATATTTTACATTAAATCAATAATTGTTTTTATAATAATTTAATTATATTTAAAGCTTTTACAAAAGTTTTATTTAACTAAAGTTTAAAAGCTATTAGTTGGTAAAATGCACTACATTAAATTAATATAATTATAATCACAATAATAATATTGTTTTAATGTAAAGCATTTTAGAAAATAATACCTTTCAAGCTTTAGTTTAAATAAAGCTTGTAGACTCTTGAGAAAGCTATAACTAGATTGCTATTATTGGAATTTTTATATTAGATAAAATAAATAAAGTTAAAATAAAATCATACATATTTACGAGCATTATTTCTATTACATTTCTCTTCGTCATTTTCATTCTAAGCGAAAAAGCTTTGAACGAAAAAAGTAATCATTTGAAAGCTAAAATCTTTGATATTGTTAGATTATTAATATTTCTTTTAAAAAATAAATTTAAAATCAACCAATCTCAATTCTAAGGAAGCTAGGAAGGAAATCATAAATTCTGTTGCTACTTTTTAATTTTTAACTTTTTTTGCATATTTTCTTTGCTCACACAGATGTTTTCTCTTACTCAAATGCCTAAGAAGTTTATAGCTATAGTCCTTGCCGTCTATACATCCGTTTCCCATTTACATAATTTGTTATTTTTTATTACCTTATATAATTTTTTGCCAATTATTTTTATGATTTACTTAAAAATTTACATGCCAATAAACAATTTCAATTCTTAACAACCTTTGATTTATTAAAAAGCATAAAAATGAAAAAAAAAATATTAAGAATTTATTTAATTTCCTTAACCATTATTAGTATTATTGTTCCCCATTGCAGCAGCAATTTCAACAATCACACACAATTACTCATAATTTATTGGTAGTTCAGTTGTTCTTTATTAACAATATATCAGCAAGAAAAGATATTTATTTTTGTTGTTGTTATGCATATTTTAGTTTACAAATTGATTTTGTACATGGAAACCCAGCAAAAATTGGAGGTACTAAATTAAAGAAGTTATTAATTGTAATTTAACGATTTTTCGTTTAAAATAGATTATAATCAAGGAAGACAAATTAGCTTTTTTATGATTTTTTACACATTTGAGCTTTTTTGGATTCTCTGATTTTGAGCTTTAAAATTGATTTTTTTACGAGTTTGGGCTTTTTAAAACAAGCTGAAACAACGTTAAATTAAATATAAACAATTGTTTCCGTTTAATTTAAATATGTTTCTGATTATTTTTAAAATGTGAACAAAAATAAATAAAATGTTGACTTATTAATTTAAATAGCAAAAAGCTTATTTTAAATAGAATAAATTTTATATTAAAAAGGTTTATACTTATTTAAATATGTTCGTAAAAATAAAATATTAATTGAAATATGTAGTAACCTCAAAAAAATAAGTTAGTAGAAAAGTTAGTAAAACGTCTTGTAAATCCGGTATACTATTTTTTAGAAATTTTTTTGCTAAAATCGTGTTTTCAGCTAAAATTTTTGTTATACTTATTCAGCACTTAACTGATTTATACTAATGCTTTACTAATATTATACTAATGTTTTACTAATTAATTTTGCTAAAAAAAAATTGTGCTGAAAAGCACATTAATAGTGTGGACGACAACCAGATTGAAAGATATGCGCAGAATGAAGCAGATGTCGCGATATGTCAAGATGTAGTAGAGAAGAAGAAAATAAAAGTACAACTCTAATAAGACATATAAAAAAATCAACCATGGAAGATTTTTGTATCTGTTTTTCATACATAAAACAAAATTGAGGATTAAAACAACTTAAATTTTGCGTTGTCACCGGCTTGTGAAAATAATTGTCTATTAATTAAATAAAAGACAAAATAAAATATTTAAATTTAATATGTATTTCTAAACTAAATGTTTATAGATTAATAATCTAGTGTGGTCAAATTGCAAACAAACATATACAGACATGTAGACAGAGTAAAGCGAAAGACAAAGACACACATCTTAGGTAGATTTTTATGGTTCCTTTTTCTTATTGCAAAAAATGGTTGTTTTTTTCGTTTCGTTTGTTTTTGTTTATTTTTTCGTTTCGTTTCTATAATTATCTTCGGCAGTTGCGTCCTTTAAAAGATAGCATCATTTAGACAACCATTGATGTAAGTAGTTGAAAGAAAATTTTTGTTATGTTATATATATTTATTTCTATATATTTTCAGATATATTAATTCATGTCGTCAATGTGAGAAAATGAAAATTTTTATATTTCGTAACTATTGTAAATTATTTTTAAAAGAATCACAAAAATATGTTTTATGATTTTCAGCAAATAAATTAACTAAATTACAATTTTTCTACAAATTTTTTGCGTTTTTTCAGTCTACTAAAGTTCAGCAAAAAATTTATTAATTTTTAGCAAGGCTTTTGTATTTCTAATCCACTAAGTGTTAGCAAAACTTTTGCTGAATCTACTAATTTTGATGCTAAAAATCAGCTCGCTGACTAAAATTTTGCTGACTCAGGAAAATTATTTGCTGACTTTACAAACTTTTTTTTTTGAGTGTATGTAACTGATTTAACTGTGATTTTTTGCATTTTTCGCTTTTTATTTTTTATTTTATTAATTAATAATCATATAATTACAAATTATATACTATTACCCTAACCGAGCACTAGCTATTATGGATTTCGGAGCGTTGTAGCGAAAACAGACCAGTGCCTCAGGTGGGAATCGAACCCACGACCCCCGCACTGATAAGCTAGCACGCTACCAGCTAGCGTACCGGGGTGCACTAAATCGCTTTTTAAATCAAAACTTTGTTAACACAAAAGCTTTAACATATACTCGTATCTAAAAATGTGTGCAATAAAATACTTTTTAAATACACTTAGAGCTTTTTATAAATATTATCATAAAAAGGCCCCTTATCTAGAATATTTGTCGTTAAAAAACAGTTTCTTATAAATTTTGCTGGGTAATGTAGACTTTCCTTGAATTTTCAATGAGTTATAATTGTATTGATTAAGGTGACAGTGACTGTGACAAAGAAAATTATTCATTTATACATTAACATGAACAATTCATACAATCTATACATATTTTTACAATGCGTTAAATAAAAATAATAAAATATACACTGCGTTGCTAAACTATAATTACACATTAATTTCACTAAATTTCGTAAGCTAAAGAGTTTAACCGGCATAAATGTAAAACCAATGGAAAATTAATAATATTTAACAAAACAATTCATTTATTTTTAATTTTTCTATTTAAAAAGGAATAACAAAATCAATTAGTGCTTCATAATTATAAATACACTTAACTTAATATATAAAAATTAGCAAAAATTTAAGAAAATTTTTTTAAAGCAGCAGTTTTAAGAATGCGTGAGGCGCCCCAAATCATTAAGGATCTGCCTCCATTTTTTTTTTTTTTGAGAAATATCATGGTTTCTATGTCGGTCTCTCCATCCGGACCATCAAGATTGAACTTTTTTTCATCAGAAAAAATCACCTTTAAACGAAATTTATGCTTAAACAATCCTACCAACAACAGCGATTGTTCTCCAGTAGGGTTGTAAATTCCTTTTAGCGAATCCACGCGGCATTTTATTGCAAACTGATTAAAATTGCATAAAAACAAAAATAATTCTTCAATTTTTCTATATTTGCTATTCTTCTTTGTTTACCGTTATACACAGAAAAAAAACTAAAATCGAGTTTCAATTAAAATATTTGTTGATTTAATTAAGAGTTTAATTGAATTTGGTCATATTCAAGAAATTGTAGTAACAATTAAAATAATTTGTAACTATTTAATTGAATTTATTTTCAATTAAGGTTTTAATCATATATATTAAAACTTTAATTGAATATTGTTTTTAATTTCAAACAAATTTTTAGCAGATATGATAAAAAATGTATTTAAAATTTGTAAAAAAATCGTCAAAAGTTAGGGTGCTCAAATAGCTCAAATTTCAAAATAAAATCGCTAAATTGCAAAAAATCTTTCAATTTAGTTCTCATCAAGTAAATAAAACAATACATGTAAAGATAAAAATTATATTTTAATTTGGATAAATCCCTTCTACATTGGTCATCTAAGGATTTTCGTTGACGCGAAATAAAACATGTAAGGACGTGTCAGTAGATAAAGTCTACCCAAAATTAACGGATGAAGACATTTTTAATTGCACGGTTTATTGTTTAACAAAAAACAAATGGTCTTGAAGTTGAATAATCTTGCTCACATCATAATTTATGATAAAAGATCGAAAAAAAAACTTTTGGTTTTAATTTTTTAAAATTTAAAAGTAGGACATTTAAAAAAACAAAATTGTAAAAAAACGCCAAAATTTAAAAAAACTCTAAAATTGAAAAAAAAATATCGAACTTTAAATCGGTAAAAAGAAAAAACCATTTATTTTTAAAATTAATATATAAAAAAAAGAGCTAAAATTTAAAAAATTCCCAAAATTAATCGCTGAATTGCTATAATTTAAATATTTCTCAAATTGTAAAAAATCAACAAAATCTGAAAAAATCGCTAAAGTTAAAAAAAAATCGTGAAAGGCGTGGTAAAGAAGAATGAGTGTATTTTCTAAAAATCATAACTACATTGCAAATTTTCAATTTTTTTCTGAATCGGACTGCGCCAAAATTTTAAATATCACCTAAATAAAATTTAAAACGTCTTTATTACGAAAACATGTTTAGTTTTTATAATTTTTTTTTTTTAATTAATACTGTTTTTTTTAATTTTAAATATTTTATTAAGTCTTGACGGTTTAGTAATTTCTTAGAATTTTTTAATCGTAGGAAATTTTTTAATTTAATAGATTTTTTTTAATTTTGGCGATTTTTTTTTATCAACTTTGGTAATTTTGTTAAATTTTTAGCATGTTTTTCTTTGTTGTCATTATGGATTATAACAACTGGAACTTCTGTGTGCACCAAATTAATTTTCAGTTAAACATTTACTACACTCACAATATATTTTCCGTTACCGATTGTAGTTTATTTAAAAAGTAATCCGTAAAGTTTGTTTTTAACTGAATAAACTATTAAAATACAAAGAAACATATTTTTCAACTTTTTTGCCTGTTATTTAAAAAACAAACTATGAATTAATACGGATTTTCTGTAGCAGTTAATATTTTCGTTTAAAATCTACATGTTTAAAAAAAATCTACTTGTTTAAAAAAAAAATCACACAAAAATCACAGTAATCTTTTTTTTTAAAAGTTCTCTCAAACGTTTTTCATATGCATGAACTGGGGATGGTAAATAAATTACTTATTTACATTTTCAGTCCAAAAAGTACCAAAGTGGCCCAGCTGGCGATTAAGTGCTTTGTTTCAGTAAATTTTGTTTTACTTTTTTATTTTACTGAGGGTATTCAGCGTGGTTATTTGCACACGATGCAAATTTGCACTTTCTCATCCTTGAGCAGTATTGACGGTGCATAATGTGCATATTAGAACAGAGATGGAGTTCCCTCACTGTTCCAAATTTATATGTTAAAGCACATCTATTAGATGACATCTAGGAGATGAAGAGATAGAGATAGAGTAAAAACTCTGAGTTTCTTTATTCATGTACAAATAACAAAGTTTAATATATATAAAATAAAACGAAAAGTTAGGATTATAATTTTCGCAGTATAGAACATGTGTTAGCTGATTATTTGAATACAAGAAAATTAATTAGCAATATGGTAAAAGTCTAGTGTTTTTTAGGTAAACAAGATAAAGCGCATCAATGTTTAATGTAAATTTAAAATTAAGCAATATTCTTGTGCAACTTTTGCTAGTTTGCAACAAATTACCCGTGTGTATGTCATATTGGAAGGGTAGAAAAAATCAAAAAGGTTTTGTGTCTGCACAAGATATGTGTTAAATATTTAATATTGAGTTGGCTACATTGAATGATAATAAAATTGTCAGTAATATGTGCAATAGTATTGCAAGAGTACCTTAACAATTAAATTAAATCAAAAGGTACCAAAATGTTTACAAAAGTGCTTTTTACTTTAGTACTAAACCAAATAATACCATCACTATAGTTTTTCTTTAGATTTTAATTGTCTTTTATTTTACAAACACATAGTTTTTTAAGTTATTTGCATATTATAGTAAAAGATGAACTCAAAGGTCATCCTTTTTCGTTATGCTGCCATATAAATGTTAGGCGCCATTCGCTCAATTAATTTTTATTCAATTAATCTTATTATTTAGTTTTAAAAATAAATCCTAACATATATTATTATTAAGTATATAATACATTATGTAAATAATACATTTTTATTTATTTTAAATTAAATTTGGTGATAGCTAAAATAAACGACAATCGTTTATTTTTACGTTTTTGGGGGTAAAATTTTGATGGTTAAAATAAAGGAAAATCGTTTATTTTTAAGTTTTGGGAGTTAAATTTTTAATTGTCAAAATAATGGAAAATCTTTTATTTTTATGGATTTTCGGTAATTTTTTGATAGTCAAAAAAAAACGAACGTCGTTTATTTTAACGGATTAAGCAATTATTTTTTAATAGTTAAAATAAACGAAAGTACTTTGTTTTTATCGATATTTTTAGTTAATTTTTTAACAATTAAAAATAATTGGAAATTACTATTGTTTTAAACGAAAAATCAGTAGTCCTGTTTTTAACAACTTTTTCTATAGTTTTAATGTACAAATTCGTTTGTTTCTAACTATAAAATATTGTGAGTGTACATATTATTAAACTTATAATTGAAAATAAGTTTGAAATCAAACAAAAGTTTAATTGAATTTTTTTGACGCTAATTTTTTCTGCGTATGTAATTGTAGTTATGAAACACCAACAAAATATTATTACAAAATTTTTCTCTCAAATCAATTGAGTATACTCTTAATTTTACACAATAAGAGATCAGTTATCACACTCTGAAACACAGTTAAAAGTTAAAAAAAAAAAAATTGTAATATTAGAAAAAATAGCAAAAATCATTTGTAATTATAGTTATGCAACGCAGTGTATTATCGATTAATATATTTTGTGTAGGGTTTTTGTAATATTTATTTAAATTTTTGCAGTAGATTAAATCGTTATAATAACTATAAACAACATAACTTTTTCTTACATTAACGTGAGTTTTATAGAAATTGGTAATCTAGTTAAAAAAAAATGTATAATATATCATATGGATATGCACTTAATGTTGTAAAAGTTTTAATAAATGAAAGTTATTGATAAACTTTATGGATAAAGCTAAAGACAATATCAGCTGATGTTTAAAAAGTCTATCAGCTTTAAATTTTGGAATTTTTTACATAAAAGTGATTACACCAGTGCTTTTTTTATTTAAAAATACCATACACCTTAAATTGTTTTATTTTACTTTGATAACATTATGTTTGCATTATATAATAATTTTATAGTTAATGTCTATAAATTGCGTACATATTATTATATTTTATTAGCACAATTTTATCACACTTATTATTTTTTGTGATTTATTTAAAGCTTATTATCGAAGTACAAAATATAAAAAATTCTTCAACAAATTTATTACCATTTAGTTATAATGATGTTTCAAAGCAAAAGTCTTAATTGCCATATTGCCATATTAATGGGCAATAAAGTTTATTAACCATATTTAGAATTTTTTATATGAAAACAGTGGCTTATGACTAAATATGTTCAGGAGTCGGAATATTTTAACTATCTAGAAGAGGGGCAGACTCAGGCGTATTCGGCACTATTTTTTTTTTTTTTTTTTTAGTTTTGCTGTAGTGTATTTACCAAAATTCTCATTAAATTAAATTAATTCTTTTAAAGTGTAAAGTAGTATTAGAGTACTTTTCTAATATTAATACATTTTTAGGCACCCTACCAATTTTTTTTAAATATACGACTAAGTTAATGCTGCTTAATGTGGACTGTTCTTTAAAGTGCACATTTCGTTTCTGTCAACTGACATCAGTCAGTGAAAAAAAAAACGCATCATAAAATATAATTGCGTAGTAACATAAAAAGTGAATAACAAGCAAGTTTTAAAAAGTTTTCGCGAGTCGGATTTTTGCAAACGGTAAAAATGTTATTCACAATTTTACTTACCAATTCCATAAAAAAAATATAATTAATAAAAAAATGTGAAATGTTAAATTTTTCTTAAGGGGTCTTCTGGTTTTGATTCGATTTTTTAGCTGATATTCAAAAATATTATTTTTTTATTTCAAAATTTGAAATAGTTTGAGAGATGCAGTATTTTTGTGAAGCATTGTTTTTGCCTAAATGAGGCAGTCATTGTGTGCCAGAAAATTGAACTTAAAACTTAAACGCGTTTTTCTCGAAAACACGTTTTTCAAACTGGTACGCAGGGTTTCTCAAGTTCTACAGAACCAATTTTGATGATATAGGGCCTAATCGACTCAAAAGTTACGTGGCTATCTTCCCATGCTCAATCATCGAGGGAAAAAATTGTTCATTATTTTTTTACACTAAACTACAAAAAAAACTGGTCAAATATCGATTTTTCATTTTCAAACGGCCCGTTTTCCGTTTTGCTTTCAAATAACCGCACACAGAAAACATATTCATTGTTGCAACCGAATTTTTTGCCAACCGAATTTTGGCAGTGACACGTACTATCATAAAATTCATATGTCGATTCGATTGTTGTAACCAATATTTTATTAGAACGATTAAATTTGTAGTTATCCCTACCAAATTGAATATCCACGATAGTTTATCCAACAGTTTTTTTTACTTAATCCTACCGAATTAACTATAGTATTAAAAACACCGTTTCCAAATAATTTCGAAAATTATTTATTTTTTATTTTTATTAATTTAAAAAATACTTTAAAATTTAAATTTAATAGAAATACAAAAACATATACAAAATATCATATAAACAGTATTTGATTTTAACTGATTGTGTAAAAAATTCGTATTTTTCTGCAATATAACAAAAATCCTTTTATGCTATGCCAGAAGTATGGAATTAAACCTGATAAATTTTGTTTAAAATTATGTATAATCTAAAATTCTACTTAAAAAACTACTCGTATGTACATTAACCACTTCGACCCGAAAAAAATAATGTTTATACAAGAGGATGTCGCTTAAAATAACGATTTGAAGGGTTTTGTTTATTACACCCCTCAGTTTTAATACAAATGACTCCAAAAGGAAAAAAATCGGTTTTTTAAAAACGTTAACCCGCGCAAGTCTGCCGAAAATGGCACATTTTGGAAAAACAGTATTATTAAAAATTCACAAAATTCGAAGTTTCGGAAAAATTTATTTTTTATTTCAGTTATTCATTTAATATACTCAATATTATTTCTTCACAATGTGAAGTGGGTTAAAGATAGTCAATGAAGTCAGAATTGCATATCAGACTAATTTTGAGCATATTAAATAATTAAATGACATATAAAATAAATTTTGGAAATTTTTGATACTAATAATAGTTTTTTTTCCAAAATAGGCAATTTTTAGCCGACTTGCGTAACGTTTTCCAAAAAAAAAAAGAATCGATTTCTTCCATTTGGAACCATTTGTAACAACACTGTAATGACATATATATTTTTAAGGGACACCATAATATAAAAGAAAGGCATTAAGTGTGATATACTGTCCCAGACTGGTCGAAGGGGTTAAATCATTGAAATATTTAAAGGAAATCTGGGGGTTTTCCATTATAAAAACACTCTAAAATGATAGTGATTATTTTGTTAAAATTCAATACCATGAATATGGGGAGGATGGTAAATAATCGCAGAATTTTCTAAAGAATACAATTTCATTTATGTGCTCCATTTCTTTTTAAATTCAAAAAAATGTTTTTTTTTATATGAAGGCTTAAAAATTTTAAAGTTTATCTAGAGTAATGACTCTCCAGAATCTGAGTGGTTTTTCTGCAAACATTTGCCTCAAAATCTGGCTTGTTTATAAAAAGAAATTGTTGATTCTAAGCGGTTATCGAAAGGAAGATATATAAGAATCTGATGAATTTGCTGTACATAGACTCCAATAATTTTATACAGATTTCAAGTTTTTATAGGATTCCGTCAAATATTTACCATTTAAAACAATGAAAAGCGATACACAAATGTTGATGTAGTTGTTCTCAGGAATATATCATAGGAGAACACAAACCAGAAGACGTTTTTCTGCTTGAAAAAAAATTTGTAGAATACGGAATATGAAGTCATCATCAATGCATTAAATTTCTGTAAAGAATATTATATTATTCTTCGTATACTATTATTTAGATATTTGAAACAAAAATTTTAATACCGTTTTGATGAATGTTGATATGACCATAAAGTGATAGCCATTTCCATCAGGTTTTGTTTTAATAATTAATTTTTTTATTTTTAAATATTTTGCTAAGATGTTTTTTTTCAAAATATTAATTTTTATTTAAAATTTTTTGTTGTGTTTTTATTTTTGTTATTTTTTTTTTGACATTTTAAAAATAACCGATTCCTTAGTTGCAAAGATAATTTTTGTTAATTAGCCCAATCAAATCTACTTTTGTGTATGTAAACGAATTTTTATTAAATGACATTAGTACACACGGCTATATGATGATGAAAGTTCCTGAATAATTGGTAATATTTAATTTTTACATTGAAATTATTTCTAAGCCCAATATTATTATATTTGCAAACAAAAAATAGATTCAAATGAATGAAAATATAATTTTAAAATGGTTGCTACCATCATAAATTACAAAACATTTATTTAATTTTAAAATTTGGTTTGGGTAACAATTGATTTAGGTAAATGAACTATTAATTTGTTGAAGACATTGTCGTTTGATAATAAAGATGTTTAATTTGTTCTAATTATATATAGTAAGTACTTGTTATCACTTTTCAATCAACGTGAATGATTTTTAATGGGATTCATTGAATTCCAACTAATATTTTCCCTGTGTGCGTGAATTCCGGAAATCTGCTTAACAACAACACACCTTTTTGACAGAATTAAGAAATCTTTTGCCGTTTTCTTTACATAATTAAAAAAAAAAAAAAAAAACAGCTAAAATTCATCGTCGAAACAAGAAGACCCCTTAATCTTCGCTAAAGTGGACCTTTAATATATTTTCTTCTGTTTTTGATTTTATTTTCGAAGTTTTTGTCTTTTTAAATTGTTTTAACTGTTCTTGAATATTTTGGAAAATTGTTCAACATGGTTCACAACAACAAAAAATATCGCTTATTCACCGCAATTAAAAAAGTTAGCATTACATATGGTAACCCCTTAAGTTGCTATAAACGATACATATAACGTTTTAATGGACAAAATTAAAATTTAAAATTATTTTAATTGAAAAACAAAATTTTTGTAGATTTTATTTAATTTTATGAGTGTCCGACCGCAGACTTCGGCCAAAACACGATATTTGGTGGGTTTTTTGGTATATCAAAATGTGGAATAATTTTGATATTGAAATTTGTTGAGCAGCTGTTTTAAGTAAAAAATTTAAGGAAAAAGCCGAAGTTGAGCTGTTAAGTTAAATAATCGGGAGTCGAAGTTTTTCGAATTAAGACGACAGTCCGAATATTGAATTCAGTGCTTAATTACGGACTTTCTTTCAAAATCGCATCTAATAAGCCCAATAAACATTTTTCCATTTGTCAAATTTGTCCATAATGCTTTAAAATACAGACAAAAAACATTTTCTGACCGAAATCTTCGGTCGTATTCGGTTAATATTAACCCATTTTTAGGTACTATACCAACTGGGTCTTATTGTTAAAAATAATAATAACTTAAAAAAATAACTATTTATGACTACGAAGGCGTAAGTTTTTACTCATTTTTTGTGGGGGGGGGGGGGGGGAAATTAAAAGTGTTCGTGTTTTAAAAAAATATTTTCTTTAATTTGGTGAATATACAGAAATACATTATATTTACATATATTCTGAATAAAGAACTTATATCCGCGAAAAATTCCAAATTATTTAAATTATGCGAATATTTTGACTATGTTCAATTTGGGGTGAAGTTTTAATAGTATTTTGTTTGTATTAATAGCAATTTAAGCAATGTTAGATCACATTGATATTGTGTTAGTAGAATATTTTGTAAACGTGAGAATATTTTTAAATAATTAAAGAGACATGCCGAGAAACAACAAAGCCAGACTTACAAAAAAAAAAGTCATTTAGAGAAACAATAAAGAATGCACAAATAAGAAAAAGGACGGTATATTCCCATCGTACGTTTTAATAATATCTCACTTTGAAATATATACATATAAAATGCAGATTTCTCATTATCCTCCTTAACCGCATTGGATAAAGCATTCTTTCTGAACATTTTTTTTTTTTTAACTCATAAAATTAATTTTCAAGAATTCTATAAACAGCAACACATGCAAGAGGGAAGTTCACTTGAATTATGCAAACATAACATCCAGCATTTTAACCTGTATGTATTGTGGACTCAGAATATTCGGAAGAAGATTAGCTTGTATCTACACCAATAGAAAAAGATTAGTAAAAAATTTTAGTAAAACTTTTAAAAATTAGTTCAAAATGAAGTTGAAGGAAAACCCGCTGAAATTAGCAGAGTTTTTAAGGCCAGATAGGAAATTCAAAAATAAATATGTTGAACTTACAACATTTTAGTTATATTTGAACCAATTTTTAGTAAATTAAAAACTACAAATAAATCTGCTTAAGTCGGCAAAAACTTTTGCTGAATATTTGTATACAAAAAATGGAAAAATGCATAAAAATGCAACTTAGAAATGAATTTGTTTGTTTGTTGACAAGTTAGTTGACAAATAAGTTAGACCACTAATTAGTCTTTATAATGAGTCTATTGAACGACTTAAAAAATCGCTGGTGTAGTCTTTTAAAGACCTAGAACAATTGTGTTACCATTTCACCCTAAATTCCCATTATATAGACTAATCTTAAAAATGTTTCTTTTGTATAATGTTAATGTGTCGGTTTAATGATTACAAATTTCAGATATCGTTTCACTAAATGAATGAAAGAAAGAATATTTCTTAATTCATCCTATTATTAAATGAATTAAAAAAATGTTGAATAATTCAACAAATAATCAATCAAAAAATTTAAAGCTTTTCGAGAAGTAAGCTTATGAAAAAGTTTTTAATAAATAGAATTTTATTTAAATTAAATTTATTTGAATAAAGTAAATTAAAGAATAAATTTAGAAGTGTTGAGGTTAGGAAGAAGAATAAACGATTTTCTCTAAAAATTATAAACACTATTAATTTTTAAATCAGACTAGACAAGTTCCTGCTTCTTTTTGATGGACAGGCGTCATCAGTGATTTTCCATTTAAATTGTATTATTATGTGTGTATTTATAAATTATTTTCAATTTTTTTTTTTTTTTTTTTTTTTTGCTTTCAATCCAACCTAGTGCTCATTGTCTGTAAAATTATATTTTATATGATTTTTATAAGAAGATTAAGTCGTAAATTATTATATTATTTTTATTACCGACTTGTCAATAATATTGTTTAAAAATAAATATTTAAAAGTTTAGTCATTTAATTCACACAAAGGTGTTCAAAACTCAACCCAATCAAAAATGAAATTAAAAAAATTTTGAAGAGTTAAAAAAAAATATATGAAATCTCTAGTATTCTCCTTACACTTTCACTGATTACTTTCAAATCGATTTTTATAAGCCTCAAGAGTACGGTAAAGTCTTAGCTATTAGAATCCTGGTTCAATGAACGAAAAATTGTACTGGAGGGTTATTATGTAATTCGATTCGAAAATTTTTGTTCGAATTCGGAAATTTTAAAATATTTAATATTTATATTTAACAGTCCAACTTTTTTAAACTTTTCGCATTTACTAGAACATTGTCTACACGTTTTTTAAATTTGTACCCATGAAACAGTACTTTTTATTATATTATTTTCAATGTGAAAATTCCGTTCGAATCGAATTTCTTTTCTAGTCGAATTACATAGTAACCCCCCCCCCCCCCCGTACTTGTTCGAGTGTTTCTTTCCTGGACTTCAATGTTTACGTTCTATGGAGTCCAAGACTTATTGTCCTGAAGCGCTGGAAGGTTCGACTAAATTGGGAACAAAAACTGCAGATGTCGCGAATAGTGTATTCGGCAGTTTAAATAATACCGAACATACGATAATTGGTTCAAAACTACTACCGAATATTCGTCCGTATAGTAAAATCTGCTAAATACAGAGTAAACACGAGAATTTTGTAATATTTATCGAAAATTTTGTAATAATTTGTAATTTTTATTGGTGCTCCAACTCTTATTCTACAATTCCATCATTTTTTAAAAAAATCATCTAAAATTTTCATAATTTTAAATATATTTTTTTTGTTTTAAGTTTGGTGTTCGGCTGTACACAGAAGATTTAAAGAATTGCATATTTAGATTAAATTCTTTAATTTGGAGTACAAAAACACAGTAATTTGTATTAAATTCGTTATATATTTTAGTAAAAATAAAAAAGTTTGAGTATTCCCATTTATTTTCAAATGATGCCATTAAAAAAATTGAACACATTATTCCATATTTTTGACAAAACTTCGAAATTATTCAAATTAAAATGTTTCGCAACGACTTCGGCCGAATATTGATAATTTGGCAAAAATTAGGGTACGGCTTCGGGTTCGATAAAAAAAAAAATTATTTCGGTCGGACACTAATATTTTAAGCTTCATTACTCGAGCGGATACGTTTCGTAAATGGACTGTAACCCTATACAATCTGTTAAAATAGTACGTACATACATACAATATTTTGTCTCTGTTTTACATACTAAACAAATAGTGACGGATTTGCGGAAAGTAAATTCTGTGAAAAATAGAATTTACATCCCGCAAATCCGTCACCATTTGTGTGGTGTGTAAAACAGAAACAACATATTGTATGTAGGTACTATTTTTAC
The DNA here is from genome assembly GCA_021234595.1 of Delia radicum. Lineage (NCBI taxonomy): Eukaryota > Metazoa > Arthropoda > Insecta > Diptera > Anthomyiidae > Delia > Delia radicum. The sequence goes on along the minus strand of CM037855.1, from coordinate 137,706,690 downwards.
ACATTGTATGGAGTTACAGTCCTTTTACGAAACGTATCCGCTCTAGTAATGAAGCCACTTAGAATATTATGTACGTAAAGACCACTGCAAATGTAGTTAATTACAAATGAAATTTCCCTTGAACACAGGACCACTAACATTTCATTAAATTCAACTAACATTGTCAATGGTTTTTTTTTTTTGTTGTTTACTGTTCCAGGCGCGATTCCAGGGGAAGGGAAAATGGGGTATTTCTTCCCCCAAAATTAAAATTTTCAATACAAAAGTGTAAACGAAATTAGCCAATTTAATAATTTCCATCCCCAACATTTTTTCCTGGATCCGCACCTGACTGTTCACAAAATTAACCACAAATGTATTAAAATAACTGCAATGAACTACAAAAGTAGTTTAAAAATTCATTTTTTTCTACAAATTACTGATTTGATAACTACAAATATTTATAGCAGAAGTTCTAGGGGTGTAGTTTGTTTTAAAATCCAGGTTATTTTTATTGTAGTTAAAGTTGTCTTATTTAAAGAACAATTTTACAAATAACTAGTAAACAAATATGTATAGCAATTGACCTTTAAGGGCCTACCCCGTGACCGGTCAACTGAGGGTATATCATTGCATTTCAACTATGTAGTTTTTGTAGTGATTGTGTTTTTCGTATTAATTTTTTTACTTAATTTTTCTGCAGTGTTACTATTACATTTTTTTGTTTTGTATTTAAACACACACGTAAAAAATATAGTTTTGCTCTTAGCCAGCCGATATGCAGAAGCAATATTCGCTCAAACGGCAGAGCGATTGTCAATTTAAAATTCATAGTTTTTTAAATTTTAAAATCTATTTTTAGACTTACCACATAACACGTCGCAAGGAGTCTTAAATGTGTCAATTGACACCCTCTTTTGACAATTCCTGGTAAAGTGAACGATCCCTTTTATATAAATGTACAAAAGGAACAGTCACTTTCCACGCAAGAGAAATTTCAAACTATAGAACTATTGCCAATTTAAATTTCATAGTTTTTTTTTTTCATTTTAAAATCTATTTTTAGACTTACCACATAACACGTCACAAGGGGACTTAAATGTGTCAATTGACACACTCCTTTGACAATGCCATGTTAAACTAAATGATCCCTTTTATATAAAAAGTCAAACCAAGAAACGGTCGCTGTCCACGTAAGTAAAATTTTTCTTTAAATTTCCTATTGGGTTGTTAAACTTAAGAAAAGGTGTTAATTTAATATATGTTCATATAAAATGTTTAAATGTTATTATGGAAATAATATTGCTAAATATGGTGGATTTAATTTTTATTGCAATTTTGAACAACGTAAAGACTTATAAATTAAAAAAGGTTAAAGACCACAATAAATGTAAAAATTAAAAAATTTAACGATAAAAAAATAATAACCAGAAATCTTTGTTAAACATTTTAAATGATAAAATATAATAAAAAATTCTTAAGCTGACTCAACGCTGCAAAAATAAAACTGTTAATATGTGTGTAATTAATAGGGCAAGGAATTTCATGGAAATAAAACAGGAAAATAGGCGCTAAAAATTCACTTAAAAGAACACGTTTTGCAAAAATCAAGGCTTAGAAATATTAAAACTATAGAAAAAAAAATTAGTTTTGCATGATTTATTTTCAATACACAGAAAAAATTATGGGCCAAAAATATCTAATTAATCGATTGTTTGAATATCAATGGCAATTTAAACAATTTTTTTAATTGATTCAATTAAAAACTTTGTTGAATTTTCTAATATATCCATACAGTGTTGACAACATGTGAACAAAATTTTTAAAAATTTGACAAACTATTATTTTTATTTTATTTAGATTAATAATCAAACAAAGGTTTAATTATATCAATATATTATTTAATTTGTAAATAAAAAGAAGAAAAATTTCAAATGATTAACTTTTAATAAGTTGAATAGTTTACCGATTTCAAATACACGCAAAATCGTAGTTATTTCACTAGAGTTTGCAACACTCTTTTTGTTGAGATATTCGTGTTCGCAAGAAAACTTATTTAGTTTCGTGTTTTATCTGTGGTAATAAAAGTGCACATGTGGATTTAAATAAACCTTATCGAAAAAGGACAATTAAACTATTACTTTTGTAAATAATTAAATTTTCAATAAGTATAATAAGTATAATAAACTATCATTTTAAAGTTGTGTGTAATTTTTTTAAGAAAGCAATTCAATTACAAGAAAAAGTTCAAGACAAGACAAGCAAAACTAAAATTTTGTCTTTACTTTTATTTCTTTTCTTTTAATACATTTTTATATTAGAAAGCTTTAATTTTATTATAAATAAAATGTCAATTTAATTAACAAACCTACATTTCTTTTTTTAATTAATGGGGGGCATATAACAAAAATAAAAAAAATACGAGTTTTCAATTAAAACTACCATTATTTTCTTCTCAAGTTTCAATTAAAGTTTTAATCAATTTAACTAAAATTTTTAATTGAGGTTGTAAAGAAAAACAATAACTCTTTTAATTGATATTATTATTATTTTAATTGAAAGAGTTTTAATAAACTGTCTGCAAATTTTCTTAGTTAATACTATCATTTCAGTGGTAGGTTCAAAATCAATTAAAATATTAATTGATTAAATAAAATTTCTAATTGAAACCCGTTTTTAGTTTTTTCTGTGTAGGAACAGCATCTTACGCATTTCTTCGTTTCAGCAAGATTTTAAAATATCAATAATAATTTTACTTTAATCAATATATAAAAATGTATCCAAATTAAATTTCTTTTTAACAAAGTAAAAAAATACTTAAAATAATTAGAAAATATGCATTAAAATCAACAAGATATGCATAAGTTGTCAAAATATGCATAAATTCTCAAAATATGCAAATGTTTGCTTAAATAGAAGAATTAGTAGGCAGTTAACTATAGAGTGAGCCATACATACGCCTCATGATTAGATTAGTTTCTATGAAAATGCATTAGCGTTAACCCTTGGCTCTACGAAGTTTTTTCAAAGTTTTTCTCTATATGTTGTAGGAAGTTTATTCTTAATTTCTATTTAGGATTCGATAATATAATCTTAAAAATATGCAAATCGATGCCAGTTTGTTCTAAACTTAATGATGCTGATAAATTTAAATGCAAAAACACATTTGGTGGTGTTTATAACAGACATATTAATTAAATTTGCATGTGAAACAACAATAAATTTTGTTTATAAGACAGTTATAAGTATCAACTAAATGTTTATGCATATGACTATTAGGTTAGGTTAGGTCGAAAAGAGGATTCGGAGAAGGGAAATACATCTGACAAATACAATCCGACTCAAGTCCCTGAGGACTTACACTTAAGCCAGAACGTCGGCTTGTTGTGCGCTGTAAACAATCGGTTCTATGTCACCTTTCTACCCCAGGAATTCCGTCTCACTGACGAAACTCCTCAACTTCTTCCATCCTATGCCCCTAAGATCCCCCAATGTGGATATTGGGTTACTGGATAGTATTTCGACCCGGATCCCGGCAAATGCCGGGCATTCACAGAGATAGTGTTCCAAGGTCTCCTCGTCCTCCCCACAGGCCCTGCACACTTTCGAGTCCGCCCTACCAATACGGTGGAGATGGGCCCTAAGTGTCGAGTGTCCCGAGAGGATTTCCATCAAAAAACTCAGTTCCTTCCTACTGAGATTCAGAATTTCCCTCGTCTTGTCCTTGTCCGGGGTGCCCCAGAGAATATTTGTAGTCCTGCCAACACCCGCATTTTCCCAGATGGTCCTATGCATGGTGTCAGCCCAGTCCACCAGCTCCGCCTTGAAAGCTCGAAAAGGTTTAGCGTTCCCCAAAATGACTAATTCCAGGGAAGATCCTCCCCTAGCCAAATCATTAGCCACTTCGTTCCCCGCTATACCACAGTGTCCCGGCACCCATATCTCAATGCGTCCCCGTGTAGAGAAATCGTTAATTTCCCGTTTACACCTGAGTATCGTCAATGATCCCACAGAGTTCGTAGATAAAGCCCGGATAGCCGCTTGGTTATCCGTGAAAATCACAATATCACCGGTCAAGCCCATGATATATATCTGCACTCCGTAATCGCGGTGACCTCCGCCTGTAGTACGGTGTTATGGTCAGGAAGACGGAAGCATTTGCGTACATTGAAGTCAGAGTCACAGAAGCCCAGACCCGTTTTCCCATCCAGTTTTGATATATCCGTGTAAAAGTGGATCCCCAGTTGGTTCCCCAAGAAGGTTCCATTTAACCATGGTTGCCTGTCGGGGATTGATTAACGTGTCACAGAGCGTCGTGACAGACCTCTCTGAAATCCTGTCGCAGTCCCATTCTGGGACGCAATACCCTGGCAATTGGTCCAAAATAGTACGGTGCCCGGTAATATGGCCATTATTGTCCCATTCCCCGGTAGCCCTCAGCCGCATCATAGTCAATGCGGCCTCGTACTTCACCTGTACCTCAATTGGGCGAATTGCTAGAATAGTCTCGACAGCCCTAGTAGATATGGTTCTCATTGCGCTACTAATGCCCAAACAGCATAGGTGCTGTATCTTCTGCAATAGTCCCACATACGAGCCAAATCTCATCGATGTCCACCATACTACAGGTGCGTACGTCAGTATAGGTCTGACAACGCTAATGTATAGCCAGTGTGTCATCCTGGGATTCAGACCCCATTTAGATCCTATTGCCCTTCTACAGACGGCCCACGATATGTAGGCCCTCTTCACCCTTTCCTCAATATGGTCCCTCCAGGATAGTTTTCTATCAAGAACAACTCCCAGATACTTAACCCTATCGGAGATGTGAACCGTTTTTCCCAGGAAGATAGGTTCATCAAAATCAATAATCTTCCTTTTCCTAGTAAAAAGGCATATTTCGGTTTTGTCCGAATTGACATTTAGGCCCCTGGGCCTAGCCCAGTTGTACGCCAGTTCGAGTGCATAACATGCCCTCCTACATAGATATCCAGGATTCTCCCCCCTTAAAAGTATCGCCACATCGTCTGCGTAGCAGACAGGTTGGAAACCTTCACTGGATAGAATCCTCAAGAGACTATTAATCGTGGTCACCCATAGGAGTGGAGATAGGACACCCCCCCCCGTGAGGAGTCCCACGTTTAACCCTGTCTCTGATCACTATGCTGATCACATATGACTATTAGTCTGCATCAGTTTTAGATTATCAAGCAAAAACATGTATTTGCATGAAATTCCTTGCCCTAGTAATTAATAGAAAATATTTTCTAGTTTGCCTTAAATTTTTAACAATATTTTCGATATTGTTATCACACCTTAAGCAATATTTTGTTTTCTAAAATTTTTTTTTTCTTTTAATTTACTTCAGTTTGCATGAAAATAATTCAAAATTTGTTATATGACATCATCACAAAATATATTTTGTTTTGATATAGCGTACACTGAAAAAATTAGTTAAACAAATATTTAAAAAAATAATAAAGTTCAATATCGTTCTCTAACAAACTGAAATCACACACTCTGAAAAAAAACCGAAAACTAAGACCGAGACACCTAAAATTACCTAAAAATTGAAGTTAAAAGATTTTAATAAGAGCCCACTAGCTCCTTAAATTTTTTGAAGTTTAAGTTATAAATAAAACTGAAGAACTCGATATTTAGTTGTTAAATTTAACAAACTTTGTACTTAAATTTATAAGCCGATTTCTGTAATCTTAAATTATTTTATTTTCGTCCAAAAAATTGTTGTATGAGTTTTCTTAGTTGTTTTCAACTATCTTAATTTTTTTAGTGTAGTTTTTTTCTAGATCAATGGGGTATTAATTGTAAAGTGTTTTTAGTTTGATTTTTGTTATTTAGTTTTTAATGAATATCGCTCATTCCATGATAGATCGGCCAAAATCTGACCAGGGGTCATTTTAATTCCTTTATGTTTTGTATGCGTATACTCTAGGACAGCAAAACTATGACACGCGTGTCAGTAGTGGCACGCCAGCGGATTTTCCGTGGCACGCGACATTTTCTTGAATATTTTCAAATGTCGTAGTTTTATTAGAAAAATTCTGTTAAAAAACTAATCAGAGCTTTAAATATATATATATATATCTGTTACTAATCCGAAAATGTTAACATTTTTTATAAACATTATACACCGCATTTGGACAAGATTAAAAAAGTTTTAAAAAGTCTTAAATATTTCTTACAAAAGCTTGGTAAAAAACCGAAAATTCGTTTTACAAGAATCAAAGTTTTGCAAGCATCTTAGAACATAAATAAATAGGATCGTTTTTTTAACATTTTTATCATTAAGAGAGTCGAAATTCCCCCTTAAATTACAAATATTTTGTGCAACAAAAATTCGTAAAAATTTCTTGGAGTTCTACATTTCTAGAAGTTAAAAATCTTCTGTGGGAAAAAGCCTCATAATCGGAGAAATGAAATAAATTCAAGAAAATTTAACAAAAAATTTTAAATTCTGCAATAATTTTGCAATTAAAAATTCCAGGCTGGAAAAAATATTTAAAAAGTTAAAAATATTATTTTTTTAGAACCACAAAATCTTAATAAAAATTTACACGAGAGAACAAAAATTTAAAATTAAAATGTAAAAATCAAAAAAAAAAAAACAACAAATTCCTCTTAGGTGACGCCATTTTTAAAAGAAACCAAATTTCTAATTTTTAAATATTTCTCTAGAAAATGGCTTTTAAAAATTGCAATTTAAGTAGCACACGACCCTTTTTACAACAAAATAAGTCTTGTTATCACTGCTCTAGGATGTCAATTACTCACTACCGTTTTCAGTTCCTCAAAATTATCTAAACTCCTGTTTTTATTCCCGTTTTATATTTTGTTTGAAACCTTACAAATGAAACAACAACATAAATATTTTAAAAAAAAAATATGCTAGATGTGCAAACATAATTTTGAGCTAAGAAATTGTGCAGTAAAAACATTTTTGAGGTGAAAAACTATTATTGTAGTAAAAAAAAAAATAAAAATTTTGGTGAAAAAAAATTGAGGTGAAATAAAAATGTGCGGTAAATATAAAATATTATACACTTCTTAGCGTCAGTAGAAAAATATGACATTGTATTTTATACACCAGAATATACAACAATTTGTATTTATATCTTAGAGGTACATTCACATTTTCACCCATAACTTCTGAACCGCTGGACCAATGTTACACATTTTTAATATCAAACTTTTTGCGAAAATGTGCATCAATATAGGTAAATGAGCAGTACGTATTGCGTTTTTGCGCCGTGACCGCCATTTCAACAGACAGGCGGAAGGACATCTATAAATTGTCTTAAAATTGAATAAGGATCTATATCTTATACCTATATTTCGATGAGTTATAAAGGGAATGATAAACTTAAAAAGTGCAAAATAAATTAAAAAATTGAATTTTCATTATGAATACATTTTCACAAAAAAGTGGCTGCTTTTACAAACTCCACATACTGTGATAAAGGTATCACAGTATGTGGAGTTTGTAAAAGCAGCCACTTTTTTGTGAAAATGTATTCATAATGAAAATTCAATTTTTTAATTTATTTTGCACTTTTTTCCCTCCTAGACTTTTGAAAAGTTGTAATTTTTGAAAAAAATTTAATTTTTGGAATAAATAACAACAACTTTGAATATTTTTGGAACAAGATGGCTAGCTATTTTTAATTATTAATTATTATTATATTAGAGTATGGCCTCGAACTTGAATAATTTCCATTTTCATTGCACAATTAAAGGTCGAAAAAACATAATTTTTATTTTTAATAAAAATTATATAAAACAGACAAAGTACGGTCTTGTTTACTTCCCCTTTACATCTTGTTTTTAAATAAAAAAAAACAAGTGTAAAAATAAAAAGGAGAATAAAAACAAAAAGCGTGTATTGTATATCTACCAAAGGTAGAGCTTGCACATAACGATCAAGTTTTCAATTTATTTTTGATCAATGATGATAATCGTTAACTTCGAGCTCATATATTAGTTGTCATTTAGTGGGAAAACTAGGTTATATGAATGTTTGATGTTTTGCATGTGATTGTCACTTCTTTCAAAACGTGTTCTGATGATGGGAACCTAGAAAATTCCCGAAATAGATCTATCAACACATTCCTGAAAGTGGTCAATTAATAAATTTGAAACAAAAACTCAATAGATTATTAGTTAGGACAATATCCTAATAAAGAAATATAGAGTATGGCCTCGGACTTGAATAATTTTCATTTTCATTGCACAATTAAAGGTCAAAAAAACACAATTTTTGTTTTTAATAAAAGTTATATCAAACTTATTTTTAATTATTTTAGGTTACTGCAATTTTCAAAGTGCAAAATTACATTTGCGCTATCAATGCATTTTCGCAGAAAAGTGGTTGTTTTTTATTACAAATCGTAAAGTAGACAATTTCAACTTTCATATGCTTTTTAAATCGATGAAATAGTCCATGTACTTTGGAAAATATGCAGAGGTAGAAATTCCAACCGTACCAAAAAAAAAAAAAAATAGTACAGACAAACTACTGCTATTTTTGTAAAATCCACCGTATTAAAAATTACCAAAGGTACACAACTAATATTGTACTATTAAACACTATTTTGTTTGCAAAGCATGTGCTTTGATAGTACCAACCGCAAAATTCTTTGCCGATATTTTTTTTACCAATATTACAACCAATTAGAAGTATTTTTGTAATACATTTTTTGTTACACCGAACTATTGCTGCTTTTAAAATGCGTTTTATGATACATATTTCTCAAAATTAATTTAATGTAAGCTATTTAAAAGTCCCGATTACCAACGTTATGCCAACGGTGGCAAGTTTGCTTAAATCTATGATTGGTCAGCGATTGATAACAGGACAATATTGTCAAGATTGTTAATCCCACGATCTGCCAACACATAACCGGTGGTCGCTGACGCTTTGCCATCACTGTGCCGATTGTATTTTTCTACCTGGGTGGCTATTTAAAGTTCACTACTTTTAGAATTTTATTGAATTTTAAAAAAGAGAATTACAGTTTTGAACGTTTTCTTATGGAATGGACGATATGTGTAGTTAAACACGCTTATATGTTGTATATGAATTTATACAAAAAAATCACAGTTTCTAAAGCCCCTAAGGGGGAAACCTTACGAGTTCATGTATAAAGTTGAATATATAAAAATCTTGATGAAATTTGATCATTTATTTTATATATTTTTTTAACTAACAATAACTGCAAATTAAACTAATGAGCAAAAAATTGAATATTATAAAATATGGTTGGTGTGGGAATGCTATAAACTTTAAGAACATTTAAAATATTTTATGGGCAACAACATTATTAAACGGCGCTCAAAATTGAACAATTTAAAATGTATTAATTAAAGTGTGATATTAATATTATAATTAAGAAATTTCCATACATAGAAATGGAAACTGCGTAATTGTTGGAGAAAATTCAATCACAATAGTATGTCCTTGGACCAAAATGAGAGCTTTTTTAACAGCCTAAGTTTCAGTCTTACTTTGCGTTCAGTATCAACTGTTTCTAGTCAACATACATTTTATTCACGATTTTTGAAAATTGTGTTAATTACAAAATATTTATTTTTTGAAATCTCACGAAATTTTAACTTTAACGTTTTCTCGCTTCCAAACAACGCCATGTACACCAAAATATACTTCACAACATATTTTTTATCGAAATAGCTTAAATTCCTATTATAAAATCCTCATTTGGAGCACTTATGTCCAATTTAAAATACGCCTCCAGTAGGCGGGCTAGCCTGTTAGAGGGTTAATGGTCAGTTTCAAAAGATTTCAAATCTAGGTAAATTTTGTCTACACTTACCATAGTTTAAAAGTTTAAATTAAAAAAATTACAATTTAAAAGAAGTGAAACTTTATTTCAAAATCGGTTTACTTACTTTTCACTTAAATCAAATATTGTCAAATCAGTAAGAACAAATAAATATTAAGATAAAAAAACAAATTTAAGAAATTAACCCACAAACTCGGTCAACAAAATAAAAGATTTATTTAGTTATTTTAAATTGTTTCAGTTTTTATTGTAGTCCCTCTTATATCTTTAAAATATAGGCACACACACTACAAACACATTTTTTGTAATGGCTTTTGTATCTGTGTAGACGTTTTCAAGTTTGTAATTTTAATCGATTTAAATAATTTTTTTTTTACAAAGAAATAATTTAAATAACAAACAGCAAATATTCGGTTTTTATGTGACTTTTCCCTAAGAGTCTTTTGCCTTTTATTTCAAATAATTAAAAAATGTGGCAACTCTGGGTCCACTCTATACGCAATATTGGTATAAACATTTTTGTTTTCTTGAGTACTTTAACTCTGTCTACAAATAGCTGTCGTAAATTAAAATTTTCATTGGGCAGCTTAAAAAATTACGAGCCCCTTTTTTTGCTCCTCTAAAACATATCCAAGGTTCGTTAAATTCTGAGAGTTCGGGTCGGGTTTGATCACAGAAAGTTCTGTTTGCAAGGCTAAGGGTGTATCGTGTGAGATAATGTTGCTTGACTAACACCAAAGTTATAGTTTTTGCGTGTGTGCTTAAATGCAACAGAAACCAAAACAAAACCACAAAAAATAAAAAATATACAAACAAAATATAGTTAAATTACTGTGATGTGCCTCCGGTTGACCTGTCACGGAATAGGTCCTTTGAGATCAATTGACTAACCTCACTGAAAGACGTCGACAATAAACTAAAAAACTTATGTGAGTCTCTACTTTACAAATAAATAGCTGTAATATGAATCGGAATTTTTATTTTCATGCAAAATAAAGTTTTTAAAGAAAAAAAAACAGCATATTTGTGGATTTGTAATCCAGTTATTGAGCAAAAAAGGTGAAAAATCATAATTTTTGCGATTTTTTTTCTCCTATTCAATATCTTCAACTTTGCTTCAGACACAAAAGAGATATTCCGTACGGTATACCGACATATAACCGTGTTAAAATATAGAAAAATTGCTAAAAAAAATCCGCCTTGAGCCAAAAAATTCGTATGTCCATTAAATTATTGCTGTAGCCAACTTGACAAAACGAATGATGCAGAAGTTCCTATTTTTGGGGCTACTCTCATGTGCAATTCCCAGAATTGAGTCACAAAATCATGTGTTGATAAATGTTTCACTGTGTAATTTAAAGTAAATCGTGCAAATAAGCAATCTTTCCACTTTTATAAAACATTTATAAAAATTTGTCCACAATTCGTAAGAGATGCTTTAATATATTATTAACAAAAGTTGTCAAGTGAAAAAAGAACTGTTCCCACTTGTATAGCAATCTTATATAAAACATACATATGTTGACCATTTACAGAAATATCCCATATAAAAAAACTCTTCCTACTTTTATAAACCTCTTTTTATTAGCATTTGTCCACAATTCGTAAAAGACGTTTTAATATAACATTGCTAAAAATTACCAGTCTAAAAAAACTGTTCCCACTTGTAAAAAATCTGTTCACACTTAATATAAACCATTTTTTAGTTGATCCTTTATAAAAAAGTATGAGTTACAAAACTGTTCCCACTTTTATTGAAATCTCCTTTCGCATTAAATAATACCTTAGCTGAATCAAAAAAATAAATTTTTTTCAATTTCAAAAAGTTTACATTTCCTAAACATTTGAAGAATTATCATTAGTTTTGTAAACTTTGAAAATTTTCATAGTCACTTTGCCCAAGCAAGTTTTGATATAAATATCCACTAAAATAAATGTTTAACAAACTGGAACTTTTCAAACAAACGAAAATTTCACTTTTTTTGTTGTAAAGAAATCATACAAATTGTATTAGTAGTACAAACAGTGGCGTATCAAGGATTTTGCATCGGTAGGGACAAATTTCGTTAAATTTCGGATAGAAGGTCAAGGAGACCGAAGTCATATAAAATTGGTAAGAAACATAACGGGTCAATACACAATACACTCAATATACTCAGGGAACAATACGCTCAGAAGTTCCCAATACACTCAGGGAACTTCTGCTTTAAAAATATGTAGTTGTTTAGGTTGTAATACAGTTTCTTTATTTTTAATTTAGATGTCAGTCATTTGTAGAACAAATTAAATTTTTTACTAACTTTGTAGTTCATTTTAAAAAACAAGCCCCACCAAGTTACTGTTTTATGATTTTACATTCATTTCGTACAGTAGTTTTTTGTTATTTAAAAAAATAAAATAAATGTTTGTTTATTTTTTACTACCATGTGGATAATTTTTACTACAATTGTTAGTCATTGTTTGAACATTTAAAAACAAATGACAATGTTAGTTGAATTTAATAAAATGTAAGTCGTTCTTTCTTTAAGTGAAATTTCATTTGTTTCTAACTACACTTGCAGTGGTCTTTATCTACATAGTGTAGTAACATAAAATTGATAAAAAACAAAACGGGTCAATCGCATATTTAAGGTAAATATTTATTTCAAAGTTGCTCAAAACTTTTTTGTACTAAAAGTTTTTAATATTTTTGGTACTGCATTGGAATGGTTAATACCATTTTGTATTTCATTTGATAAAAAAAATTTATATTCTTTCTTTGAAAAAGCATGAAAATTGGGTTTAACACTTAAATGTGAAGAGTTACCCTTCCTTATTAATTCTGTCAGCTCTATCACTTATCCAAAATATAAAAAAAATAAAGGGTCCGCCAAATAACTTTTTTTTTTTTGAAAATGCTATAAAAAAAACTACTGAATATTTTCTCAAATTTCTTTTTTTATTTGAAAGTACAATCCTTCCGGTTAATAATGGAAAATAATTTCATTCAAATGGCTGCCTCGGCTGGCCATGCAGTAGCCTACACGATCGGTCCAATTTTTAAGCACATTATGGATTGTGTGCAGCTGTATTTCACCAATGGCTTCACGAATATTGTCCTTTAAAGCGTCAATTGTCTCTGGCTTGTAACACTTATCTTTGACGGCACCCCACAAATAATAGTCCAATGGTGTAAAATCGCAGCTCCGAGGTGGCCAAACGACATCAGCTCAGCGGCTGATAATGCGATCTTCAAAAACAGGGCGCTAAACATCGAGTGTAGCTTCGGCTGTGTGGCACGTAGCGCCGTCCTGTTGAAAACAAATGTTGCCAATATCCGCCTCTTCAATTTTTGTGAACAAAAATTCGTTCAACATGGCCCGATAACGATCGCCATTGACTGTAACGGCCACTCCTTGCTCACACATTCTGCAACATTACCATGATTTTCAAAGTAATGTCGCAATATTTCCCAGCGTTGTTCAAGCGTATACACAACCATATTCGTTCAGCGGAAGGATAAAACTAATTATCTGTCAAATCAGACATGAGCTAAGTGTTACCATTCACGAAATAAGCACTAGTTGAAAAAAACGTTAGATTGCGGACCCTTTATTTCTTAGCTTTGTTTTTTTAATTAAAAACTTATAAATTTTATTAGACTGTATTGATAGTGTCTAAAACCGTAACCGGTTAGTTAGATTTTGTATTTTCAAAAACCGAACCAATTTCAAATAAAAAATATTCTTAGTTTTGTTCTTTTAGTAATAAAACTTATACATTGATAGTCCCCATTTAGACGAGGAAACATTTGGAAGGGAAACATTTAGTTTGGTAGCAAATTACGAGTGGGGAAGAGAGTATCAATTTTGTCTCCGGTACTCGGACACTCGCTTTGTTGCCGTTTTCTTAATTTGCTTTTTGACATTTGCTTTATTACTTTTTTTATTTTTTAGATTTGTTTATTAAAATCTTGATTTATTTTTATTATTTTTTTTTATTTAAAATAACAAAACACTTATTAAAGATAAAAAACACAGCACAAATAAGACAAATGTCAAAAAAGCAAATAATAATAATGGAATGTTGCCGGCAACATGTTCGACTGTGTGAACGCGAAAGAAAAAACAAAAGAGAATTCCAAATGTTTTCCTTCCAAATGTTCGCACGTCTAAATGGGGACATAGTGTCTAAAACCGTAACCGGTTAATAAGTCTTTGTATTTTCAAAAACCGAACCGGTTTCAACTATTTTGCATTTTCGAATATTGGAGAAACCGTTTTTTTTTGGGTCGGTTATGTTTTGAATAGCATATTTTACTCAAAACCCCGCAAAAACCTTTAACAATTAGTTATTTTTACACGAATTTTGAATTTTTTTCTCCAATTTTTCGCTATTGTCTATTATTATAGAAAATTTCAGTCAATTCACCAATTTTACATAAACTTTGCGTAAACTCCAAATAATAAAAAACATGTTACTTTAACAAAATCATTTGTAGCAAGAATGAACCTTTTTTAGAAAAAAAGGCAAATACATAATCGCCGTTATTACGATTGTCATTGGCAAAATTTGTCAAATTAATTTGATTTTGTATTTCGAAAAAAGACAATTTGAGCATGCATTTCTAATGCAAATTCATTGAAGTTTACAACTTTTTTAGTACTTGCGCCAACAGTAAAAAGACAGTAAACATTTTTGCTTAAACTATTTAAAAAAATTAGTTCAATATGACTTCTAAAATTAGAAGCTATTTTTGCTAAATATGTATTAATAGGATAAGAATAGCAAAAATAAATCTGTTAAATCTACAAAACTTTAGATTTTATTTTAGTTAAATTAAACTTGCAAATTAATGTACTAATTAGCAAAAATACATTTTTTTTTTGCGATAAAAACAAAATAAAAACAAATATTTTTAATAAATTTAGAATAAAATTTTTTGCTAAATCTACTAAAACTTAGTTCAAAACGACATTGTTAAAATTGGTAGCATTTTTGCCAATTATTACGTACGCCACTGGTTGCAAAGTGAAAAGGAGACCTTTAACGCAATTGTAAAAATATAACAGGCAGTACTTTGTCAACCTAATTGCTGCACTTTGTAAGTGTCACAACGACTATTGCTACTATGCAGTCCTACTACAACTGCCACAATATATATATGGGCAGGGTAACGACTTTCATGCACTAACAAAATCGAAAATATGTGCTTAAAATATGCAGTAAATAATGTAAAATATGCACTAAAAAGTAAAAAAGATGAACGAAACATCTAAAAATATTTTATTATTTTTAATTAAAGCTTAATTTGAATTTTTTCCAAAAATGCAACTTCACTCAGGGAATCTCTGCCATAAGTATTTGTAGTTGTTTGAGTTGTAATACAGTATATTTATTTTTAAGTGAAAAACCAGTCATTTGTAGAAGAAATTTAAGTTTTGACTACAATTGTAGTTCATTTAAAAAAAAACAAACCACAACAAATTGCTGTATTATGATTTTACATTTAATTATATACAGTAGTTTTTTTTATTTAAAAAATAAAACAAAATAATGTTTGTATAGTTTTTACAGCATATATGTGGTTAATTTTTACTTCAATTGTGGTTCATTTCTTGAACAGTAAAAAACAAATGACAATGTTAGTTGAATTTACTGAAATGTACGTCGTCCTTTCTTCAATTAAAATTTAATTTGTTTTTAACTACATATGCAGTGTTATTTACCTACATATAATTCTAAGTGTAAATGTAAAACATACAAAAATATACAATAAAAATCATCATGTGCCCCCCGGTAGGCTAGTTGGTAACGTGCGGGGGTCGTGGGTTCGATTCCCACCAGAGGCACTGGTCTGTTTTCGCTACAGCGCGCCGAAGGCCATAGTAGCTAGTGCTCGGTTAGGGTAATAATAAATAATTTGTAATATGTAATATGATTAATAATTAATAAAAAAAAAAAAAAACTCATCAAAAATGTAAAAATTATGCACTTAAATTAAATCTGAAATTTGTATGCGTGATAAATAAAACAAAAAAAAAAATAATTGCCACGAGTCTTTTTTTAGCGGCATAATTTTACTAAAAATAAATTAAATTACTCACTGCTCTAAAATTTTTCTAACACAATTCGAAAAATAGGGTAATTTTCGGCCCCACTTTTAACCACTAAACATGAGATTGGGCCGCCGAAAAAAACAAAGTTTTCCTTATATTTTTTTTTCCTTTATTACATATTCACTTTCTTTATCACATATCTCCTCCTAAGTTAATAAAAAAATTTTAATGGAAAATTCTGGAAACATTTCATAGATCTAATGCAAAAATTCATGCAGTATATAGAGGCTTTAGACAATCTAAAACTAACGAATTAATAACAATTTCTGTTAAGAAAAATGTCTTTACGAGCAATAAATCGTTAATATTACTTCGAAACTTGTAGAATATGCTTCTGTAAATGATATTTGATGTGCAAAAAT